>CM057137.1:8877765-9403410 GCA_029964075.1 Patiria pectinifera | reverse complement strand
TCATGATAAATTGCAACGCTTTACCTTTTATTTGAAAACCAAACCGGGTTGGAAGTAGTCGTTTTTTCAAATGGAGGGAATAATTTAAAGGGGCCGTGGGCACATGGCCCGCCAAACCCCTTAATTTTAAGGGGGGGGGGGGCAGGGGCAGGCAGGACTTGTGTGGGGGGATCGCAGACAGACAATTGAACATCGCCAGATATATCCTTTTCACCGACCGCCGCAGACTCGAAAAGTTCGGACTTTGTTTTTGTTCACACTCTTTCGTCGTGATTAAAAAGTTTCTTTGTGAATTGCTATATTACTTTGCTCATCAATAAATCCATTTTGAAAAGCAAAATAATGTATTTTTTAGGGGGTGGGCCTCGAGAATAAATTGACGGGAGAGCAACTCTGAAGTTAGGTCGGATCGGGTGAGCTATCGATGCATGAAATAAGGCCACAACAATCAAATGAAGTCAGCGTCGTGCTCCACTGCTTGTGCGGCTGTTTCCTTTCATGCATGCACACTTCAATTGAAAATCTCCGGCCCCTATTTTTGTCTGAACGAACAGTATTTTATAAATCTGCTCAAGGCTTACATGGATCACGTGACTTGTGTTTGGGCCCATCCGGGCCCAATGTGGCTTTGCAGTATACTGACACGGAACAAACCGGTAATTATAGTTACCATTTTGTGCTTACCCGAAATTAATAAGCACTGAATACTTTATAGAAACGGGATGTACCCATATGCAGGTGTGTTAGACAAAAGTTCCTTGCTTATCGTGCATAGTCCGGTTCCTACTTCACGCAGTTGCGAACGTTACAATGAAACTTGAATTCGGTTGAAGTCAAGCAATTCGCTTCGTTTCGCGTGAAGTGCGGACTGACCATACGCCTACCGTGAGCTGAAATTCTGCGCTCACAGTCGTAGTTGAGCCCTATTAAAGCAGGACCATGAACTTTTGTGTCATGTGTTTCGAACAGGAATTTCAGTGTCAGTTCTGTTTATTAAGTCCAAGCTTCGTGTCAACTGCAATAAATTTGTTTTGAGAAAGGAATTCAAAACATGCACCGTTCCCACTGACAGGCTTGTTTACGTTTCGTAGAAAATATACGCTTTCGAGTCTTTTTTGTGTGATGCATTTAACTCTAAATTAACAGTGACTGCTGGATTTGCGAATGTTTTCAATTTTGGTCTTCGACAATTTCGATTTAATATAAGTTTCGATTTAATATTAAGGGAATGCTTTTATCCCCTTCATAGAAGAGTTTCAGGTGCAAAATAATATGCAAATAAATGCGAAACAATGAGAACTCTTTTCCCCTTGGATACTAGGGATAAGTATTCCGTGTTTTGCCGAAATGTACTGCTTTCAATATCAAACTTAATGAGGTGGCTTATGCACCAACATATACAAACCTTTTGTTCTATTCGTTTCGGAATACTGCGACAAAACAACCATAAAGAAATAAGTGAAATTATGCCAATATATACCGAGTGTTTGCCCCATTAAAAACGTACTTAATAATAGACAGCAGTTTCCTCTTGCGGCGTCGCGGTATGTGACAAGGAAAGTCAAATCTTCTCAGTTCTAGATCTTTGTCACAGCGTAGCGGTTAGGGTACAGTAACAGAAGGTAAAATGTAACATTGCACGTGATGACTAAATCGGCTGGCTACGAGTCCTTAATTATAATACCATCGATATTATTCCGAAGATCTTTTTATCTCAAGACTTGTGCCATGCGATCTTCGTCCAGTCGACCACTATTCTCGAGAATGTTTCCTTCCCGCGCGTCGGTGAATGCCACGCATGCGACCCGGGGAGTGACATCATAGAGGATCGTACATGTGCATGTACGTGTCACGCAAGTAACACATGAGGGGAAGTCCCGTTATGTTCCCGAGTCCGACATTGTTGCGAGCGTATCTGGCCGAGAACACCCTCGTTCCCAGGGTGTCGAGCAGTACGCTCCGACCACTACCTGCTCTCTCACCCTGCTCTCTCACCCATATGCCGAAATGTTGGATTTGTATGCAAATGAGGAATAGTCTGGTGCCTGCCTGTGCTTTACATCACTGTGTCGTCGCGGCGTGTGTTGAGAAAACACGATTTTGTTTTCAAAGTTCAAATGTTACAACCTTATCCAATATCCAGTCGATATGCAGTATCACGTGACACATTTCATATTATAATATGAGCAAATTTGAAAGGAAAGTATTTTTTTTGAAACGGTGTGGACAGCCAATGAACGTGAAAACATGGGCCTAGAAGGCCCCGAACCACACGCCATACATTTTGGAATCAACTTTTAGGGGTAAAACAATTTTTTTTTTGGCCCCCCCCCCAAAAAAAAATGGTGTTCTGGATCTACCCTTGTCGCTAGCGAGTATTTTGACCTCAACGTTTAATAATGTGGAAGTAAGGAAATCAGACAGCGATTATTACAAGACAGCCTCATGAAATATATTGCTTTCGAATCAAGTCAGCCTGATATTAATAATAACTAGAGATTCGCGTTTGTTGCTACAAACGCAGAGTGGTCGGGTAGACAACTATTTTATGAAACACTGTCCAGTTTAGTAATGAATATTGTATGTAAGAGCAAAGGATCACGTAATTAAATCTTTTCCAGGACAATCAATTATTTTGTTTAAACAATGCATCTTTAACGGGTTGATACATTTCAGTAAAACATTCTATGTATTGCACACATACAGGCGAGTCAAGCGAGTTTACGTACACAATAAAAAATGTTTAGCAAGTAATGGTTTATCTGATTACAGAATACAAACATCATTGATTACTTAGTTCAAGAGTTATAGGTGAAAGTAATTGATCACTTTTCAGATAAAATCACTTGTAATTTGACATCCGATGACGTAATCATGACGTCAGAGTAAAATGAACCACTTCGGATAAGGGTCGGTATATATTGAAAGCAGTTCATACCATACACCGTTTTAGTTTAGGAGAAAACCCTCGGAGAAGTATTGTCCGGGAAAAAAAGAAAGAAAGAACCAAACAAAGAAGATTTATGAGAACAATTCTAGACAGTGGTCGGGTTGTGCCCGACCACTCAATAATAATGGATGGCTTTGATGGGGGATACAAGAATATATTGCACTCGCTATATAGCAAAATTGCACTCGCTCGTGCAATATATTCTTGTATCCCCTCAAAGCCATCCAATATCTCCTTTATACCTTCCCTCGTGGATGTCAGTGTTCTTGATGAGATTTCTCCCTGATGGAGCATAGTCCCACTCAATCTCCACGGCAGCCACAAAGTATTCCCTTAATTGGTTGGTAACGAAGCCTCGTGCAGACACGACACCACCGTAGAGTCCCACCACCAGGCAAGCAGCCAAGGCCACGCGGGGCCAGACGTGGACCAAACGGTGCATACTGCCGAACTGCCCGCTAAAACTCGGTACAAGTTCTCGGAAACTGGCACAGCACTGCGATATGGGCAGCGGTTTATAGTTTCGCACTAAACATGTACTATAGCACAACACAAGTTACATCATCAGACATCGAAATATTCAGGGAGAAGCTGTCTCATCAAAGCGCAGGTACAACTAACTCTGCCAGGCGCGAGTACACTTTTTAAGAAACTTAGAGTTTCCGATCGGTGCACGTGAGTTTGGTCAGGAGGTGAAGCCCTGGCCCTCCAATGAATGATTGACATGCAGGTTACGCCTCTGTTGTCTGTGCCTTTGGAGTTGTAGTATAAACATGTGCAGAGTCGGGTATTAAAAGTCAGTTGTTAAGACGTTGTACACGATATATTATACCCAAAATCGCGTAGGTACCGATTACGAAACTTGTGATCCGCCAAATGAATATCATTTTATCTGATCGCGGACTTTAATCTGTTGACTGTATTATGTGGATGGATCGTCTGGATTAGGCCTATACAAAATACCCAGCTATTTATATTTGGTAACGAGAGCACATTAGAACAGAACTGTGAATGTTTCAAGGTTATAACCGGGTTGAGGGCTTTTTGTGTTCGGTCGCATGGTCGCAACACAGACATCATCTTTGGTCGGACGTTTTCATAATTTATGCAGACCGCAAAGGTCGTTACAAATTATAGCCCATAGAAGAAAAAAAGTTCCCGAGATTAACCATTTTATCATCTGAAAACCATCGCAAGTAAAACTGTTGCACCGATATTGTGGGCAAAACTACGGGCCTACATGAAGAGCTATAAACTGCTAAATGTGTTATGTACGGTGGCCCTGAATAACATAACCGGTCGTGAATATTTTTGTGACGTCGTGAATTTATTCACGACTAGTCGTGAATATTTTTGCGACGTCGTGAACATTTTTGCAGCGTCGTGAATTTATGCACGACCGGTCGTTAATTTTTTTTGCGACGTCGTGAATTTATTCATGACTGGTTGTGAATATTTTTGAAATATCGCCAAAAAAATTACGACCGGTCTTGATTTTTTGGGCACGTCGTGAATTTATTAGCGACCAGTTGTGAATATTTTTGCGACGTCGTAAATATTTTTCACGCCTAGTCGCGAATTTGTCGCGAATATTTTATTCAGTAGCTTGGAGGGTACGTATAGCTCTTGTGTAGTTCATACTCACAAGTACCAAGGTACGTTGCGCGTCACGCGGGGCAAATCTGCTATCCCATGACGGACACTGTTGAACCCTTCAAGTTACTGAACAAAATATGTACGACAAAAATTCACGACTAGTCGTGAATAAATTCACGACTAAAAGTGATTTTTTTTTTCACGACTATATAGTCGCGAATTTATTCCCGACGTCGGGTATCCTTTTCGCGACGTCGGGAATTTGTTTCACGACTAGTCGTGAAAAATGTTCGCGACGTCGCAAACATTAACGACGTCGCAAAAATATTCACGTCGCAAAAACACTCACGACTATAGTCATGAATAAATTCACGACGTCGCAAAAAAAATATTCACGACCGGTTATGTCCCTTCAAGGCCGCCATATAGTTATGTTGTAACGTAGATACAACTGGGATTGTCTATGTACTTGACTGGCTGTGACGACAAATACCATCACTGGTGGTCTCATACTGGATAATTTCATTTACAAATATGTGCATAAGATTTGTAAATATTTACAAATCGCATTCATTGCTACGGATCGAGGCTCATGAATGTCACATTTACCGCGTGGCATTTCTACATAATAGTTTCCCGCAAGCTGAGCAGCCATGAGCTCAGATCCGATAGCTCAATTATAACGTCTTTGTAATAGCCTATATTATAAACACACATTGCACTGAAAAAAGAGTCCCTTTAAAATTAATTCAGTGACATTCTAGGTCAAGTTGTTTTGATTTGGGGGTGAAATACGAGGTCCCTAAAACCCATTGATTGCAACCCTGACTGGGGCTCATGATGCCTGCACCGGCCGGCGAATCTTTTTTTTCCCCAAACGACATTCGCTTCCCATCTTCTGATTTGTCCATTACATGCATATCTAATGCCTTGTTCTCCACAACACAAACCCAAGATAGGTTTTACGTCTTGTGATAATTTTTCCTTCATCACTTTACTTATTTAAGAGGTGAAATGAGAAGTAGTGAAAAACGCACACTGAGATTCGAACTCGGATCACCTAATCAGAAGTCAGGACTACTTCCAACCATTTCACGAATCAGCTGCCAATCGTCGGTGATTTAAACACTATTACTCCTTGTTATATAACTTATTCTCTAAAACCCTGGACATCATTAATACGCATAACGCAGAGAGAGAGAGAGAGCGCCCTCTTTTGATATTGTCCGCTCTCATTTGGGAAAATAAATTTCGCCACCGGCCGCATGTAAGCTTCGCTCGTACCCCCGCCCTGCAAACAGGACGCTGGGATACTCTGATAAATTCACGCTCTGATTGGTTGGATTTTGCGTGACCAGTAACCTGGGCGTCATCAAGGTCATGACTCTGCAAGGTTTGAAATGGCCGTTTAGACTGATTCATTACTCTTTTATTCCAGTTTAGAGATGTTTTTTTTCCTCGTTGAAAAGCGTTATAATGTAGGAAATTCTGTAAAACTCATCTGTATTGTATATTTACAATTCCCGTCACTCACTCAGGCTCCGTTTCGAATCACGAATGGTCGGATTGCATTATACGACGCTCAAAATTTTGTCCACATGGTCCGCAATGAAACAGAAATCACATCTGGTATGGAATGTGCGCAATTCTATGGGAAGTTTCGGATAGCATTTGCGCACATTGTCTAAATGCGGTCTCAAACAGCTGCAGCCAGATGCTTTATACATAAGTCATAAGCCATTTCCTTCACAAGATTCTGTGAAGCTCGTCAGAGTATCCCAGCGTCCTGTTTGCAGGGCGGGGGGTACGAGCAAACATGTAAGCTTACGAGCTGTAAAAAAAAAAAAAGAAGCTCGTTGTCAATAAACAAATAATGAAAGAAAGAAATCTTGTGGGCATTTTCAAGTCCAGAGACCATTCAATTGCCATACGTAACAGTTTTTGCTCCTAATCACAAATCCATAAGGTTCAAACTTTACTCCCCTTTTATTTTAACACAGGCCGAATCTTTCGTGCATGCAATCAGTCTCATAATATAATTAACAATTATTCGCGGTGCCACGCCCAAAAAAACATGCATGGACACACGATCTTGACAGCTTCGTATGATTGGCATTTTCCTACAAGTACAGATGAATACTATTTTTCTCCCGGCAACGTATTTGTCATTACGTTTCCCGATTTCGCCCCAGTAAACTAAAACCAGATAACATTGTGACTTGGATCCACCCAGCAAGGAAGCCATATCACGAGTACGGGACATCGTGAGGTGCGCCACCTGGTTCCCAGAGATTCCGTTGGTCGCCTGCATTGGACCTTGACCAGGGAAGAAACTATTGTCTAGCCTGTTCTGGGATTCAGCTTAATCGTGCCTTGCAATCACGCACGCCATACAGGGCCAGATTAAAGGGGCATGAAACGAATTTTTCTGAGAAACACATTTTGTGCAACTTTCTACTCTTCTTAAATGTTTGAAAACTACTTGACATCCGTTTTTGGTTTATTTTATTCAAAAGTGCACTTCTTTAAACATTTCTATGCTTTTTTGACAACTGAAGGCACTGTTGCCGTGATGTCATTTCAGGGAGACACTGTTCAGTTTAAGGGTTTTGTGTACAAATGTGAACTCAAAAATCTGCTCATTGATAACATTTATGAGAAAGGTTTGCTCATTGACTTACTTGCTTATTGTACTAACACAATAACGAATCACCGAAGAAAAGAAAACTTTCAACAGCGAAATATCCAAAATTCTGGCAACTTTTTGTGCACAAACCAATTGCAACATTGAGGTTTCTGCCTGATATGACATCACGCTTTTGCTATGTTCCCTTCTCTAATTGAAGTCATCCTGATTCCGGACACAAATTTCAGTGATATCGTGTAATTAACCAACATTAGAGATACGACACTGAAAATCACTAACAGATCCTATTAAAATTGGATATGAGAGAAGGGCAGATCCAGATCACAATTTTGGTGGGTTTTTTTTGGGGGGGGGGATTTGTGATCTGAGGCGATTTCTGACCACTTTAACCAAATCTTTTTGAGGAAAAGATGGTGGCGTACGCAGTGCCTGCCTTTATTGCCACGTCACTGCAAAACAAAAATGGGTTCGTTCTGGATCGGGGGGGGGGGTGTTATGGACCCGTTGCCCCCCCCCCATCCGCCCTTGTCTTACAACGCAACAACACCTCACGAAGTACTTCAACAACAATAATGCCTGACCATAAAAATTTTGATTTTCGTAGCATAGCTTCAAATATTTGCCACTGTAGGCCCCAATTCATAAGTAAGTACATCTTTCATGCTTCTTCACTGAACTCATCTGCATGCATGAAAAACAGTTTCATTCCTAATAGACGATAACATGCCGATCACAATTGAAACTTTATGTAGGGAATGTTGTATATGGCAAAGAGGTAAGGCGACCGATGAACTATAGGACAAAGGGAAGTTCGCAATCTGTGGAGATTATTGGACAATTATTGTACATAACGTGAATTACTGTAAACGAAAATCGTGGCATATCATTTCTGGGACGAGTTACCTCGAAAAAGGCTACGGTCAGCAAAAACGAAACGAGTTGCGTGTAGGGCTAATTAAGACATGCAATATGGAACACGTCCAACAGTCGTTGACGGAATCACACCAGCCCGCCATTTAAAAAAAAAAACTTTCTTCAAAATCGTGCAGCAACTCACTGTCACAAGTAAAATAGTTATTTATGCACCTCAGACAAGAAGATGCAAGTGTCAAATGTTGAGAAAACAAGTTCGAGTGCACAACAAGCTCTGGCCCGCTTCCGGAATGTCTAACTTCATAATGCAAAATAGACGCGCATGCGTATCGATCAAAACAGAGGGGAATGTTCCGAAAACTTTTGCCAAGAGTGCATTTACTGACGACGGCATTGCATTTAATCAATCAATTTTACCGACCTCGAAGTGACATGTAGAAGCTCCTGCCAGAGCTTAAAAAAAAGTAGGGGGGGGGGGGAGATGTAAACAAACATGACTTTCATCATTTTCTGCTAGGTGTAAGACATAACAATGCATATTTCTAATGACAAATGGCATATGGCTAGTAAACATATGACATATGGCTAGTAAATAATCCAAAGCACTACATTTTGGCGATCTCCGGGCGAATTGTTATCTTTAAGGGACTGATCATCTTTTGAGGGAATATTACTTAATCGCTCTGACTTTTCCTACCCCCTCCAAAAAAGAAAAGAAAAGAAATACATGGCAACTGTATTTTACCTCTGAAGAGTGGGCTGTCTAACAACACGGTTGACTCATTTACCTCACCGTAATCTCCGCCTGTGCCGCCCCCTCTCCCCATTTCTGCGACTAGGATAGATTGAAAATGTGTAAACAGCAGAGGGTATATCACGCACCTCTATTGTGTGACAGTTTGCGCTCAGCAGACAGAGATTCTTTGTAGCGCAAACTGATCCACAGCACAGCGCAACATACACCTCCACTTAACACTTCCGTCTGGGTCTATCCGTATAAGTCTATAGACAGTTTTCCTTGCTCCATAACAGATAGACAGCAGGCGCGGATCCAGAGGAAGGTTTGGGGGGTCAAACCCCCAGATCTGTCAAAAAAAAAAAATTATCATACGAATTCATAAAAAATAATTCGAACCCCCCCCCCTGTGATACCCTCCCCCCCCAAAAAAATTATACTGGTATAATGTCCTCCTGTTCAAAATACGGTACACCATTCTGTAATCTAGGTTAATAATCGTCGAGTTTGAACAGCGCCCCCTATTCCCTGCAAAAAATCCTGGATCCGCCCCTGGACAGATGGCTCACGAGTACGAGTATAACGATACGAGCAACAAGATAATACAAAAAACTCTGTAAATATAAATATAGATATTTACAAAGAAAAATTGCAATACACAATTTGGAAATACGAAACATATTTTCACCAATTAGTTTTATTTCTACAACTTCTAGAAAAATATACACTCAGGGTGATTGATAAAAAAACACAAATTTATTTTAAAAATATAAAAAGAAACTAAAAATGTACACTGTAAAAATAAAATAAAAATCGCATGTAAAATCGCACAGACTACTCTACACAGTCCTTGACTCCTGGCTATCAAAACAAGTTCAGACCACGTGACTTTCAAAGACATACTGCATCACATGACCGGATAACCGGTCATGCGATGTTTAATTTTGGCTTAAATCTCATGTACCGTTAGTAATTCCTGCATATCTAGTATATCCGTGCTCCTCTGAAGAATTTCCTCGTGATTAGTTTAAGTAGAAACAAAAAAAACCTCAAAGCAATTTTTCGTGTCCCAAAAATATTGCTATGTGAAAAAGTTGGCATTCATAATAAGGAGCACTTTCGTCTGGAAAATGACAATACATGCACTTGGAAAGATCGTTAACAGTCAAATTTAAATGTTAACACTTATGCCCTGAATATGTGTACGTGTAATTCTCGCGCAAAGATTTGTTTGGGTACAAATTTTGGTTCTCAAAAAATCGGGTCGTTGGAGCGATATTCGAATAATTCCTCGCTAGGATCGCCATATGTTTAATTCAGTCTAAAATTAGCGCGGAACCCAATATCACAGAGTGAATGGTTTAATTGACTGCCGGGCAAGGCCAAAATCAAGTAGCTGCCGCGTTTTTCAAAATTTTTCTTTAAAGAGTATAATGTGGATTTCCTGCAAACCAGACCTTTGACATATGGCCGGTAAACACTTTCATGTTAATGATCTTCGGACGAAAGTGACCTTAAATTTTGTAAAAATACGGAGAGGGAGTTGCTTCTAATCATTTATCACACACTCTTCTCACGAAAGAATCTTTCGTTCGATACAACTTAAGTTATGCTGATGAATTAGCATTCCTTTTGAATGTTTATTTTTCTGGGTACCTCATCCACAATTTTGGCAGCTTGGCAGATCCATCATAACTTTTCCTTGGTTTCACCCAGTAAACTTGAACCTGATAACCTTATGACTCGGACCACCAAGCGAGGAAGTCAGATCACAAGCACGGGACGGCACGCCGTGCGTGCGGCACTCGGCCGGTCACGAGTTCCCAGGCATTCCGGTCCATCGGAACTGTTGTTTGGCCTACATCGAACTTCCTGCTCACTTCCTATTCTGTGATTCAGCAAAATAGTGCCTTTAGATGACGTAACAACTATTGCACTTTGGGCCAGTGCTGCCGAAGAAATCGATTTTAAAGCTTAAGCTATCACAGGCTTTCCAATACCCAACGATGTTTTCAAGGTGAGAGATCAAAAATTGATGGAAGTGAGAGGTGAAGGATCTTTGGTGGTGGAAGGTTTAGTTGTTACCTGCTTATTCAGAGGCGTAGCCAGCGGGGGAGGGGGGGGGGGCTTAGGGGGGTATTTACACCCAATCATGTAAAGCCTGCCCTTTTCCACTCAAGTGCCCTTTTTTTCCAACAGCGTTTATCCCCCCCCCAATATTTTTAATATTTTAAAGAGTGCCCTTTTTTTCAAGTTCCGTTTTTCGTAAAACAAGGGTTAATTGTTAACAGCGGCCTTCCACCAGTGCTATCTTTGGAATTTCTGGCGGCTGTTGGCAATAGGGGAGGGGGGGGGGGGCTTAGGGGGTATTTATCCCCACAATTTTGTAAAGACTTCCCTTTTCCATTACATTGTAACGTTCACCCCCCCCCAATATTTTTATACAGTGCCCTTTTTATCAATTTCCCTTCTTTTTTTTTTTTAAAAATAAAGTGCCAATGTTTAACGGCGGCCTTTTACGAGGGCCCTTTTTGGAATTTCGCAATAGTGCCGCCCTGAAAAGCGCCATATTAAGTTGTACGTTAGTGTGCACTGTTGTCCTGTTTGAACAGCGCCCCCTTTGGAAGATGGTACCGACATCCACACTTTTTAATTTTACGGAGGACAAGCCTTCCGGAGAAAAAAACCTGTGTACATTCAGCACGAATGCGCGACTTCCCCCCCCCCCCCATAAAAATGACCTTGCTACGCCTCTGTTATTGATGTGTGGATGAATGTCGACTGAATTGCATGCGCAATGATCTTGTAGTCTCGTTAAGAATCATCTACATATCATAAGGCTGGTGAATTGGGCAACAAAACCCTAACCGTTAACACTACATGCTCAGTTATTGTGTTGGAACCTGACACAAACTTGATGTCGTGCTCTGAAGAAACAACACTAGGGGTGCAGTTTTTGACAGTGAAAATCTCTTACAAATCTTATTATACGGCATATAACGTACCAACACCAAACACGAAACTTCAATCATCAATATTGTCACACATTAGGCCTAGTTTGATTTTCGCTACAAAAACTTCAGTAATATTTGCTACACCAATAAAACTCTTGTTTTTTTCCTCCCAAGGTATCGAGATGGAAAGTTGTGCGGACAAGACTCATCATTGATTAAGCCGTTCTCCTATTAAAGGGCGCCCTCAAACTTACAGTGGCGTCGAGACTTGCTCGGTAGGCAAAACACCATTTCCCTGATGCTCCACCCCTTTCCCCCCGTCGTCGCATATATTTGCATTGACGTCGGACTCGATCAGCTTTCGCTGGCCATTGAGGGGGTTCCTTTTCCGCCACACATGCGCAGAGACGAACAAGGTGGCGGCGACAAGGAAGAGGACCGCTATGATGTGCAGAGATATCGTAAAACTGCCGGTAAGGTCTTTACTAATTCCTGCAAATAAGAAATGGGAATGAAGCCTTATTATACATGTAATATAGGTTTTCCCGGCTATTTTAAACGTTTACCATTCGAATTCAGTGTTTCTTATACTCAAATTCGTCCATCAACACCGATTTAGTGCACTTCCAATGTTTGATTTCGTCTATTGACGGACAATTTCAAATTCAGTCAAGCAAATTCAAACAATGAGGACACGTTTTCGTCCCGCATTTTATTTCGTCTCGTCTACGCCGAACCTTGTTACTCAGAAACCAAATTCGTCTAATTGATTAATAAGACGAATTCGATTTCTGAATGCTGCTATTCGGCAACATCTTAGACGAATTTGATCTGTAATGACGAATATTCTCGACCCGGTGATTAAAGAGTGATGACCGAATGACTATATTGGTTGTGTTAGAAGATTCGTGAATTTTTCCTCGGACGACAATGAATGTTAGAAATTGTGAATTGGAATGAAAAATGTTTTAAAATAGCGGGCAAAACCTATAATAGGCATGCACTAGCGTTTTGTGCAGTGACGGGCTGAGCTGAAGCACGTTGGGAAATGGTCCAATCAGAATCTCTTCAATAAACTTTATAGTCTACGGGTTGCAACCTGAGAGTGCATGCGCTCTTTCATTTATACAAACTCGTCACGGCAACAAATTTGTCATGCTGCTTACCGATGGTGGACGCCAAGGCCCCAGCAATTCCGTACGAGAGCAAGAGAGATGTGTAAGATTCCAACGCACGATCCACGCCGAATGTATCGATAGTAGCTCCTAAGGCAATCGCATATATCATCCCTCTCGCGAAACCTAAAACTGAACAATTCAGAGAGGCTCCGATCAAAAATATTGTTTTATAATGCATTAGAAAATAAGCGCCATGTTGGCATCTAACTAAGCCGTTATAAAACTTTTACACAACTGGTACTTTTCACACCTTCCGAACTATTAGTGGCCCAAATTCGAGTCAAATTTCCCTGGTCGGCCAAATCCGACTCCCACCAAGATGGGTCCGCCAGTTCTATCTGATTATCCGCGTTTCCCAGATTTTTTTTTGGCATTTTTTTAAAAGAAATATTATTACATATTTACAACTGGGCTGATCTTTTCTTTTCGTAATCTTTGAGAGAATTTATTGACACTTTACCACATAATTATGACAAAATTAACTTACAGGGGTACACTGTGTTTCATATTATTTTGGTAGTATTATGTTCCACACAAGTCAACTTCCACAAGTAATTCAGATGTCGATCACAAGTAAAGGCCACAAGTATACAAATGAGGAACAATAACAAAGAAATGCCTTTGTCTTAGTTAAACTTGTCATAACATTTGGCTCGAGACTTGATGACTTGATAGACTTGTGTGGACTGGAGAGGACTTGATATACATTATAAAGAGCAGAAGCAGCCAAAACTCCACTCACTTATCACATAAATGGTGACCACAGCGAAAGTGGGTAGAACTACCAGTGCGTATGTTGCTACTGCGGCCATGACACACACCACGGCAAGGATGATGATGCGACCAACGGGGGCCTGGTTACCACAGATAAAAACCAGTACACGGGAAGCTATCTCCATGCCAGACATTACGAGCAGGAGAACTGATGCCGTTGGCTCGGGAATACCCACCGTCTCAGCGTAGCTCACCTGTCGTGGGACAAGGACATGAAGGACAAACAGTGAGCACGTTCGAGCGAGAAGTGTGGTCAACAATGGTTCGGCTGATCTTGACCGAACACAAGCTAGTCGGTTTATTATATAGTTACTAGTCTAGTCAACTTTGTCGCATTGCTAGTGGTCTCAGGGTGAGTAAAAAAACAAACAAACAAACAAACCCAAAACCATTGTTTTAGTGAAGTTCTGCATGTAGCACTTTTAAAATCTAGGATATGAAACCCCAATTGATAAGCTTTCTTTTAGTACAAGAATCATTCAAGTCACTTATGTACTTTTCAAGTTACGGAATTTTAAACACAACCACCGTTTTAACGTTCTGTCCACGGATCACAAGAAGGTAAGTGTTCTTTCAGCAAAACGAAAACAAATCACATAGGGATGTGTGTGAATTGTTTTCGTTTTGCAGAAAGAACGCACACCTATTCCAGGGACTACGCTCAGGAGGGTCGCGATGATGTTTGACCAGTACTCGACTAAGGATCATTCATCCTTTGATATTACCGCGCAGGTGTAAATAATCAACCAGTAGCTGACCAATGGTCCTTATTGGAACTTGCTCATTGGTTTATGAAAGCTGAGGCGATGTGTTGTCCAGAAAAGGTGTGGGGTGGGATTAGATAAAGCATAGCTGCGGTTGACGAACTACGAACTGCCATTTGCAAAGACAAAATACGCAGATTTCAAAACTGCAATGTAACTATAAATACAGTACAGGCCTATACCACAGTATGTCCCACAAAAAGGTATGTCTTTCCTATTTTCGAAATAACTGCAAAACCATTAGGTCAATTTTAAAAATGTTAATTTGATTGGCCTAAACCACTATAAGTTTCATTTAATTTTTAGTCACGCATCACTATTATCAATTGATCACAACATTTTTTGACACTGTGACCAAGTTTTTTTGCCTTTATTAATCAACTTCAGTGCTGTGCTATGTGAGCTTTGTAACATCCTTTATGTTGCGAAAAGGGCTGCAGTTGGGATTGGAATCATTTTGCCTGGCTATCATACATCATGGCAAGACCTCAGTTTAAATGCTCAAGGGCAAATGATTCCAATCCCAAACCACATCAGCCTTTTTCCACAACATGCAGGATTTTACACAGCTGGCATAACACAGAACCGAATTGATTAAGGCAAGAAACTTGGTCACAGTGTCCATAAATGTTGTTGTGATCAATTGACCATTGTGCAGTGATGCGTGATGGAAATGAAATGAAACTCATAGGGTATAAAAGGCCAAGGATAAGGAGTATCTGCACAATCAAACCATTTCAAAATTGATTTCATGGTTGGGTAGGTATTTCAAAAATAGTCAGACGGACATCGACACTAATTTTTTTTTTTGGGGGGGGAGGAACATACTGTAGACTGACAACGCGAAAATTATTGAATTGAAGATCCACCTGTATTAAAACTCGGGAGGGTCACGGACGATATAGGCCTATATGTAAAATTAGCTGAATTAGAGGTACTATAGGTATTGTGGATAATTGGGAGACATTGCCACGGGTGAAACCCAGAGAAGTGGGCAGACATGTTCGACGCGGATCGACAAATGAATTGTTTGTGACACACGCCAAACAATTTTGTTATGGTACGAGAAAATGCTCGCACTTGAGTTTAACTTACAAAATGGATCACGTTGAAGAGCGCCCCCATCGAGGAGGCAATTACACCGGAGAAAAACAACCAATGACCGGGCAGACGAAGCAGCCTGACGTACCTCACCCAGAACGATGACTCTGCTCGCTTTAACCTCGTGGTGGCGTTGTTTCCATTAGCTGGCATTGTTTCGAGCTCAGTTAAGTCACTTTCAGTGTCTGAGACAGTAGTCGCGGATCTTGCACCATGTGCATCTGTGAAAGATGTTTCTGCTCCTACATCTTCGATAGGCTTACCAGTTTCTGTCAAACGATGATTTGCTACAGATGAGTTCATTCTGAGGTTGTCCGAAGAAGAGGTTAAACGCAGCCCCATTTCAATTTTGCCGCCAGAGTGAGGATTTGATTCCCTTTGGTCCAGCTCAGAGAAAGAGTTGGAATGGTGGATGGCACACTCGTGTACTGCCTGATCCGAGTTGTCAGCAACATCGCCCTCTTGCGACGGGATCGGTTGATATGCTTTTTTACTACGAAGTCCTCTGGCTAACCCAGTGATTTGCACTGGCCGGTGGCGCTGCCGTTAGCCAAGGGGTCTGCGTTGCTGCAGCCGGTCCTCTCTCCGCTGAAACGGGCTTACAATCTACGTCTTCGTCTTCTGCGATGATTGGACTGGGCTGCCGTGAGAGGGCGGTACATACCATCCCGATCGCCAATGTAAGGCCAGACATGATGCGAAGACCGTTGCGCCAGCCCAGATAATAGCACGCTCGTTCAAGGAAGCCACTTATTACGAGGAGACCTGCAATGTGAACATTATTAACATTACTCGTAAATCAATTGGAGTGGCTAACAAACAGAACTATATTCCTGAAACACCCCTCTGTTAAAAGCGCAGAGTATAGTCTGTCCCAAGAGGGCCAGGAAAGCCCGTCAAACTGAGATTAAAAGAATTAGTGTTTTAAAACGAGATTAAAAGCCAGACAGCCTTGTTGCGACCTTCAGGTTTATTTTAAAAAAAAGTCAAATTTGTTGAGAAATTTGCATTTATTTTCCAGTCAGAGAGCTGGCCATACAGCAAAACAACCAACTCGGTAGTCCCAACAAATTTTCTGCGATGCATCACGATTTCGTTACCCCGTACAGTAAGATTTAAATACTGACCGACAGGTTGGCCGGCAGAGGCCAGTGAAGTGGCCCTTATATTGTTGTCCCCTGGATAGTGGCTGGTGACGAGGTTGATGGTGGCTGTCAATATAAAGTTGCTGCCCGCACCAAACGCCAACCCGTAGGTAATGTACAAGATCCAGAGGTGGTTTGCAAACGAGGATGCCAACAAACCAGCGAAGGACAGCAGGAAGCCAACCAGGATCACGCGTTGGCAGCCAAACCTGACGTAGAGGACGCTCGGCAAAGGCGCTAGAAAGTTCATGACCGCCCATGCTGCAGAACCGACCCAACCTTGTGGAGACAAAAATGTCATGACCTCATTACTCCGCTATCGCACATTAATAAATACCTTGAAGAGTTGATAGCTTCTGATTGGTCGAGACTCGATCACGTGGGGGTGCATTAAAATGTGATATAAACATCAGCTTCAAAAACAAGCGAATAAATAGCCCCTGATCGAACCAGCATTGATCCAGCATCATGTAAGCCAACGATTGGCCAAATATGCAACAGTCTACAGTATAGCTTGTACAGTCAGTTGCCGTGCCACGCGTAGCTGTTCGCATTTCTCGTCCACACAAACTCGGACTGCAACAAGAGGCTAGCAAACGATGGCCGTAAATAAGGCTTCAGAAAATCCGCGATTTTCATGCTAAACCACAAGCGATCCACACAAACAAAGCTGTTTTAGGTAGTGAAAGACCTACTACATACATTTATCGAAGTAGTTTGTTCTCAGGAAAAGGATTCGATGCATTTTGACATTATTTCACGGACAAATCTACTAAAAAAAGTACGTGATGAAATTCCTTTTTTGCTGACAACGACGAAAGTCTCCCAAATGTTGAGGTAATCAAATTAAAGAATGAACCTTCATCTACAAAAAATCTTGTGAACGTGATGTCGTAAATATTTTAAGACTTCCATGTACACCTGAAGTTTGCAACCACCTCCATTTTTTAACAACGCGAAAGATTGTCGCCATTGTGCAAGCAACGAGAAACGGTATGACCGTGTGAGCCCAATAAAGATGTACGCTCACTGATTGGTCGAGCTTCAGATGGCCTGCTTAATATTCATAAGCATTCATTGCAGGCAGTTCGCGCGAAGGCCAACGTACGTACATTACGTGAGGGTGCACTAAACTAATTCAAGGCCCCATTGAAAATAATGTAAAATGCTAAGGACCTCGCGTAGAAATTCTCACTTGAATTAGTGCACTGCACCCTTGAGCATTACAGCTTACACGCAAATCGATGAAATCTCGCAAAAGTCTTCTTCTTTCAACCGGCGATTTGGACCGAAAATATAAAAGTCTCCTGCACGTGTTTCACATGTAAATGAGGCGTACACTATCCTCTACCTACTGAAACTTGCCATTTCTTTCGGTCTTTTTAAAGAATCGAATGTACACCTAAAAGCAATCGGCCCTCGCTTTTGTTGTTATAAAGTATGATTATTATTTGACGCGCCGTAACAACACTTCAATTTTGTCAAAAGCAGATATATTTAGTACCAAAATAAAGCACACGATTTCAACTTTTCACTAACATCGTCGTGTTGGCCGATAGCGGGATATCCGAGTAGTTGTCGGTGTTTTTCTGTAGTCTCGAACGCAGTCTCGTAAAATCTCGCGTAGGCTTTGGGGCCATGCGTGCGTGACCCCGGGACAAGAAACTGAGGTCAAACAGGGCTCTGCTCGTGACACGACCACTAACTGCTGCTGTTACACCCATCCCTAACCAAATAGGAGTGGAATAGGCTTTCTTTTAAACTAGTCATGCTTTACGCAAATTCCTGTGTATTTTCGCTTTTATAACATGTTCATGTTTATAAATAACTTCCGCAATTGTGGCGCCAGTGAAGTTAGTTACGCCACGATGGATGCTTACCCAAAAGCACTGAACCTCGGACATAACAGAAGTGGCAAAGTTGTTTTACCAGGAATTGTTGGCACGTTTTCATTCGATCTTTTAGTAGGGGCAATTGTAATACCTTCCCCTGAATGTTTCGTTTTCATTTTGAAGTTTCATTGACGTATGCTGCTAGCATTCTGCACTCAACCTCAAAAAATAGCAAGGTTCATCCTATACAGTTACACACATCCCTTATCCAATAGGAATGGGCCCGGCTTTCATTTAAACTAGTCATGCTTAAGCCATGTTCCAGTGTATTTTCGTTTAAATGAAAAAAAAACTATTCATGCTTTACCATCTACAACTTTTTCCTCATAAAAACTAGACTCAGTTCAGTTCACATTTATTTCTCGATTCTGCACAGCACAATTGAATATACAAGAAATAACAATATAATTATAAGCAAATATTCAATTGTGGCACATACATGGAGGCATATGCTGTAAGCAGAAGCTTGTATAGAGATGCCTTTAAATAATAACTAAATAAAGAAAGACTGATAAGATATGCGCACCTCGCTCTAAACTCGCCACCTACCGATGATAAAGATGAAGTTGGTTCTTTAGTTGCTATTCCACGTATAACACTGCAACTAGAGCCACAGCGTTTGTATAGTTAGAACTATTTTATTGCTCAGTTAAGTTGTGAATATTTGTATGAACAGTAATTCATCCAATTTCAGTGGAATCATTTGTTTTAACTTGAACAAAATATCATTCTTTTGGGTTTATAAATTTCAGTATACATTAATTTGATTGACACTGATGACGTCATCAATTAAATGTCCAAACTTAATATTGATGTACTCCAGACAGGATTAAATGCCCATCACACAATGAAAATAGCTTCTGAAAATATGGGAATTATAATGAATACATGTATTGAAGTATATGAATTAATAACACTTAAACTTCCAGTTCCGATTTTAATTAAAAGAAAAGAAAACTAATCATTTTCAAATTCTTTCAACGATAACTTCCGGTCCGAGGACGTCATGATTCTGAAACCTCGCAAAGAATATCTAGGGGTAACTTGGTAAAATTGTGACGAGTGCTTTTTCAATTCACATTTCAACTATCTTTGACGCACCGCCAGAGGGCGTCCTTTCAAGTAATGACGTCATCATGCCAATTGTTTGTGTTCGACATTCCTCACTGATTTCAAGTTGTATTCAATTTTTATTGCGCTTCCGGTAATTAAGACCGAAAGTAAAGGTCAAACGACTAAGTGATTGGGAATTCAAAACATTGCTCTAGACGCTGTTTTACCATCTAAAAAAAAAGAAAACAGAAAACGGTACTCCACTCACGTGAACAATTACAGTTCAAAGTAATTTTTTAAAATGCTGACCTTCAATCGCTTGTAATTAACACCTGACGGTGTCATGATGACGTCACAAATGATTCACATCTTTGGACCAGGGTTTATGCTCATACCATGGCCCAATTTCATAGCACTGCTTAACAGTAAGCAGAAAAGTTGTGCTTACTATAGCAGAAAATCATGCTGCTGCTTAAGCACTATTTCATGTTAACGATTGCGCGCGCATGGAGATTTCTATTGTTACGTCACTGATTTAAGCAAAGTTTTCTTCTGGGGTTAAGCGTGCTTTTGCTGTGCTTACTGCTTAACGGTCCCTATGAAATAGATGGAGGCACGGTAAGCACAAAGTCGGCTGTTAAACAGTGCTATGAAATTGGGCCCAGGTTTAATCAGCATCCCGTAAACCGTTTGGAAGAAATTTCCACATTTGAATACACCTAATTGTGCCCTCCCGGTAGCCCCGGAAAATACACTTGTTGATTATTTTGTTTAAGAGTTATAATTCTAAATAGTGAAAGATGTTGGTCACTTTTCAACTAAAACCGCTTGAAATTTGATACCCGATGACATCATCATGACGTCAGTATTATGCACAAGGGATGACGTTAGTTCAAAGTTACAAATACATATACCATAAATCATTGAGGAGAAATCCATTGGAGATTTATCGTCCATGAAAAAAATAAAGAAGTGACAATTCTAAAAGTGATCAGGTTGTGCCCGCAGTAAATAATCCATATCAATAATTGCCTACCCCTGAGAAAATGTCATGCAAATTCTTTAAAAGTGTGACCTCCTTGGTTAGAACATGCACAAAAACATTATAATTCAACAAAACATGGTTCACCTCTCTGGCTACAGGATAATTATTATTTTTTTTTTGAAAAGAGGGAATTTACAATTTAGGCGATCTGTTTACTGCTGGGCTAAGCACACGGTTTTTATTTTATGGATTATCGAGACCGTAAGCAGTAAGCACAGCAAAAGCACGTTTTACGTCCGAGGAAAAGTTGCAGTGAGACTAACAATGGAAATCACCATGCTCACGCACAACGTTAGCACACGCCATGCAATAGCATAATTTTCTGCTCAAGTAAGCACGATTTTGTCTGCTTTTCTCAGCGCTACGAAATGGGGCCCTAGTAAACATACTGCTAACAATCAGAAATTTCAGAATAGCGTTGTCGATACAGGTAGCCTTGCAAAAGGGTTAGGCCTGTTTCAGACGTCGTGCTTATGCAGTGTTGAATTCAAATAAACTCGAATTTTATTTATTCGACACGGCACAAGCACGACGTTTGAAACCAATTTTGATTTCGGCTCGGCAGAAGACTTCAGCTCAAGTGGGTCTGCCGTGCTTATCAATTTAGTACGGCAGAAGCACGGGCGCGGTTTCAAACGTCGTGCTTCTGCCGTGTCGAATATAATTTCAATTCGAATTGGCTGGCCAACTTCGAATTGAAATTGTATTCGACACGGCAGTAGCACGACGTTTGAAACCGTTCGTCGTGCTAATGCCATGAACATCGTCTATAATTAGGAATGCGCATGTTCGCAAGAGTGTACGAGTAAAGAAATAATCAACTGACAAACGCATCAACAAATATGGCGACTTGCATGGAGAATTTTCAAGAATCAAAGGGATGCACACTACCTGTAAATGGGCCTAAACCCATCCGCCTAGCTCATGAATAAAAGTTATAGCCTCAAAATAGTCTATGTTAGAGAGTTCTGAGAGCCATATAATTGGGGAATTGAAGAGATATGGCAATGAACCTCTGGCCCGGACTTGAGGCTTCCAATTCAATTGGGACCGAAAGTGGCGCTATTTTGCCATGTTGTGGAGGGATTGTTTTTCAAGATGGCTACTTTTCCGCTTTGGGAAAAAAGGGGTCGTCTTCTTTTGGTGAGAATTTCTTGAAAAGTCAATGGTCAACCAAATGGAAAGAAAATGAAAGATGACATATTGATCATCATTTTTCTATGCAGCTTTATACCTGTGAGAGTTCTGAATATTTTAAAAAGCGTAACGTTCTCATCGGGCCATGACAATAAAAAGGACTACAATAATGGACACTAGTAAAACGTTTTTATCATGCAACTCTTGATTAAGAGAACAAAAATCATATTTGTTGTTGTGACTGTTGGTCCGCCATGTTGGAATTATTTAAATATGACTGGGCGTTTGTAATTAAGTTAGACGTTATGCCGTGCTAACGTCGCGCTAAATTCAATTTAATTCAACACGGCGTAAGCACGACGTCTGAAACAGGCCTTTATAATCTTCATGCAAGCAGCTCTCTGCTTTCCCAATGGGTGCAGACCAGTAAATCGGTCCGAAATTGCCTGCGCCGGCCAAATCACGATTTGCATGCCCTCAAAATCTTCGGTATTTGAGCATGCTGTGGGCCATGAACTTGAGGGTTTGTTAAAAATATGGATGGAAACCGTGCACAGGACTTGGAGCTTGCAGTTCTGTGTAATTTTGATGTAATTTGGACCCTAAAAGCGCTCTACTTTGCAATGGAGTGTAGGCATCGTTTTTCAAAATGGCGATGGGCTTCAGGACTATTTTCAGGGGTGATCGTCTTCAGATGGAAATTTCTCCTAAAAGTCATCAGTTGACCCCCCGTAAATTGAACAGAAATTGAAAGATGATGAAATAAGCTTTAATTTGATGTGTGTCTCGAACACCTTGGAGAGTTGTGAGTATTTTTCCCGAATTTTTGAAGTGGGAGCATTTACCATTGGGGTCTATGGAAGTTTATTTACTGGTCTGCTACCTGTAGTTTCAAAATGGCGTCTTCCACCGTTTGTTGTCAAAATGTTTGCGGAGTGGTTTTTTCAGGGGGCGGAACCTGGGGGCAGCGTTTCAAAGGGTCACCAATGGCGGTTCCGCAACAAATGCGCCCAAAATCTGAATAGGGCCGATGGACCGTCCTCCGATCACAGGAATTTCGAGCGAACAAGGGGGGGGGGGGTAATTTGGGGTCGGAAGGAGCAAAAACTCAATTCACGCCCGTTGGGGGCGCCCTACAGTAAGGTAGCCGCAAACAGAGGGCTTCTTTTCAGGCCAGAAATAGCAGTCAGAGATTTTTTTCTCGCAATTTTTGATGAAATATGAGTCATCCATCCTTCCTCGTGCCGTACAAGTGGTTTGGAGAAATTTTCAAAACCTCGCTTCTCTATAGGGTGCAGACCAGTAAATCGGTCCGAAATTGCCTGCGCCGGCCAAATCACGATTTGCATGCCCTCAAAATCTTCGGTATTTGAGCATGCTGTGGGCCATGAACTTGAGGGTTTGTTAAAAATATGGATGGAAACCGTGCACAGGACTTGGAGCTTGCAGTTCTGTGTAATTTTGATGTAATTTGGACCCTAAAAGCGCTCTACTTTGCAATGGAGTGTAGGCATCGTTTTTCAAAATGGCGATGGGCTTCAGGACTATTTTCAGGGGTGATCGTCTTCAGATGGAAATTTCTCCTAAAAGTCATCAGTTGACCCCCCGTAAATTGAACAGAAATTGAAAGATGATGAAATAAGCTTTAATTTGATGTGTGTCTCGAACACCTTGGAGAGTTGTGAGTATTTTTCCCGAATTTTTGAAGTGGGAGCATTTACCATTGGGGTCTATGGAAGTTTATTTACTGGTCTGCTACCCAATGACTTTGTGTTCCTTCCTCCATGGTCAGTAGTATGTAAACAAGGCTAGGAAAACAGGCTATGGAAAACCATACAAGTGCGGGGTCTGCCATGCACCGTCGAATGATGAAGTGCAATCTTCGAGGCATGGGGTAAGTTGTTTTGGGAGACCCAAGTGAAACGCTGAAATACTTATACTGAGTCTGCCAGTATGTGTGGTGCACTGACTGCTGAATTGACTAATTAATCACACAAAAACAATTGTGGGCGACTTACGCACAGATACTGAGTAAATTTGACTCCAGAATGACACACCATAAAATGTGTAATAGCTACTTCTACTCACTTACAGAGTAGACACTTTGGCTTCAGAATGACCCATCATGTGAGCAAAGTGTACAAGTACTCACTAAAATTGAACTTACTCATTTGACTCCAGAACGACACACAAACGAGTAATGATGACATTTACTCGCTTAAAAACGACACAGAAAATGAGTAACATGCACAAATACTCACTGACACAAGACACACAACACGAGTGAGAATTTGGACACTAAAATGACACGCCGTAAGAGTATATTTCCGTGCGAAATAACACACATTGTGTGTATTTATTCTGTTATTCAACCCGCACAAATGGGTAACTTCAAACAGTAAGTGAGTTATTTAATACAACAATAATGCACGTCGTGTGTAAAATGGGGCAGGATTAAATCATTAATGAGTTTAAACTATGCAGAATGTGAGTTGCTTTACATTGCTGGCAAGTAATTTAACACACTGTTGATGCAGTTACTGGGTAGAATGGGCCAATAATTACTCACTAAATGAGTTAAAACTATGCAAGAATGTGAGTTGCTTTACATTGCTGGCAAGTAATTTAACACACTGTTGATGCAGTTACTGGGTAGAGTGGGCCAATAATTACTCACTAAATGAGTTAAAACTATGCAAGAAGGTGAGTTCCTTTACATCCATAGCAAGTAATTTAGTACACTGTTGATGCAGTTACTGGGTAGAATGGGCCAATAATTACTCACTAAATGAGTTAAAACTATGCAAGAAGGTGAGTTCCTTTACATCCATAGCAAGTAATTTAGTACACTGTTGATGCAGTTACTGGGTAGAATGGGCCAATAATTACTCACTAAATGAGTTAAAACTATGCAAGAAGGTGAGTTCCTTTACATTCATAGCAAGTAATTTAGTACACTGTTGATGCAGTTACTGGGTAGAGTGGGCCAATAATTACTCACTAAATGAGTTAAAACTATGCAAGAATGTGAGTTGCTTTACATTGCTGGCAAGTAATTTAACACACTGTTGATGCAGTTACTGGGTAGAGTGGGCCAATAATTACTCACTAAATGAGTTAAAACTATGCAAGAAGGTGAGTTCCTTTACATCCATAGCAAGTAATTTAGTACACTGTTGATGCAGTTACTGGGTAGAATGGGCCAATAATTACTCACTAAATGAGTTAAAACTATGCAAGAAGGTGAGTTCCTTTACATCCATAGCAAGTAATTTAGTACACTGTTGATGCAGTTACTGGGTAGAATGGGCCAATAATTACTCACTAAATGAGTTAAAACTATGCAAGAAGGTGAGTTCCTTTACATTCATAGCAAGTAATTTAGTACACTGTTGATGCAGTAACTGGGTAGAGGGGGCCAATAATTACTCACTAAATGAGTTAAAACTATGCAAGAAGGTGAGTTCCTTTACATTCATAGCAAGTAATTTAACACACTGTTGATGCAGTTACTGGGTAGAGGGGGCCAATAATTACTCACTAAATGAGTTAAAACTATGCAAAAGGCAAGTTCCTTTACATTCATAGCAAGTAATTTAACACACTGTTGATGCAGTTACTGGGTAGAGGGGGCCAATAATTACTCACTAAATGAGTTAAAACTATGCAAAAGGCAAGTTCCTTTACATTCATAGCAAGTAATTTAACACACTGTTGATGCAGGTACTGGGTAGAATGGGCCAATAATTACTCACTAAATGAGTTAAAACTATGCAAAAGGCAAGTTCCTTTACATTCATTGCAAGTAATTTAACACACAGTTGATGTAGTTACTGGGCAGAGTGGGCCAATAATTACTTACTAAATGAGTTTCAACTGTACAAGAAGGTTATATTTTTCCTTTTCATTTTAAGCAAGTCATTCAAAACAATTTATTTAAACATTTTATAACTTGGTTATTACCCTTCACAAATTCAAGTTAAATATATTATCAAGATAAAACATCCTAAATATAAGCAAGGTACAAAAAACAACATCAGTTATTCATTGCAGAACTCCCTGCTCATACTTCGGATTCGAACTGGCCAGCCAATCACTGCAAGCTACATGTAGGTGGTTGAGTGCTTAAGATGTCTGCAATAGCAAGCAGGAGTTTATGGGTTTGAGTCCCACCCTAGCAAGCTTGCGAATTGTTTCCCGCACGCTCTCCTACAGCACTGATACTAGAATACTTTCAATATTTCGTCGGTGAAGGGCAAAATCGACTTTTAAATTTGTACATAACAACATACCATCACCGATGAACAGCAACACTGGAATGGATAAGAACAGCAACACTGGAATGGATATTCACTACTTGCTCACTACTTGCTCAACAAATTGGCTACCCGTCTGACCTGCTTGGGTGGTTTTTCATCTTTGCGAGAGATGTTTAGAACACAATACTCTATAAAAGTGAGTGTGTTTTTGATGCGCTGGGGGTAAGCCATGTTAAATACGAAGTAGCTTGCCAAGAGGCACATGATGGCCTCCACGGGTCCGATGACCTTGAAGAGTATGGACGCCTCTGCTGATATTTCAAAAGTTGCTTCCTTGGAAAGGACTTCGCCCTCCGTATGGGAAATGTGTGGCTCCGGGGTCGATGTTTCCTACAAAATAAGTAATCTGTAATAAGTCTCAGGAGTAATTTAGTAATATTCTGTCTTTAGTACCACTATGTTTGTAAAACAAAAACCCTGCACATATCAGGAATATATGAGAAAAAAATAAAACGTTAAACTTCTGACTTAAAGTTTCCTCAATATTTTGTAAGTTTCTTGTTAGTGACACTTTTTGTTTCTGCATAAGAGTTTCGACAAACTAGGCATAATGAGGTAGACAGTAAGATAACTCCATGTTTAGAAAAAGCTTTGTTTTATTGTACAGCACGTCCCAAAATACCCGCAACATTGTTTGCGACGCTCTAGCACTCCACGGAAACATGTACCGCTGTTATTTTAATATCATTTTAAAGCTTGGAATCTTAACTTTATCCCTGGTAAGTATTGGTTTGATTTTCAAAAGGGTTTTATTTTGTTTTCATATAAAGGCATGTCAAAACAAAGTCAATAAATTTAAAGGAAAATCAACCATGCACATTTTTTCTAATGTGAAATCTCGTTGTCTTCTTCTTTCTGTGTTTTCTCTTCCATCCACGTAGACTATACACCTCAAATAAATTCACCATACTGGTTTTTTTTCCAAGTTTAATGTGTTTTTAATATAAATCACCTTTATTTTATATTTCAACTGCTTGTTGACTGGAGTTTGCATCTGATATACTGCATCATCGATTTTCCTTGAAATAGGTTGAGTTTATTTTCTATATGCCTTTATTATTTGAACATGAATCCCGCCAGGGATATAGTTCCAAATTTCAAGCTTTAAAATGGTATAAAAATGATGGCGGTACGTGTTTCCACTCCAACGCTAGACCCGCCCCCAAAAAAATGCAGGTATTTGAGACGCACTGAAGAGGAGGAAAAGTCTAAAACGTATTACCTGTTGCCGTGTGTAAATTGCCATATTAAAGCTGGAGCACATAATAAATTTGGATCACCGAAAAATATTATCTTGGCTATTTTTCTCTTTAACCAGTTCACGCCGGGATTATTTTGACAAGAATGGAACGAAGCGCAGGATTACTTTTCACTTGACCTCAATGCCAGGCGGGTTGAAGCCATCACCCTTAGACAGCACACTCAAATTTTCAGCTTCACTTGCTGCGAGCAGGTCACCGACAGATATTTCCGGCCTCGCTCCCTACGTGTTTATCTGTCATCCGTTCCGAACACCGCACAACCTTTGCGGGTATGCACATCAACCGGCGCGAACTGGTTAAGACACAAAAACTGAAAGTAATAAGCTATAGAGAACTAACCTGCTGGTCACCGTGACAAATCAGTTGACTCCTCCCTTCCTTTATGAAGAAAGCTGGCAAAAGTAGCATTGCTCCTGCAGTCTTTAAGTCTGATGAAATGAGTAGTGATAGTGAAAGATTAAATTTCAAAAGAGAAAAGGCACGATCGGACCTTATTATCAATTCGGAGTAATGAACCTTCGGACAAGTGAACCTTCTGTTTGTTTCGGACTAATGAACCTTTGGACTAATTAACCTTATTCGAAATTCCGACTACCGATCCTTATCGGACTATTGCTTCAAATGTTTGGATTAACGAACCTCATTTCATTTTCAGGGCTAATGGACCCCCTCTTATGGTAATTTTGTGCATTCAGACTATCGGGCGGACACCGTTTTGATTGGGCACTGGTTATTCATTCCAAGTCGGAGTTACCATAGCCTATTTAACAGAAAGGCCTTCTCACACTAGACAAATCTTGGGGTTAATTCAGGGTTGAAAACATGCAGTATTTCACTCTGAACATTTTCAACCCTGCGTCAACCCTGAGATTGATTTTGCCCCAGCTTGAACGCATAACCCTGCTCCAGACTTGACTTGAGATTTTCAACCCGGGCTGAAACTCTCACTACAGCTCAAAACAATAACCGAGCGAAATAAGCTTGGTTTGCACGAAGTGTGAAATTTAACCCAGGGGGGCACTGGGTTTGCCAAGAGTTGAGTTCAACCCGGGTTGAGAGGCTAGTTTGGGGGAGGGGGGAGGGTGCAGAAATTTGATGACAAGTCATAAACTCCCGAGGACAATTGTTCAACTTACATTCTATTTCACCATCTGAATTGGATGCAGCCATGCCGTCCTGCAACTTCTGAAGAAGGCAACGGTCCTCCTGACTTTGATAGCGATGTGCTAATATTGAAGAAACAAATTTCTGCATGCTGTTGATACACGTTGAAACATCAATCGGGTTATCGGATATGCGATTCAGCTCTTGCAGCATCTGTTTAAAATTACAAGACAAATAAAAATGAATCCTTAAAACTTTATACATTCATACAATGAGAAATGTAGTTACTTGTTAGAAAAATAATTGACATAACTGTCAGCTTATGAATGTCAGAAAAAGTTCGAATTGTTATTTTTAAAGGTAGAGAGACTGAGAGGGTAGAGAATTCAATTCACAGGTATGAAATTTTGGTTCCTCAAGGTAACAAGAAATACAAGGTGAGAACAGTTTAATTGTACACACCGAGTTACCTCATATTTCAGCAATTCATGAAATTAAATTTTACACTTTTTTAGTTTAGCTTTGAATAGAACCCCTCTTTTCTAGAGATTGAGTAAATATGAACACAAACTGTATGTGATTGTTTTTCCTGCACATCATATTGACAGTAATGCTTGTCATACCTGTCTTTGTGTGAACAGTGCTGGATAGGTTTTCTTCACATCGAAGACCAGAGTCTTCTCTGCTAATATTGATTTTCGCCGAACTGGATACGTAATGTCCATCAGTTGATTGATGTAACCCTCATCCGGATGTTCTTTTAGATTCTCCTTCTGTAAAGCGCTAAATAATAATGTAGACACCATCAAAACAACGTACATGTATTTGTTCTAAATGGTTACATATTTTTCATTCAGTATTACAGTCTCTATGCTCTAGAGCGAACTTGGAAAACAATGGATGGTATGCGAACAAAGTCATTTTTCATCAACAGTTTAAGAAAAACAACCTGTTGCCCATCAATCAAAACATGCTGATGTCTTTAGCTTGGTTTTGAATGTTTGTCCTAATTTATCAATGAATAATTGCCACATTTTCATTAATCACAAGTGGCAATTAAGTTACAAAACCAAAATGTGAATTTGAATCCCATGTTCAACTTCAATCACAACATTATATATATTGGAATTATAATTTTAGTTCTAAATAAAGTTTAAATTTTGGTCGTATGCTTTACGTAGCCTGATTTCACAGGAAAATGTAACAATTCAAATATCTCTTACTACTGGGCGCACTGAAAGAGGTATTTGTGAAAATGGGTTTTATGCAGAGAAGCAGGGATGTCTTTAATGCAGGGAGCTGTCTTAAATTTTACATACTGATCAGAAAAGTACACTGACCTAGTGTGCTTTTTCATGGTTTCTTCATCTTCCCCATTAGGATAGTTATCCGATGACACAGTAGATGACAGGGTCTTTTGCTTCTTCTCTGGAGCCATCAGGCTGTCAACACTGCCAGAGCCATGAAGTTTTGTCCTTTTCCTCTCGTTTCGAAACTTGTCAGAGAGCCTCCCCTTCCATATGTCCTGCAACAAAGCAATTATGCTGAGTTTGCACTTTACCAAGTAAATTGAGCATATTCATAAAATGTTATCACAATTATAAGGGGAAATTTGGACGATTCACAATGCAGTGCGCCACCCAGGGTTTGCCAAGGAGAGTTCATTTTTCCCAGTACATTGTGGGAAATGGTCCGAAAATTTGCAGTGCAGGCTATTTGAAATTGTTCGTTTTTCTGGTCAGTAGTTTCGTAAGCGTACAATGTATGATTCGAGTATCAGGTTGCCCTTTTTGTTTTGTTTACATCAATATGTTTTTTTTTTGTAAGGCATGTAAGGTGGCAGAACGCTTATGCCCCAATTTATAACAAACAGAAAATAATATACTATTACTATATTTGCCTTTTCGCAAGTAAACAACTCCTTACGAAGATTGATGCACTCTTTAAGTAGAATGTTGCAGCAGTGCTGGTGTAGTATGAATTTAGGGCTATGAAATACGGACTCATTGAAAGTATTGCGCATGCAACCAACCAGTAAAAGGGACCAGATTTCATCATTGAGTCAAAATTTCATGTGACACCGGAAAAGTGTTTTAGATCAGCAGGTCTTTGTTAACCGTTTAAAACCACTCACGTAATGGGCTCTCAATAAATAGGAATGGGTATCTTAGGTATTTATGAATGCAAGTTTGAAGCCTGTCAGATTACAAATACTCACATGAGGCTTGCAAAAAGGTGCTTTGTCAGACAGATGTGGAAATTGTGCAGTGATTGCCCGAGCTGCCTCATCATACTGATAGGGTGCGGGTGTCCTGTGATTAAAAATGAGAGTGGCAAGATTACAGGAAGTTGTTTTTGAAGGAATAAGTTAAAAGATATTAATAGATTAATAGATTTGTACAAAAGAATTGTACAAATCATGTTGATTAGGACTGGAATTATAAAAAGCATTTGAGAGCACTACAGTTCTAAACCAGGTTTGATTTGGGAATCTCTGCAACTTCAGCTCTTATTACGGGGATGGATGAACTGCTAATTGAACTATGACCTTTGGATACAAGGATGTCATGGGGAAAAATGACATCAAAACTCTCTTTGTATAACAGTATTTGAATGATAACCTGGACTAAATCTCACCAGGTCACTTTTCTCATTTCATCAAAAACTGCTTGCACCAGTTTCTTTTGCAGACGCGGTTCAAGCTGTCTCTTGTCCTTTAAAGCAACCACGAGGTCTGGAGGAAAACACTGCCATGGTAGCTTAAATGGGGATGGCCATGCAGGACTGCCCACTTTGACCAAGGGCTCACTGAACAAAACCAAAAATAAAAGACAACAATAATTAAATGTAGCATCATATCAATGCATTTAATGAATTTACTAGTTTTTCCGTAGCAATAAAAGCACTCTAATCTCCCATAGCCCTTGGCCTAACATTTACCTTTGCTAGCTCCCACTGATGCAAGCCTGTGAAATTTTTTCTCACAGACTCAATACTAATACACTGTTGGAGGAATAACAATTGCTTACTAAAAGTATGTTGCTTGCAAGATGTTTGTTTATTGCACTAAGTAATGTGCTGAACAATCAGGGTGTTTTTAACAGGTTTTGACAAGTCTTATAAAAGCCAAGTATATAAAAGAAACACACACCTCAAACTTGGAGCTTGACCGGTAGAGTCATGGTAGGAGGGACTGTCTAGTACATGCACGGGTAAGTCACTCTCATCACCTTCAGAAATATAGCGCTCCAAAGCGATAGTTGAAAAACTACTTGATTCAAAAACAGAATCACTCGGGCTAGCCTGTATGTTTACCGAAAGCTGTTGATCGTCACATCTGATGACATTCAGTTTATCACAGTCTTTGAGGTCACTGACAGAGGTATCTATGTATTCGCCCCACTTTTGACTGTAGGCTTGGATAATTATTTTGGTATTTGGAGGCATATTGAAAACTTTCCTAATTTCTCCTTCAATCTCAGACGTCTCTTCAACTCTGAGTGCCTTTCTGCACAGTCCACAGCTGACCAGAAACTCCATGTTGCCGAACCTTGCAGTTGCAAACAATCTATACAAACATTGTCAAGTGTTGGATATGGTTATTATATAAAGTTGGAAAAATGAAGTTTCAGTAATTATCCACAAAGTTCCCATTTATACGATGTTTCAGAGGAACATAGCTTGTATTCTGAACATCATATATCTCAAGAGGATGATAATCAAGCAGATCACTTGCTTTGACTGCAACAAACGTATGATTTGATTCAGTAACAACATATGCATGATAATGCCTGCTGAATTCTAGAGTAAGCATTTCATTGGAAATGAAGTGCACAACACCCGCATGGATAAGGATCATCTCTATTTTGCCAAACTGACAAAAGCCGTCATGTATGCCAAGTACAACAACTGAACCTTTTGAGTATCTCACTCCATTGATAGTGACTGCATCAGCGTGTACAAGCTCGGTAGTGTCTGTGTCAACCAGTTTCTGAACAATGATCTGTATCTCTGGACAAAGCAAAGTCATGGGGACAGATGATACACGAGTCATATCAAGGCTGTCATGGTCCAAGAAATTTGTGGACGAGTTGAAGTAGCACTGTAAATATTGGTGCCTTGTTGCAAGCGTTTTGCATATGTTTTTCATGTTTTTTGTTCTTCTTGCAATTTCCTTGAAATAGCTGTGTTTTGCTTCATATCTTAACGTCCAGCAGTGAATCAATGGCCCATACTTTGCTGTCATAGCTGGATAGTGTACGAGGAAGTGAAATTTAGGGGTTAGAGAAGCAGCCCCAAACAAGCGAGTATACATTTGCAGAAATTCCTCAATGACACACCTGAGAACAGAAATGCTCACGGTTGTTTGAGTTGGGGAAGTGGCTATATCCAGAATATCCAAAAGTAGTAGTAATAGCTTCCACAGGGGTTCCCTTTTAGGAATGCTTGAAGCAAACATTACAGGAAAAAGTCTGCAAGTACACCACATCTGGCAAGCACTTTGTTTGATGTTAATATTCCTTCCAGAGATTGAGAACGAGGTTGGCTTTGTGGCTTTGTCAGAACCTTTATAAGGAAAGGTTTCCAAAATTGAGTTGATATCAGGGATATATGCCTGCAGGCCTGTAACTACATTAAGCAAGGTGGCCTTACACACTCCTTCCAACAGATCATGACCTACATCTGGAGGAAGACCTTCAGTGACGTGAAAGTACTGCAATTCGTTCAAAACACATTGTCTCTTTATACCATACACAGAAGACAACAAACTGTTGGAGGACACCAGAGAAACATGACGTTCATAATTTTGTATGGTCCTTTCTTGGTGGATGTCCGTCAAAGAGTTGCCACTTTTCAAAGAGTCTCGAGTGCACATACAGAACCTACAAAACCTCTGTGTTGTGAAGCTTTCAAAAAATCCTCCCAAAAAATGGCCTCCAAGGTTATCAGCAGAGACAAAGCTGACTGTACCTTTGATATTTATTGTCGATCCATCAATGTTGACAGCGACCCCTGTTTGTTCAAGGTATTTTAGGTCTGTAATCAGTGGGCTCAACAACTTCCCAAGGTTATTCTTGTTAACATACTTAGATTCTGCAAGAATAGCCAACTGTATCACATACAGTTTTGACCTATATTTAGCTCGGATATTACCCACTGTGAAATAAAAGGCAGAGATTTTGACTATTTTACTGCCCAATGGATTGGTAACCTGAAAGTCATCATGATATAATTGTATTTGCAACACAGGATTCTCAGAGGCAAATAGTGGATTCTCTTTGAACAAAGTACCATCACAATAATCCTGTAAGTATTCTTTGTTTTGATTCTGTTCAGAGTTTAAAACTTGACATATTATGTCTGGATGCTCCAACAATTTGGACAGGGTTTGTAGTATGGGCACATACTGATATGTTTTGACTTTCCCCTTGGAATCATGACCTATATCATAAACGGTAGGCTCAATTAGTCCAACATGCTTCCTAAGATGGGAATTTAGATTTGCTTCAGTAAGTAATGATCTAAGACTTTCCAAGGAAGGCTTAAAATCTGATAACAGAGCATCGCAGTCATGTGAAAAGGCCTCAGTCACTCCATGGTTCTTGACCAATTGCTCCATTTTAGAGCACAGATCAGTATGGTGAATTTCTACCATGCTTAATGTCTCAGAAAGTAATGGTTTCATGGAAGTCTTTGGAAGTTTATGCATTTCTCTCATTTTTAGAATGAATAGAGCAAATGAATCTTTGACTTTCAAGTGCACATCATGCTCTTCCGTAGGCGCTTCCTCTCTTTCACTTGTTTGATAAGCTGCATCGTCTGACTGATCATGTTCTGATTGGGCTGTTTGATCATGTTCTGAATTTGCTTCAGGATAGCTTGGCAAATGATATGGGTCATGCGCATGATGTCGTCTAAGGTGAGTCATGTAAGAGGAGAACACTCTGTATGTTTTCTCGCAACCATGCATACCATACCTCACACAAAAATGAGGATCGTAAATGTGTACTAAGCGAACATGCCTTAGAAGTTTCTGGAATGTTTGTCCTTCATAACTTTTACAAATACGACATAGATAAACAGCGCTCATCAATTGAGACATAGCGGATGGAGTGACATACCATGTAAGTGTACCAGTAGGCCTACCTCTCACCAATGCAGTGCCCAACTGCCAACAAATATCTACAATAAGAAAGAAAAAGGGAAATAGACATTTTAATGCACGATAATGTTTAAAAAAAAACTTTATCAGGACAGAGACTAATTTGTGTAATTGCAATAAGCAGAAAAAGTTATACAAATTTTAGGTCCTACTATATCATGTATACAGACCTATTCAAGTTAGTACAGGATGCATGGTGTGAAGGTTGATCCCACTCATGCATATTATTAAATTATATCATATGCGTACAGCAGGGAAGCGTTGGGGACAATAGCCCCAGTTTAGGGCCAGACTTCTAGTCTAAACTTATGTTAAAAAAAACAATAGGCCACTTAGTACTTCTAGAACTAGCCCATTCACATATGCGCGAGATCCGCTTGCAAGAGACAAAGCAGATGACAGAGCTGAAACGAGTCACTGAGTGACTTGAGCCAAGTTGAGCCATTTTAAAGAAGCGACTCGAGTTGAGTCAAGTCATTTTAGTTAAATATTTAGCTCGAGTCAACTCAAGTCACGAATATTTGAACAGTAAATAACAAATAAGGCCTAAGAAAAAATACTTCTGCTTCCAATAACAAAATACAAAGTCTATTATATGGCGAAAAAATGTTCGAAGTAGTTCCTAACATTAACAAAATTTGAAATGTTTCTCAGTCCCAGATTCATGTTTTATCATTTTTGCAACGACTGACCCTTAGGCCTAATGTAGCGATCGTGTAGTATAGGGCCCCTGTTTTGTTTCGATCAAATTAGAATCAAGATTTTTTTTATTACTAAAAATTGACATTGTCAACCTAAAGCAGACTTCTCTCAATGCATGCCATGAAATTCTACCTCCATGCTCGATGTAATGACACCTTTTTGGTAATTTTGAACAGTTTCTTGGGGAAGAAATTATGATTTTTCTACGCGGTTTACGGGCCGGTTAGTGCCGTGCAGCTTGACTTGCGTGCTCACGGTACATGTATGTACATCGCGCGGTGATCGCCATCTTCATTTTTATGTTGCGTTCTGTCATTGTCATCGTCATTTCACCCCAAAATTTCCCTTAAAAATTAAAAACCCTGCCGTTTATCTATATAAGCCTATACCTGTATGTTCTTTAATGTCGCCAACTAGCCGGCCCTAGTTGGTACTAGGTCAAATAATTTAAAAGTGGATTTTGTTCCCTTATATGGAAAGATTTCCATATACGAAGTTCACTCAACACCCTGTGTACAAACCCTATGAGATTGGACTGAAAAATTCTAAGTGTTTTCTAAGAAAATGCTTCGTATATGGAAATCTTTCCCCTTATACTACATGTAGGGCCTAGAACCGGTCCCGTAGACACACGTTCGCCCTTAATAATAATATTGAGATGATTGATAGTGCCTACTCGATACTTTGATAAATGATAGGCCTATAAGGCTATAGCCTAGGCCTTAAAAAAAAATGAAGAAAAAAAGTGGCATATGATAAGGTAGCCCCATAAATGTGGCCTATTTACTGGACTGCCTCCGTAAACATAGGCCACACATCCACATGTACAAAAACGCGTCGCACTTTGCCAAATTTAGATTTTCGCATTTAGGCTTAGTTTGTAGGTTTTTTTTTTTGCTTTAGAAGCATACTCACCCTCTTTATAGGCTAATCAGAAAGTGCTGCCTTTTTCAGATGTATATTTTTTGTGAAATTTCCAGATTCATTTTTAAACGTATGCGTATCAAAATTTCAACATGAAATTTCACAAAAATTAGACATCTGAAAAAGGCAGCACTTTCTCCCTAGCCTATAAAGAGGGTGAGTATGCTTCTAAAGCAAAACAATTCCTACAAACTAAGTCTAAATGTAAAAATCAAAATTTGGCAACGTGCGACACGTTTTTGTACATGTAGATGTGTGGCCTATGTTTACGGAGGCAGTCCAGTAAAATAGGCCACATTTATATTTGGGCTAATGATAAGGTTGCAACATATTCTAATCTTTCCCGTTTAACCTTTGCTTTGACCAAAACTAAAAGTAGGACTACACTTCCCTGTCATTTGTGCCTGTGCTTCCTCCTGGTAAAATTCGTCTCTAAATCTTGTTTTGACAACTGACAATGACTGATGACATGTCAAACATAGTCAAACAAACCGCTCTACAATTTCTGTACTAGTATGGCGGCTGAATGAAGTACATACCCGTAGGCTATTTCCCGGCCCCCCTTCGATTAAGTCCGAAGGTGGGGTCAGGGAACCAGACTAAGTTGGTAATAATAATAGTTTAGCCCCAACCTCGTCCCCAGTGCTTACTTTATTTCCAACCGCGTTGAGAGAGCAGGTAGTGGTGGGCGCGTACTGCTCGACACCCTGGGGACGAGGTTGGTTTAGCCCAACTTCGTCCCCAGTGCTTACTTTATTTCCAACCTGGTTTCCAATATGAGAGAGCGGGTAGTGATGGGCGCGTACTGTTCGACACCCTGAAGACGAGGTTGAGTTTAGCCCAATTGGGTTGCAAGCAACCTCGTCCCCTGTGCTTACTTTATTTCCAATCTCGTTTGCGATTGGTTTATACCCTGAATAATTATGCTGCGATCATTTTAACCCCGGTGCGGCGAGATGAACCTTGATATCGAAATGAACCTTGATAAACTTCCACTTTAATAGTTGTCATAACGCATTTTCCTAAAGCTTAAAAGGAAGTCCTAATTTTGTTCAAAATTGGAGCTTTACTTTTATAAACGAATTACTTAAATCTACCAAGCAAAAATCTCACAAAAAGCTGTCCTACTGGATCTATCTCCTTAACAAGATTTGGTAAAAGTGGTTGTTAAGATTTTTGTTTGAGACGGTGGAAATGTAAGCCAAAAATAGTGCTAGCCTGTAGGGCTTTTAAAGTATAAGGATTATCATTTCACTGGGAAAGACATCCGCTCAGTGCATGCAATAATTCGTGTCTAAAATTAACTACGTAAAAAGTGGCAAGCTTAAAGGTGACAGATAATGCACATACCTTGCTTAATGATCCGGCCGAATCGAGGCCCTTCTCCCCTTCTTGCTCTGGCACGTCTGGTACAAAGCGCGCAGACCCAAGCACACTATACTGCAGTCTGGTAATTCTCTGACCTTTTTTCAAGGCGAACGGCTAAGTGTCGCTACATAAGGCCAAGAGGTAGCTACAGGGTTACGTTCTGAGTACAAGTTTGGTTGTCTTGATAGAAGACTAGCCTGTCGCTGAGTCAGCACGCAGGTTACCATGGTAGTGTTGGCATCAATCCAAAGTCAGTATCTTGTAGACCATTGGTCAAAAGTTTGATTGCGCGGTTATCTTAACTATGCACCGGCACGAGTAAAATGATGCACCTTCCTGGATTTATGATATAGTTACACACTATAGTGAGTAATTAGCGCGCGCCGGGTTGTTTCTAAAATGTTTCTGGCATCAATCCAACTTATCTTGTAGACAATTTGGGTTAAAAGTATGAGTGCGCGGTTATCAAAACTCTGCTCATGAGTAAAATGATGCACCTTCTGAGTACAACTTTTATTTATATGCATGATTTACAAGTAGTTACACACAATAGTGAGTAATTTGCGTACGTTGGGTTTGAAGCCTGTTTCTGGCATCGATCCAACTTCTTGTAGACCATTTTGGTCAAAAGCTTGATTGCGCGGTTGTAAAAAAACCTCTGCACATGAGTAAAATCAAAACTCTGCACATGAGTAAAATGATGTGATATGCACCTTCTGAGTACAATTATTCTGGATTATAATATAGTTACACACGAGAGTGAGTAATTCAAAGGCCCATTCAGCGCGCTGAGTTTCCTGTTTCTGGCATCAATCCAAGGCTTATCCAACCACTTGCAGACCATTGGTCAAAACTTTGTCGTAGCGGTTTTCAATACATTTCACTTGCGTCAAGTGATGCACAAACTTTGTACATTCCCCGATAATTTGCATTGTTTCGTTTTGGGCTGGTTTTTTTTTTTGGGGGGGGGGGCTAGGTACCCCCCCCCCCCACGTTAATGGCATTAAAGTAATAATATTGAAATTTGGATTTCTTTAAAAATGTATCTATGACTTACTGAACTCGAGCTGATTTACATGCACCAATTAATCAAGAAACCTAACAGTAGTCTTATTTATATACCAGGTCTAATTATAAGTCAATGGTCGCACGAAAGGTACGAGCATTGGCGTCTACATTTTTTCTTACTCAGGGGCGTGTTTCATGACTTGTGTGGTTAGTCAGCCACAATCTTACTATGCAATGCATCAAACAACTCACACGAAAGGTACGAGCATTGGCGTCTACATTTTTTCTTACTCAGGGGCGTGTTTCATGACTTGTGTGGTTAGTCAGCCACAATCTTACTATGCAATGCATCAAACAACTCACACGAAAGGTACGAGCATTGGCGTCTACATTTTTTCTTACTCAGGGGCGTGTTTCATGACTTGTGTGGTTAGTCAGCCACAATCTTACTATGCAAATGCATCAAACAACTCACACGAAAGGTACGAGCATTGGCGTCTACATTTTGTTTTACTCAGGGGCGTGTTTCATGACTTGTGTGGTTAGTCAGCCACAATCTTACTATGCAAATGCATCAAACAACTCACATGAAAAGGTACGAGCATTGGCCGTCTACATTTTGTTTTACTCGAGGGCGGGTTTGATGACTTGTGTGGTTAGTCAGCCACAATCTTACTATGCAAATGCATCAAACAACTCACATGAAAAGGTACGAGCATTGGCCGTCTACATTTTGTTTTACTCAGGGGCGTGTTTCATGACTTGTGTGGTTAGTCAGCCACAGTCTTACTATGCAAATGCATCAAACAACTCACATGAAAAGGTACGAGCATTGGCCGTCTACATTTTGTTTTACTCAGGGGCGTGTTTCATGACTTGTGTGGTTAGTCAGCCACAGTCTTACTATGCAAATGCATCAAACAACTCACATGAAAAGGTACGAGCATTGGCCGTCTACATTTTGTTTTATTCAGGGGCGTGTTTCATGACTTGTGTGGTTAGTCAGCCACACTTTTACTATGTAAATGCATTAATATTAGGGATGGCTTACCCACGCTACGCCTCAATCGACTCATTCAAATGTCTGACATGTTACTACGCACTCGTGCGTCAGAAGGGTGAATACGCATTTACAAGTCATATAACTCGCAAGTCAGAGTTAACTACCATTTGACACAACAATGTGAGACATGGAACACATTGCATGAGTAATAATATGCTATTATTAAGCACCTAATGTGTGAACAGTTTTCACGTGAAGTTGTAATAGACAGCAACGCACAATTTGGGGTAAAACGACATACGGTCAGTGCATCATCCACACATTTACTCAGGTTTGTCTGAGTATTTGCACAGTTTACGCATCATAACCCATGCACATTTTTTTGTGTGTAGGTGTGATTTTTGTGAGATTATTTTCATTTTTGCCTTGACAGTCATGCCCAGATGTCAACACAGAAGTGCCACCATCTAACATCCGTTTTTACAGCTCCGTGGTCTAGCAATGTTACCCCTCTGAAAAGTCAAATAACACTACAGGATTGATACTTATCTTTGATATGATATATTAGTATTTTTGAGATAGTCTTCTGCCCGCACAATCACCCTGTGGACACAGTCACAACTAGCACAATTTTACATAGCCACCATGAACACTAATGTGCAATATTTTATTCATTGACTTTCGAAAAAATAAATTCACGTACAAATATAACAATAACATTACTGATCCTCTGTCAATCTTGAACAGCAATTTAAATCAGGGGCTTTCATAAAACTGTATTAGCAAGGCACAAAAGTGTCTGCGCCGTAATCATGACACTATAAATAATATACAACCCCAGGAAATATCCTGCATTGTAATGGTGTGCAGATCATACACATTGTATACTCACACATGTTCATCGACATTATTATTAAAAGCCGTGCCTTGTGCTGTGGTATGCTTACGGCAGCGTAATAAAAATTCTTATGTACACCAAGGCCTTCCCACATAATGAGTACAAGTGTAGGCCGATATAGCTACATCTAGCAATTACATAGTGGTGAATGCTGCCTCACCTGTTTCAATTGCAGAAGCGTGGAAATCCTTCTGAAGGTACACGTAAAGAATAACAAAGGAGCTGACGTTGCCGAGAGACAGGAAGAAGATGAAGAAAGATGCGACCACGGCCAGCGGACCAGGGCGAAGACAGCGTGCTAAGCGGCGAGGAGGTACCGCCATTTTTGTATCTGCATCATTCACTGCCTCACCAGCAACCTGCCAGGAGCACCCACAACGTGCATCAATTTATTGAGTGCTGTGCTGGTACCGTTAGCTTTACTCATTAACGTTCGTCGGCCGTACATGTACATGGCAGGCAGCGCGCAAATCAATTCCTCGACAATGAAATGACCTTCCGAAAGGGCTGTGGAGTGGAAATCAATAGAAGATGTTTGCTATCTGCCCCTTTCTACAGGACGACAGTCTGAGGTTATCACGACGGACTGCTGATGAAATTAAAAATTAGTCCAGCGTTTCGCGGCTCAGTTGCGTCATGACGTCGACAGAGCAATTATACTCTTCTCTTCTATCTAAATAAAGTGTCCGTGATGTGTTACAAAAGGTGGGGTCATACAGGTGTTGTCGACTACAATAATTCGTGATTTGATTCTTGTAAATCGGCAGTTAATTCTTTTATGGGAAGAACGTGCACTTGAGCTTTTTTGGATTATAACACTTCTTCACCTCACATCAACATTGTGAAACACATTTAAAATGTTGAAATTTCCGTTTTCCCTCCAATTATATTTTCTCTGCGGCAGGTGTATTGATCGGGACAACAGAATGTGCAGTGCCAAGTTTAAAGTTGTTTGGAGAGGAGTTCTCGAAAAAGCTGCAAAAAAGCAGCATTTTCTGAGCCTCAACGTGGCAGATTATAGCCTAGAACACACACAGTCCTTTTCGATTGTTTATTGAGCTAAAGCGAGCGCGCTCAATATGACGCAACAATGGAAAAAGGATGGGCACACGCATTGTAGGGAGATCATCATCCAGAGTATTGGTGAATAGCTCGCGCTGCTTACCATGTTTCCGGAACTCACATACATGAGAAGCTGCACGGGCACGTTCAACCTGTGAAAACAACACAATTGAATCGTGTGCGTTGTTTGCATGAGAAGTTTGAAATTGCCCCCACCGAACAGGCCCATTTTTCGACGGGCCCTGCGCTAGTCATATTAATTGCAAGTTTCTTTTTGTATCTTAAAGGAAACATGCGATAGGATTTTCATGACTTAAATACATTTACAAAACTTTATTGCCATGTTACTATGACTTTCCACCTCCTTTGTAATAGAAAAGGGGAGGAATTCCATCATTTTAGTGTTTATGCTAATGAAAATTTCCATATTCATTGGCCAAAGCGTGATGTCATTCAAGGCAGAACAAAGGTGCCTCCGCAGCTTTATGTACAAATATAATCAAACTTTTCTTCATTTTCTTGGAGTAAGCAAGAAAACTTATACTAAAAAAAATGCAATTTACGAAATACGATGCTAAAATAGGATTATGCTAGATTAAGGATTAAGCTGCAGTAAGTGGGAAGATGGAACAGGTGACTAGCACCTCTACAGAGCCATCCTACCACAGGAAAACCAGATCCTTAAGCAATAAAGGGGGCGGGGCGTGTGAGAGGAGAAGAGGGGGAAGAAAAGGGGAAACAAGGGAAGGAAGAGGGAGGAATTGGAAAAGGAAGGGGAACCCGGAATGCGATACTTGATCTAATAATGTGTTAATCAAAATGTCAAGCGAAATTGGCCTTAGGCCTATATGGACTCAGTTAGTATCACTTAGCTCATTATAACTCGAGGGAAAATTATAACAACTGGGCAAAATCTCCCAGAAGTTATAGAAAGGATATATCAGAACATGTACACGTATAGTTCGCTAAATATTCGAGTTGTTTCCATCATTGTGAAAATTGGGTCTTTTATTTCATGTAATAAGTCCACAGTAAACTTGCATAGCCGTAGCCAAATACGCAAAAAACTGTTTGCAAACGAGTAAAAGGTCAATCTAATCATTTGGAATGTAAATACTAATTGGGATTTCCCAAATCAAATACGCCTGTGCTTTCCCAAAATCAGCATAAATGCATAAAAGTCACAATATCAAATCAAAATAATCACAAAAAGATCTCGGAGAGAAACGAATGGAATATTAAGAACGGCGATTAAAAAGTAGAAACGCTTGTGACAAAACACATATGATAAATAACAAATGAAATAACAGCAACACTAATGACATCTGATGGTCTATTATAAATAGGTTTCCGGATTTCCAAGATTCAGATCCAATTTTAGTCAATTTACTCTTCACTGTTTAACATTTTCTGTAGGCCTTATGTATTCTAATGGAATACATAAAGTCTGAGGAAATGAATGAGAGTTGAGTGCATTGCTTGCATTCTAGTCCTGACATTTTCGGCTAGAATTCGGTACTATCTTTTAAAACTGGGGCCGATTTCACGAAATTCGTCTTATCTTGCGACGATTCTTAGGACTTAAAACGAGTCCCCGCTCTAAGATCGATACCGAAGACGCGTCCTAAAATCGATTTCACTAAACCCATCTTAAGCAGAACGCATCATCAAAACTACCAATGTGATGGCTGTTTCATGTTAGTTTTTACCGCTTGACGAAACAGTCGTTGACAAGAAACGCGCAAAACCAACTTTCCGCGCGCGTGCATAGACTAGTTTGTTGTTGATGTCCGGTGTCCATGTCTGTTCTGTGTCGTTTTTGTTTGTAATTAGTCTAAAAGAAATTTTGGTGGATACCAGTAGTAGAGCTAGAAATACCTGTGTCACTTATTGCTTGATGTTGTTTTTCTCGGCCTCCTTAATGTGTTCTTCTGATTTGTTTACTCAGAGTTCCTTGGGCTGCTTTTGGAAATTTGGATAACAAAGATTTCCACTCTACTATCGGTATCTACCTTGGGATCATCGCTATAAGCCATCGTGGGTTTCTAGATGGCCCTCACGCATAACATCCCAAATATCTTCAATTATTGTAACTGTAACTAAATTTAAGTGGAATAAACCAAGCTTGAAACTTGGAACTTGAAACTAGAACACCAAATTTCGCCTGAAAATTACTTTATATAAAACTTTAGGTGGTATGCATCATTAATTTGTGCATTATGTTCGTTTGAAGCAACAAAAGTGCTCAAAATCTTAAGAAGGGTGTTGACAACTAACCCGATGAAGTTTCAGCTCAGTGAATGCTATATTCAGAGAAAACAAATTATTGGATCTCGATTTCTAATCACGAGTTTGCTGACTAGCGAGTCATGTTTTGATTTGCGCCCGAACTCAGTGTTAGGGCAACCGCGCACGCGTTTACGTCTTGTCAACGCTTGCGCGCACCCTTTCACGGCTTCGCCGAATACGGGCGGTTCCCAATAGTGCGCCTCCAAGAGTTTGCAACGCGTTGGCCAATCACAATGCGCAAAATCTGTCGACCCAACGCCCGTTTGGAAAATGTCGACTGATTTCGCGCGTTGTGAATCTATTTGGAATCGCCCGTATTAAAAACGAACTACTGATTACGGACATTTCTAAACATGCGTCTTTAGACGCGTCTTTGGAAATGGCCTTCTTTTGTTGCTTAAAATGATAGCATGCCAGAAAGAATAATTTTACAGGGACTTTGGTCCCATTGTTATCCTTAAAACAAGTAGCCTAAGCTTTTCAACAATAATTTCGTCAGTTACTTGTTGGATAGCTACACATTTTGATCGTGAGCTACCTATTAAAAGACGCGTTTTTTAAGCGTTCCGTGAAATGGACCTCTTACACATATCGTCACCGACACCACGAAGTAACACTCAACGTGTTAAACCATATTCTTTTTCGATTTTCAGTTTTTTATTTTTTAAGCATTATTCATCAAGGCCTACCATGCACGAAGTTTCAAAGCTTTATAATTACGCTAATTATCCAGGGCAACTTTTGCGCAAAAGTGACAATTTTTGTTTTCACGAAGTAACACTCAAGTTCCATTTACCATTGTAACGCATGGCGCTTACAATGTAACACTCTCCTTGTATGAGCGCTCGATCGAGCGCGCGCACTGACCTGAAGTAGCACTTACCTAGTTTTGTAATACATTGAAGCGTGCTACTTCGTAAAAACAAAAATTTACAGTTTTGCAACTTTTTCGGTTTCACGAACTTAACACTCACCTGTTTTCTCTTATTTCTTGTTGATTTTATACACAAACGGGTGAAAAACAGCAGATTAAATAAATTCAATACACCAAATGCACACAACGAGAAACTCAATTGAAAATACTCTGCCGTTTTGACGCAAAGTGTTGTTTTAGAAGGCGTTCAACTTTAGATGCAATCTCCGATTGCTAGTTTATACTGATTTGTACATGGGTATTACTTCGTGGTGTCGCAATTACCTTACAAAAGTGCCCCTAAAACCACCCACAATCTAACCTTACGTCAAGGGCGGATCGGGGGGAGGGAGGGGCAACGGGGCCGTATCCCCCCCCCCCCCCAATCGTTTGTACAAGTGACGTCGCATTAAAGGCAGGCACTGCGCACACTACCATCTTTTCCTCAAACCATTTGGTAAAAGTGGTCAGAAATCGCCTCAGATCGCACCACAGAGCATGTACAATTCAATTTTTTTCGGGGCCCTTAGCGGGCTCCGAACCCCACGCCGTAATGTTTTGGACCTACTTTTGGGGACCAATTTTTTTGTTTTTGCCCCCGCCCCCCAAACAAAAATGTGTTCGGGATCCGCCCTTGCACTGTAAACACGTTGGGCAAAATGGGTAAACCAACGTTGGTCAACATATCAACGGGTTAAACTCTTGGGCAAATTTTTCCCATGTGTTGGTAAAATTTTACCCAAATTGGGCAATTTCAAACAAATGTTGGGCAAAATTATATTGCCCAAAAGTGTTTTACCCATTATTTTTTACAGTGTGACTTACGTCACATTGTCGATTGCGAAGGTTTTCGTATCCCATGGACATGAGTGAACTGTACAAACACGCTTTGGTTTCAAAGTTATAGGAAATCTCAAGTAGACCGTTTATGAGCATCCGAGAAACAGGGGGCGCTATTGGCGGTTCTCAGCGTCATGCTTTAAGACTCCGCTTGTAGTGGACGTTCTGTATGCATCTCGCCAAGCACTTCATGAAAATAACAAACACGAAGATGGCCGTGTAGAACTGTAACACGTTTCCCAGTTGGAAGAAGGAGCTCTTGAAAGCTGCGATATCGGGGTATAGGGGAAAAGACGACAGTCCTTTAGAAGTTGCAAGTAAGGCTTATCGGCCTAAATTTCTTCTTAGACTGCTATTGGAGTTTGAAGAATGTGAAAAGAACCGAAAGGGAAGTGGAGTGACTTGTCGAAGTTTTTCTTTTCTCTCTGTTACTTCAAGGTAATGAGGTTGAGTCTGCTTATAGTATGCAGCTTATGTTTTTAACTATGTTCTTCATACTTCCCCTACATGTAAAACACCCAAAGTGGCACAGCTTTGCGTTAATGCCAAATGTATGTCCTCAAAGTTCATCTTAAAGCTAATCGTTTATACATTACAAATCTCGGAATGCCGGGAACCGAAGAAACTGAAGAGAAAAAATGTCTCTGATCCAACTCACCCTGTATGTCGATCAGGGGCTTCATAACTGTGTGAAAAAAAGAAAGAGGAATGAGTCATTGGCTCCGAAGTAAACCAATCGAAACTGCCAAAATACAGGGTGGTAAAAAAAACCCGTTTACACTTTTTAGTTTTAGATTTCTTAGAATAGGGGAGACATGTTACAATTGTTTGCAAATATTCCTGTAGACTACGGCATCTTCGTGGCATACGGTGAATACGGTGCCGAAAATGAAGTCTAAATTAAGAAATGGCGAGTGCTACATGAAGAACTTCACTATAAATAAGTACCCAACATTTTTTTTTTTTACTTACCCTGTATATGAGAAATAGTCAACACAATAGCACTGCACGTAAAAAGAACTACAATAATTGTATATTAGGTCATAGTTTTCAGCATAAACCACTTAGGCAAAGTAAAAAAAAAAAAAAACCATGTTTCTCGTCCCCGCCCGCTACCTTTTTGGAGGCCGCCTTGATTTTTTGTTATTTTTTCATTTTTGAAAAATGCAGTAAAAAACACCGAAAAAGTGCACAAATTGGTGGTTAACCCTAAAGGGGCCGGGTTATTTTGACCATCTCTCAGCCGGGGGCGGGGGCGGATTCCCTAAGATCTCGGCCATCGAGTGACGAAAATTTTTGAAACTCAGCACATGCATAGAGCAACTCTTTCTAAACATACCCAAGAAACTTCATGACTATAGGTCAGGGTTGTTGTTTTTTTTTTAGAGTTATGGCTAATTAATTATTCATATGTACGAATGGCAAGTCTGCTCTGTGTACACGACGTATATTTGACGCGCCGGAAAATTTTTCGCTACGCGGCAACCCGGGTCCGATTTTATGTTTTTGGTATCAAAAGATGCGTAAAGCTCGAGGCTGAAAAGTCATAACAGCTCGGGTCGCGAATTCTTTTTTTAGAGGCTATCACGGAAAATGTTGAGGGGGGAGGGGCGGATTTCGCCCCCCTGGCCCCTTTAGGGTTAAAGCAAATGCATCTAAAACTGTTTATTGTAGACCAACACAACTCTAAATGACACTGTAAATATGTTCAGCTCTCTTGTCCAACTTGTCTTTCATTTTAAAAGTGCCTTTGAACAATGGAAACACCAACGGCTGCAGGAAATTTTAAAATGGCGGCCATCTTGAAAAAAAATAAAAAATAAAAAATGAAAAGCCCCTCGTCCGCCTTTTTTGTCAAAAACCCCGGATGAGAAACATGCTTTTTTTTAATTCTACCTCACCATTATGACGTCACTCCAGAGATTACGTGAGATAGCGCTCACCAGCCAGCCTTCATTGTGCGATCTAGCCAGCTGAAGAACGGACGCAAACTCCGTTCTCTCTTCACTTATTATGTGCATAGGCCAATGCTTATGTATCGTATTATAGACTAAGCACATCTATCTGTAGGCCTACTACTTTAATTGGCAATGGCATACGAAATTCTTGAAAGTGTTTTGGACTTCGGGGAGTTTTCAGATTTGTCTCCACACCCTACACCGTCAGGACAGGTTTCCGCACCCAAGGACATGCTGGAACATGGCTTAATAGCCAATAATTCGGAACTTTCCGAAACAGACGTTCAAAAACCATTGAACACTGCGGGGAAAAAGACTTTGAAGGGCAAAGGTAAGACAAAATTGTCTAAACATGCACACATTTCCCCTAATGCAACCTCAGTCAGTCGGCCATTACAGGGCGTAGCCGAGCAAGCCTCAATGTCTGCATCCACTCAACCGTGGCAGGAGCTAAATAACTCCTTAACACAAGCAATGAAAGCGGGCTTTGAACAATTCACAACTGAATTCCTGGAGGCAGCTCACAAAGGATATGACAAAGAATGCAAGCGGAGCTCCTCGAGCACCAATGTGCCCGAGCCGAAAGCCAAACGACTGAAATCAGTCGTGGTTGTTCCTGACTCTGTCACCAACTCAGAGTCTGATGACACAGAAACTGAACTCAAACGACTTCTTTCGGAAGGTGAACAAAATTGCTCGTCAAATGACGACCTATTGGGTGACATTCAACAGGAATACGAAGCAGACGATAAGGTTGGGCCCAAAGTCAAAGACAAGCTCGCTACTCTGACTGACAAAATTCTCATGACGAAACTGTCCGATGAGAAATTGGCTGAAAAGCAAAAGGCTTATTGCAGGCCTCAGAATTGTACCAAGTTAATGAAAACCAAAGTGAACCCCGAAATATGGGCGTTACTCAAACCTGGCACTCGCTCACGAGACTTAAAATTCTTGAGAGTCCAGAAATTGCTTGTCTCAGCATTTGTTCCTTTACTCCAATTAACGGAGAAATTACTGGCTAAGCAAAGCGTCAAAGACGAGGTGAAATTAGCCACGGATACAATAACACTCATGGCTAATGCCAACATCGAATTGAATCTTAGGCGTAGGGAGCTAATGCGTCCCGATTTAAATACTCAGTATCAACGCCTATGCGCTCCATCTGTCCCAATTACACAACTTCTTTTTGGGGACGATCTGACCAAAGCAGTTCATGACATAAAAACAACCAACAAAGTTGGAAATAAACTTGGTCGTCAAACTGAAGGACGCAGCAGAAGCTTTGGGTACAGACATTATTCAGGTCGAACAATGGCTTCAAAAAAGTACATGCACAACCAGTCGTATCCATACCAAAGGGGTCAACCGGCGAGAAGCAACCAGAGCCGGGGACGAGGATACAGGCGGGGCCAAAGCACAGTGACACGCCCGTAGCTGTCTCAATTACTACCTCCAGGTTAGCACAGGTTAGCACAAACTTTACTGAAAACAGTGAAGCTAAAGCAAGCTCAAATGTAGCTGGAAGGATAAAAAACTATTTATCAACCTGGAATAGTATTACTTCAGATCCAACAATTTTAAACATTGTAAAGGGACTGCACATTGAATTTGAATCTATCCCGAGGCAAAAGTTCATAGCAAAGCAATATTCTTTGAATATTTCTGAGCACAATATTGTGCAACAAGAAGTTGACAAACTTCTTAAAAAAGGAGTTATCGAAAAAACAAATCACGAACCGGGACAATTCATATCAAATATATTTTTGCGGCCGAAGAAAGACGGTACATACCGAATGATCTTGAATTTAAAGTCGTTAAATCGACATGTGAAATACCACCATTTTAAGATGGAAACATTGCAATCAGCGATAAATTTAATGACAAGTGGCTGTTTCATGGCATCGATCGATCTGAGAGACGCCTATTATTCAGTGCCAATTGCAACTGAACATAGGAAATTTCTGAAATTTCAGTGGGGTGATACAATTTATCAGTACAGCTGTCTCCCAAATGGGCTTGCTTCAGCTCCACGTTTGTTTACCAAACTAATGAAACCCATCTACTCGGCTCTCAGAGGCCAAGGTTTTCAATCAGTTGCGTACATTGATGATTCTTTATTGTTTGGGAAAACATACGAAGAATGTTATGAGAATGTGATGGCGACAAAACAGCTCATGGCCCAAGCAGGCTTTGTAGTTCACGACAAAAAGTCGGTTTTTATTCCCGAACAGGAAATAACTTTCCTAGGTTTCGTGTTTAACTCGAAAGATATGTCGATTTCCCCAACATCACATAAAGCAGAAAAACTTAAGGGAAAATGTCAACATTTGATTGCAAAAGAGTCAGTGCTTATACGAGAAGTGGCTCAGGTTGTTGGCATGATAGTATCCAATTTCCCAGGTGTAATGCTTGGCCAACTGTATTACCGGCATGTCGAAAAAGACAAAATAAGAGCATTACAACAAAGTGACGGAGATTTCGATACTCAAATGAGTTTGTCACAAGAGGCATTAAATGACCTCAACTGGTGGATTGAAAATATTGAATCCACTGAAGCCAGTAGAAGTTTACGTGTAATAAACTCAAAGCCAAATGTTTTCATTACTTCAGATGCATCCCTTTCAGGATGGGGCGCTGTTTGTAATGGCATACGAACAGGGGGTCATTGGACACCTCAAGAAGCTAAGGCTCACATAAACATTCTGGAAATTCTTGCCTCTTTCTTTGCATTGAAGTCTTTTGCAAAGAATTGCAGGAATGTACATGTGCGGCTGTCTATTGATAACACAACAGCTATTGCACATATAAATAATATGGGTGGAATACATTCTACAGATTGTGATGTAATAACATGCCAGATGTGGCAGTGGGCTAAAGCAAAGCACATTTGGCTTAGTGCAGCTCACATTCCAGGAAAACAGAATGTGGTGGCTGATACTGAATCAAGACGAATGAATGTTGATGGGGAATGGATGCTTAAGCCATACATCTTTGAACAGATAAGTGCAAGGCTTATTAATCCAAATATTGATCTATTTGCCTCAAGAATAAACTATCAGATTAAACCTTATGTTTCATGGAAACATGATCCAGAGGCTATTGCAATAGATGCATTCATGCTGTCTTGGGAGACTTACAGCTTTTATGCTTTTCCTCCTTTTAGTCTAATCGGCAGAGTTCTCCAGAAGATTCAAAACGATCAGGCAGAGGGACTTCTGGTTGTTCCCAACTGGCCAACCCAGTTTTGGTTTCCGAAGCTAATACATATGCTGAAAGCAGAACCAATACTCATCCCAGCTTCTCTACAGCCACTCCAGCTACCGCAGAACAAATCAGCGGTGCATCCACTTCAGCCAAAGTTGTCACTACTGGCATGCCACATATCCGGGAACGACTTGCAAGCACAGGTATATCAGACCGGACAAGTGAGATCATCGTGGCTTCGTGGAGAAGCAAGACACAAAAACAGTATGCTTCATATTTAAGGAGATGGGACTCCTTTTGTAGCCAACATGGAATTAACCCTATAAAACCGACAATAGGCAATGCCTTACAATTCTTAACAGATTTATTTGATGGTGGTCTCAGTTATAGTTCTGTTAATTCTGCCAGGTCGGCAATTTCGTCCATTATTTTGCCCATAGATGGCGTTACTTTTGGCAGTCATGCATTAACCACCAGATTTATGAAAGGGGTATTTAATTGTAGACCATCATTCCCTCGTTACAAAACAATTTGGGACGTTGGTGTTTTGCTAAATTTTCTGAAGTCGTTAGGTAGCACAAATGAGCTATCCTTGAAGTTGCTGAGTAAAAAAGTAGTTACGTTGCTGGCTCTAGTGACAGCTCAGCGAATCCAAACATTGCATCTAATATGCATTGATGATGTATTAATATCTGACAAAGAGTGTCATCTTAGAGTAGGAAGTTTATTAAAACAAAGTAGACCAGGAGTACATCAAGCCGATTTGGTTTTACCGATCTTTTCAGAGAATCCCGATCTTTGTATTGTTACCAATTTGTCAGAATATATAAAACGAACAAGTATTGTTCGTGGTGAAGAAAAAGTTTTGTTTATCAGTTTTCAAAAACCGTTTAAAGCTTTGTCTAGAGACAGTATAAGCAGGTGGATTAAAGATATGCTCAAGTCTGCAGGAATTGACACGAGTGTTTTTACAGCTCACAGTGTACGGTCGGCCTCCACTTCAGCAGCTGCTACTGCAGGAGTTCCGATACAGCTCATCTTACAGACTGCAGGATGGTCCGGCGCACAGACTTTCGCCAAGTTTTATAATAAACCTATAATCATCATTGAGCTCCAAACTGTTAATAAACTGAATTAGTATCAAAAAGCACACTTGGGTTACCGATCGAACGGGTACCAAACACCCTGTCAAATAATTACGTTTGGATTTGCTGATAAAAAGGTTGTACAGTTCTTTTCCTATGTTCCGGACTTTTCCTAGTTCCGGATAGCTTCAAATAAAAACCTACCTCATTTGGATTAGTCTCCAATAATTTTTTTTTGGACGATGTGCATTTTGAAAAGGAAAACGTAAGCTCCTTGATACACAAAGATTTTTTTGATAAAATCTTTAGAAGAGGAATTTTGGGCAGATTTCCGACTCGCACTTCGACATGTTTGGACGGTTTGTAGAAAATCGCGGGAGCTGCGAATCGACGATAAATTTTCTCCTCGGTATATCATTTGTACCGGGTGATTTCGAATATTTTGTTCATACAGTCGTATAAACTCTTTCATCGAATGCTTGTTGAATCAAAATAAGTTGTAAAGTCTCTATTTTTTGAAAATTCGCCAACGAATGACCGTATGCTTTTGCCTAGTTCCGGATAGCGCATACACTTATGACCCAACTACACGCACGTTAATCGATTTTGTGTGACGCTTTCTGCTGGGTCAAAGATTTTCGGTCCGTGCGTGAGTTCGAGCCGTTGCGTTGCAGACAAAAGTTTCAACATCATTTACGTTTTTTTTTCTCTTTTTAAAATTTGCTGGAATTCTCTTGAATGAATTATTTTTGGAAAATGAAATAATACTTTATCAGAAAATATGCTTGATTCGGTTGGTTGTGGCTGAAAAAAAAATTCTCGCGCGATTTTTTTTTCGCGTGAAGCAGTTTTGATCGATTCGGAACTGATTGAACCGATCCGGAACTAGGAATAGTGACATCGGTACTTTTGACGTCATAAAATCAAAACAAAAAGAGCTCAAATTGTTAAAATTATTTTGTGGTCTCTCCATCACTCAAGGTAAACTTTTTAATCAATGTCACTTGAATTCGTGGAGTAGTTGAGCTGAAAAACAGCCTGAATGATGTTTGCTACCCGGAACTAGGAAAACGACTGTAGGCCTATACATGGTTTTTCACTGTTTTCTCGAAAAGTGTCAAACATTAACAGGTCAGATTTTGAACGTTTTTCTTTGGTGTTATTATTGGAACCCAAACACAATGCACGGAGAGCAAATGATCCAATGGGCTCCGTGTGCCACCAAAAAAAGGCGCGTTTTACCTCTTTTGAGAGCTCCGTGGACGGGACATACAGCGTGCGCGTACTGTACTGTACTGGTTCAATAACTTTGGATACATTCGAAATACGCAGTGGGTGGACCGCAAACGAGTCTAGGTCAACCACAACACTCCTTTCCTGGCCGCAGTCAGTTGCCGTGTCAAGCGTAGCTGCTCTATTTTCTCGTCCACACAACTGACAACCTTCATCTACAAAAAAGCTCGTGAACGTGATGTCGTTCATATTTTAAGAATTCGATGTTCACCAAATGTTTTAACACAGTTCCATTTTTCACAACGCGAAAAGATCGTCGCCATTGTAAAGCATAGAGCGAGGAACTCAAACACGGTGTAACCTTGCGACCAATACGCCCACTGATTGGTCGAGCACGAGTATGGCCTGCTTGATATTCATATTCAGTCAGTCATTGCGCGTCCGCACGTGCACAATGTTTTCAGGCCAACGTACATTTTGTACGTCGGCGTACTTAGGGCCCTGTCACACTTCTGCGTATCCTAATTCCTTATGAGTTGCGCATTGACATTTTTTTCATACGCAGTCGTCGTACGCACAATACGCACCTCATATGCATCTCTATCGTTTTGTGTAAGTTTTATGTACGCAGGCATACGCATGGTACGACCCAGTACGCCGGATAGTTTTGGGCATGCACAAAACTATGCTGTGTAAGCTGTTACGCAGGTCATAAGTTATAAATTCGCAGCGCATCGGTCCCGCATCGGTCGAGCGCGGTACGAGTACGCTATGTGTTCGTGGGGGATAAGCGGTTCATACGCGGTAATACCGCTGACCTCCCGGCACGCACCCCGAGCCGTCTACGCTGAACGACCTCATAGCGAATGCCTATGTATTGCACGAATTAGTACCGCTCGTCCTGCGAGCGGACAGCGCATTGTACTTATTCATAACTTATGAGAAACGCACAGATAGCGTACTTGTGCACTGCATACGCAACTCATACGCATCTCATACGCAATGGATGCGCTGAATTTGTTACTTGTACGCTAGATGTGCGGTCGCACATAAGTCAAAGTATTCAAAAAAATTCGACGTTTTGAGCGTATGGCTGCGTATTGAAAATTTTTTGATAAGGAACTCATAAGGAATTAGGATACGCGAAAGTGTGACAGGGGCTTTACGTTCGTTTACACGCGTACATATGATTGCAAATCATGAAATCTCACAAAAGTCTTCATTTTTCAACCGGCAATTTGGACCAAACATTAAAAGTCTCCTGCACGTGTTTCACATGAAATTGAAGCATATACTTTCCTCTATCTACTGAGCCTTGCCTTTTCTTTGGGCCTTTTTTAAGAAATCGAATGTACACCTAAATAGTATCGGCCTTCGCTTTTGTTGATAAAAAATATGATTTTGTTTGACAGGCAGGTAACAACACTTTATATCTGTCAAAAACAGTTATTTTGGTATCAAAATAAAGCACACGATTTCAACTTTTCACTTATTTAGCCATCTTGGCCAAACAGTGCATGTATTCAGGCACTTTTCGTTTTTTTTCTGTAGTCTCGAATAAATCTCGTAAAATCTCGCGTACGCTTTTGGGCCATGCGTGCATGATCTCGGGACAAAAAACTGAGGTCAAACAGGGTTGTGTGCGTGACACGGCCACTGACTGGCCGTTGATGGGGTACTTGTGCACGGATCTATATGCCTTTAAAGAACCCATTTTTCCGGCACAATTAAGCTACCCATTGAAAATGTGTACACACCCACAAGTCTGATCGTAGCTGCCTGGACACCGTTGGAGTAACATCGATACATCTGCTCATCCCATGAAGTGACATTGGCGATCTGCAAACTGCCCTCGAGATCGTCAAAGTGTACGCGCCCTCTCGCGCCCTTTTCCAGCTGCTGGGGCGCCATCATGCGACTGCCGTTTTTCCACTCTGTCGTGGCGTACTCAGAAGCCCTGTGAGGCCCAAGTTCACCAAAGATCGTCAGCGGTAGTCGTTAGCAAGTCATCACGTTTATTGTGTTGGGTACATAGAGATTGGTATAATTTAGTTTAGAACAAAGGAATACCAGTCTCCGACGGGCATTTTTTTTTACAATTATGGTCCAAGGTCGAAATGGAGAAAAAAATTAATAAATGAAAAAAAAGAAAAAAGGAAATTCAATCTCTACTATAATTCAAGGAATCTCTCTGTGTGTGTGTCTGTCTGTCTGTGTGTCTGTCTGTCTGTCTGTACGTCGATTATCTCCAGAACCGGGTGCCCTATGAAGTTGAAAATCGGCGGGTATATTGTTTGGGACAACAGAATGTGCAGTGCCAAGTTTGAAGTGGTTTGGACTAGCGGTTCTCGAAAAAGCTGCAAAAAAAGTAATATTTTCTGAGGCCTAACGTGCCAGTATATATTCCTTTCGCTTGAGGACTTCAGTGTCTGGGACCTTGTCTTGCCATCTGATGCGCAAGATCTTACGCATGCAGGAAAGGTGGAAGTGGTTCAGCTTTCTGATGTGGCGGCTGTAGGTTGTCCAAGTTTCACAGGCATACAGCAGGGAAGTCAGGACTGCAGCTTGATACTCACGCAACTTTGTTTTCAAGCTTATGCCTCTCCTATTCCACAGACGCTCACGAAATCTTCCGAAAGCTGAGCTGGCTTTGGATATACGATTTGTGATTTCCTGGTCTATGTGGACCTCTCTTGACAGGGTGCTGCCCAAGTATGTAAACTTGTTAACAGAATGAAGGATGTGATCTCCAATGGTGATAACGGGTGGAACATATGGCTTACTTGGAGCAGGTTGAAACATCACTTCTGTCTTTTTCAGATTGATTGAAAGTCCAAAGCGTGAGCAAGCTGTTGCGAAGCAGTCCATGATGAGTTGTAAGTCTTCCTGGGTGTGGGCGACAAGAGCACAGTCATTGGCATATAAGAGTTCACGAACTATTTCATCGAATACCTTTGTTTTTGCTTGAAGTCTTCTCAGATTGAAGAGTTTACCATCAGTCCTGAATCTCATCTTCACGCCGATGTTGATGTCACGGAAAGCATCAAGGAGCATGCTAGCAAACACGACACTGAAGAGCGTCGGTGCAAGGACACAGCCTTGTTTAACTCCATTTGATACTGGGAACGGTTTTGAGGACTCCCCATCGTCCGTTACTCGCGCCATCATACCATCATGAAACTGCTTAACCATCTCGATATACTTTTCAGGGCAGCCAATTTTGGACAGGAGTTTCCAGAGTCCTTTTCTACAGACGGTGTCGAATGCCGTTGTCAAGTCGACGAAGACACAGTAGAGGTCGGTATTCTGCTCTCTGCATTTCTCTTGTAGCTGTCGGGCTGCAAAGATCATGTCGCCTATACCTCTTTTTTTCTGAAACCACACTGGCTGTCGGGTAGAAATGTGTTGGCAATGTGTGTTGTGAAGCGATTAAGCATGATTCTGGCGAGGATCTTACCAGCAATGACCAGCAGAGAGATTCCTCTGTGGTTGTCACAAATGAAACGGTTGCCCTTCTTCTTATAAATGTGGACAATGGAGGCATCCTTGAACTCTTGGGGAAGCACTCCTTTGATCCACATCAGTTGGAATAGCTCTGTTAGGCGTTGCACGAACGAAGCATCTCCTGCCTTGTATATCTCGGCAGGAATTGAGTCGGAACCAGCTGCTTTACCCATGGATAGTACATCAATGGCTTCTTCAGTCTTGGAGGTAGTGGGCACTTCAGCTAGGGCTACATTGACAGTGCTCTGAGGCAGTTGATCTAATGCCTCAGTGCTGATGTTTGAGTCTCTGTTGAACAGATTTTCGAAGTGAGAAGCCCAACGGTCCATGATATGGTTCTTTTCTGTGATTAGTGTGGTTCCATCAGAGCTCATGACGGGGGTAGAGCCACATGATTTTGGCCCATAAGTTTTCTTGAGCGTATCATAGAACTTCTTCATGTCTTTACAGTCTGAGTAGGACTGGAGCTCGTCCGCTTTTTTGCTCCACCATGAGTCGCACATAGCTCTGAGTCTGGCCTGCAGTGTCTTACGGATGCTCTGGAAGGCTGCTTTCTTCGATGCGGATTTTTCATCATTGATCATGGATAGGTGTAAGCGGTGTTTTTCTTCAAGAAGTTTCTTGATCTATTCGTCATTTTCATCAAACCAATCTTGGTGTTTCCGAACAACAGGGCCCAAAGTTTCGAAAGCTGCTGTGTGGACTGCATCTTTGAAGCATTTCCAGTCCTTTTCAATGTCGCCTGAGACCAAGTCAGCAGAGATGAATTGCTGGTACATTGCGCTGCACAGTTCACATTTTACAGCGGCGGTCTTTAATTTGGTAACGTTGAGCTTCTTTGGTGGCTTCTTGCCCTGAGGTCTCCTGAGTGGTTTGATGTTGAAGTTGAACTTCGCACGGATGAGTCGATGGTCAGTCGAGCAGTCAGCTCCTCTCATAGCCTTGGTGATTTTCACATCTGCAATGTCCCTCTTCCTGATTATAATATAATCAATCAGGTGCCAATGTTTTGAACGGGGATGCATCCATGACGTTTTGTTTTTATTTGGAAGTCGAAACAAAGTGTTGCTGATGGTGAGGTTGTGTTCTGCACATTTTGTGAGGAGAAGGAGACCATTTGAATTGCATGTTCCAATACACGGACACATTATTTTTGCAGTCGACTGCGCGACCATTGTAGGCGGTCGAACTTCAAACTTGGCACAAACTTTGACGTGAGTGTGCGTTCAACCTGTGAAAACAACACCATTGAATCGCGTGTGTTGTTTGCACGAGCAGTTCTCAAAAACTCTGCAAGTATGCAACCTTTACCAGCGGCAAAGCAATTTGCGCTTCCCGAACATGCACATTTTAGACGGGCACTGCACTAGTTTATTATAAACTGGACAATCCCTCCCCCGCCAACAACTTTTGACATATTTCTCAAGTTGGCTTAAAGGTCTACCGGCAATTTTAGACTCTTTCCAATATATAATTGTTCACTGGCAATGGTGTCCCAAAGGAGACATAGGCCTACTCTGAATGAGAGTGGGCCGGGGTGCACAGGTCATTTTAAATCAACGAGCACATTTCCTCAAAGTAACGTTCCTTCATTGACCCCCTTACAGAGCCCCCCCCCCCCAAGCAATCATACCGACCCCTATCCATCCTACAACCATCAAAGGAATGTTTACCACAAAATCAAGAAAAAAATAACCTGACTTTTCATGTATGTTACGTTCAAATTCGGTAATTTTACGCACACTCGTGCATTTTTTTCTGTAGAAATAATAAAAACTAAACTTACCCCGGGCAAACGAGGCTGACATTACGCCCAATGGTTCCGAAAACCTTTAGCTCCACTGAAACAAAAGATACCACAGTTTCCGGTATTAGGCAGATAAATTGACATAAGCTTCCTGTGAAGTTTTACTCTTTAACCAGATACTACTGGAGCATTCTGGGGTCCTCTTATTATGATATCGGGCACGGAAACAAATTAATCCTGATTTCCATATGCGACTGATGACGTTTCGTACAATTTTGAAGGACTATAGTTTGAGGATCAGACATTTACGTGTACAGAGTCCCGGTCGTACGTCTTATATATTTCAAGCATGCAAATGCGCGCGCCGGCCGATCGGAGTCGACTTTAGAAATCGTGACGTCATTTCGATCAGAAAATGTGGACTAAGCTGCTGCTTGGTCAATTCGGATGTCATTCTTTTTGTAATACAGGGATTGCGTTCGATTACTTCCCCACGCTTACTCGCACCTGGCTCCTCGCGAGATGAAAGACACTGACATGCGCAGTGGAGCTAAATATACGAACGGTTTCGGGTAAAGTTTCGTGCAAGAGCAGGGAAAGTTGATCTTTGACATGCCACTGGTCACGAGGCGCCCGCCGGACGTCACGTTGGCAGCCATGTTTATTGCATGGCCTTGTGGGATACTTACCCAAGTAACTGGCTCGGCAAGTCGGTTACTTGGACCAGGCTCGAGTAAGCGCGAGAAGTCACGTGAGGTGTAAATCGAACGCTGTCGCGCTTGCACGAGTGCGCGGGGGAAGTAAACGAACGCACTCCAGAATGGGTTACCGAAGAGACCCGATACATATACAGAGGGCGCCCGATGAATGGTCAGAATCTCGAGTTCAAGACGCAGTCTTGTTCTTCATAATCAATCGCCGAATCTGCCGCATATCAAACTAGCAGGAAAGCTGGTTGGTCGGTAATCCACAATATGACACCATTAGTTGCTAGTGCAGTAGCCACAAGAGGGCGCTTTACAACATCCTCAATTTTTGGATATGAACCGTATTTTTGGCACATTTTCTACAGTTGTCATAACTTCAAATTAATTTTGGTACAAAAAGTTTTTAGTTCATTAAAAATCAAATGTTGGCATCCAAGGTCACTGCTAGAGGGCACTACACCCATGAAGTACTTATGGTGACTTAGGCCTAATTAATGCTATGCGGTTTTTTTTCATGCACAAAATGTGAAACAATACACAGGAGGCTTTTTTTTTGTTTTGCAAATGGCATATTGAATTCCCAGCATGCATTGTGGTTGGCAATATGACCATTAAAAGTTGTCGAAAATGGATACTGGGTGGGTTCCGGTGAAGAAAACTTGGTTCTGACTCTTCGAAATGGATATTTTGATATTTTTATGCCAAAAGGACCAAATTTTAAAATGTGATTACTGGGTTTTTAAATTGGTTGGCATGGCACTCTGGATGTCCTACAAAATGAATTGAGGTACTACATTTGTATATGGACGCCCGATAAAAGTAGGAAACATTTTACCGAATTTCATGCCGATTGGCCCCAGCATTCCAGAGGTATTATAAAAAAAAACAGTATCATGTGCCCCCGCTCCTGTGGTAATGGAATGAATAATATATTGTACACGTAGTCACCTCTTTTATCGACTGGCTTTCCTTTCGGACGCGCCCATGGGTTCTTTTGGCCCGGACGTCGAGCTGCGGCGTATCGCTGAACATCGCTGTCAAACACGTTCACTATATCTGAAAGTAACATAACAGAATTTATGTGTTCACCATGCAGAATTCTTATAAAATGTTCTCTTTGTTTGCCATGTTATACTAGCGCCAAAGGAGAGATTCGCAATACGGTTCTCCGCCAGTTAGCATCGACAATGGCGAAGTCACTGTTCAAGTCAGGGCGTACGTACATCTGGCAAATAATCATAAATATATCGGATTGTGAGAAAAACTCAAATACAAAACAGGGCTGTCTCTCTGTCCCTACCCAATGGACTACCAACAGATGTCGACCTTCCATAAATCAAAGGGCAGAAATGGCCTGTAGCTGGTTTTGCACCTCATAAATATTCCTGATCAAATTAGAGCACGTCGATGGCCGATTCCGCTACGCGTCCGGGAAGTAAAAATGATATACGCCCAAGTGACGTCATCCCGGTGAGCCTGAGTATCCAGCTCGCAGCCGTGCGGTATTGGTTTCTGGTAGCACAGAAAATTCCCTATGGAACCCGCCTCGTATACATGTAGTCTGTGGCGTGTAATCTTTATGGAACCAGTCTGTTGTTGTATTCCTTGTAACTACTGCAGTAAAAACAAGTGTTGACACCAGACTGTTTCATTGACTGATGAAGAACTTGAATATCTTGCGCGGAATAAAGATGCAACATATTTACGAAAAAAGGCCGTTATCGACAAGGCAGTGATACTTAAAAAGGCATTGAGGCTACTAAATATTTATGAGGTGAAGTAAAACAAATACAGCATGGTTTATTTCTGGAATAAAAATGGAATTACTGTTCCCTCGGTGTAGGTCAGCTCGACTGCCCACGCTTCCCCTCAAACCGACACTACTTCCCCTCCAACCATGCTGTAGTTGTATATTCCAGCCTTTGACCCTCGGTTGTGCACTAACGTGAAAGCCTTTGCTTGTACCAAAGAATATACGATCTTTGACGTACTATTAATGCACGATTCGTTGCAGGTGTCGATCATTTTCTCGTCTAGCATGGACGACTTGATGGTGCTCCAGTCGAAATTCTCGTGCGTCTTATAATGGCAAGGTATACCGGTGGGGAACACCTTGCCCAACGCGCCCGTGACCTGGGACGCAATGGAATAGCAGTGACCTACAAAACGAAATGTTACGAAAAAACGTGAAAATAAGAAAGATTCTTTTGTCAGGGTGCCGACACTATCTTTAAGGTACCGGCCAGGCATGTGCGTCGTGAGGCGGGGGAGGGGGAGGGAAGTGGGCGGGTGGGGGGGGGGGGAGAGGTGCGAATCCGTATTGCTGTTAATTTGATTGAAGGAGGGGGAGGGGTGTTAGGCCGAATGTTCCTCTGCCCACGCATGGAAAAATAATACATTGAGAATAAGTTAAAAAGCTCTAGGGGTTTTTAGCAAAATTTTCTTTGCCCCCCATGAAAAAAACCTGGCGACGGCAGCGACGCTCATGCGAATATTAAAGAGAGTAAATTAAGTAGGCATTTCTTTATTTTGTTGATCTAGACTTCCCTATTTAATTGCACATGGAATGTAAGCCTACAACGCCAACCTCACCAAGAAAATAAAAAATAAAAAATAAAACATGATCCCCGTTGACACCCTTTTTTTGGATACAAAATTTGCAGTTTTTTTCTATAAATGGAAAAATATTCCCGGCATTAAAGGGACACTACGACCTTGAAGACAACCAATGGACAATTTTGCACTCGTCCTCGACTCGTGCAATATTGTTATAGCTCGTGCAGTGTATTCTTGTACATGTATCCACCTCAAAGCCATCCAATATTATATAAAAAGTTCAAATACATCTGCCTCAGATTGTGAGCGTTCCGCGTACATTTATATATCATGTAATTGACCTATCGCCGTTTGCGAGTTAGCCACGCCTCTTAGACAATCCTATGGAGTTTGTGTACATTAAGTTTTGTTTGTCTCTTATTTTGCGCGTTTCCATTCGTATATCATGTAATTGGACAATATGTAGCAAGCTGCGTTGACGCGATTCTAACACGATTTTATCTACCGCGATAGGTCAATTGCATAGATATAGAACAGGGTATCGCGTGCGCGTTTTTTACCGAGACGAATATGAGTGCCTGGTTTGCCGCACGGACTACTGCACGGTCCCCACTCCATCCACATCGTATACAGCATGTACGTGTCGTCCCTTAATTTGGGGTACGGCTTCTGGTTCTTCGTCATGTCCACCACGTGCATCTCAGTGGGGCGCTTCTTGACCACAACAGTATAAACGGCGTGGGTTCTATTTTTTTAAATGAACAATTAAATGATGGGTTATTTAAAAAAGCAACGTGACCTTAATTGGTCTAAAAATCTGTCAAAAATCTTCAATTTATTTAAAATCTTATTTATTTGCTGGTCAATCCGCCATTTTGTTTACACATTGTGACCGTAGGGTGGAAGACTTGTGAAACATGGTCCGTTTTCAAGTGAGACAAAAAGTGACTATTGCCACGTCAAATCTTTAATATAAATAATATACAAATGTGCTGAAGTTGTAGACGCTTCAAGTCCAGGGAAGTTTTGAAAGATCGTTGAACCCTAAAGGGGCCGGGTTATTTTGACCATCTCTCAGCCGGGGGGGGGGGCGCCCCCCCCCCCTAAGATCTCGGCCATCGAATGACGAAACATTTTGAAACTCAGCACATGCATAGAGCAACTCTTCCTAAACATACCCAAGAAATTTCATGACTATAGGTCAAAGGGTTTTGGAATAATGGCTAATTAATTATTCATATGTGCGAATGGCAATTCTGCTCTGTGTACACGACGTATATGCGAAAATTCAGTTTTCACGGCGCATAGCGCCGGAAAATTTTTCGCTATGCAGCAACCCGTGGTCCGATTTTTATGTTTTTGGTATCAAAAGATGCGCAAAGCTCGAGGCTAAAAAGTCATAACAGCTCGGGTCGCGAAAATTTTTTTTTAGAGGCTATCACGGAAAATGTTGAGGGGGGGGGCGGATTCCGCCCCCGGCCCTTTTAGGGTGAAGGCAATGATCGAAGGCTATAAGCGTCTGTGTGTTGCAAATTACAGACTGAAAAAAAAATCTTCAAGTGTATTTTAAATGTCTGAGTTCAGAGAACAATTAGAACTCATAGTCATTTGTCTTCAAGTGCCAGATATCATAGAAGGTCAAACTTATATGACACAGCTAGTGCTTCGATTTTGAATGTTTGTTTTATTGGTAAACACGTACTCACCCATTTTTCCCAGCGCATGCATATCCGTCATCATCGCCCATGTCGGCTTGACGGATCTCCATGGACATGTCATAGTTCAAGACAAACTTGTTTTCGTCATCGTTGTCATGCCAGTCGAAATGCACCTGTCTAAAGGTTGAACCGACCCGAAACCACGTGACACCGCCATACATCTCAGCACTGTAACAATCCGTAGCCAACCATAAAGTTTCAACGAAACCTTTATTATTGATAGATTAGCAGTGTACAGTGGCAGTAGGACTAATAAGGACTTAATACAGCATGAATTATACCACTAATGCTGGGCATCACATACCCACCCAAACAACACATTTCCGGTCCGATGTCTACAATTAAAATCTCACTTAACTAGTATCCAAATCAACCTGACCCTAACACCCTTGGTCTCAACTTAGTTTTGCAGTCAAACCGACCCATCAGCTGGCATAAAGACGTCCCTTTTTATTTCTATAGGCCCTGTGGTTTTCAATTTTTTTTGCCTATAAAGTATAGGGTCGTCAGTCTCAAAAAATATTATGAGGACAACATTTGCAGTTGGTGAAGGTGGCTAAATTAAAACGGTGCAAAGTGCGTATTTTGTCTTTTTTTTTGGTTTCTTGCAGTGAGTTTATCATGAGTTGATAGATTGCTGAATAAAATAATAAATCTATTTGGCAAGAGGTAGTCGACTATTACAGATGCACCAAAGAGATCACTAATGCTTTTGGGTGAAGCCGCAGCCATGATACATACAATTAAAGGTATAACACCTAACATGATCATCTCATGGGCAGTGTTTTATTCGAGAAAATCACAAGTCTTTCCCAAAAGCCTGTCAGAAGTAACTGGATGAACACAAATAACTGGATGAACATTGACAAAGGAATTGTGTTTGCAATAGTTCATTGAATACCTAGAGACTTGACTTGAAACCGAAGGACTTGTGATTAACTTGTGATGGACTTGTGATTGACTTGTGATGGACTTGTGATTGGCTTGTGATTGACTTGTGATTGGCTTGCGATTGACTTGCGATTGACTTGTGATTGACTAGTGATAGACTTGTGATGGACTTGTGATGGACTTGTGATGGACTTGTGATGGACTTGTGATTGGCTTGTGATTGGCTTGCGATTGACTTGCGATTGACTTGTGATTGATTAGTGATTGACTTGTGATTGACTTGTGATGGACTTGTGATGGACTTGTGAAGGACTAGACTTGACTCAAGTCGGAATTGCTCAAAGTCGGTATCTTAAAAAAAATAAGTAAAACCAAAAAATCACAAAAATCACTTAGTTTACATCTTTTCAGAAGCGCGCATTCGATCCACTTCATGCCGTATAACAATGCGCGCACACACTGCATGTACATTACATTGTACAACAGGCGTATTATACCTACATGTATGTTTGCATCTACATGTACATAGCATGTGCATACATGTGGTGCAAAAGTTAGCAAATTGCTGCATCACACAAAAATAACATGTACATGTACGTTTTTATCAAGTTGGTCTGAAGTGGGCGCATAAGTCCGTGTTATGGTACGGCGCATTGATCTCCATATGTGTATATGGAGATCAATGGTACGGCGAGTACAGTCCGTATGCGCTTTGCGCACTTTATATTCAGATACAGACCAAGCGCAACCCATACTTGGCCAAGTCTAGTGATGGACTTGTGATGGACTTGCAGGGACTCGAATGCCAGACTGCTAATGGGATTCCACTGGTTGCTATACGCCGTACTTCACGTACAAATTTAGTACTCATTTCCAGTAGCTTTTCAAATGACACAGAGCTCAATTGCCTGAGTTTTGTATTCATTACATTTTTTTTTCATTTTTTAAAATTAATTTTAAAGTGTTTTGTTTGTTTTATTTGGTATATAAAATATATGATTTTTCAAAATTTCGATTTTTTTTTTTTTTTGCTTAACGAAATTTAAAGGAATATAATGTCCCGCAGCAAAAACCAATCTGTTTTTGTTAAGCAGGCATTTTTAAAAATACAGTTGTAAAAATTGGTTTTGAATTGCGCATTCCAGTTCAGAAATTGCGCACACTGTGACTTAAGAGCGTCCCACTCTTGATTCGAAACTTTTAATTAAGTAATTGATTACTTGTCTTGGGCCATAAAGCTTAAAACTAACATAATGCTAGAAAATCATCAATTCAATTTGAAAATCTATTTTTCAAGGTGTCACACCCCAAAACCACGTATACACCAGCTTTAATGGGGTTCTATACGAGAGCCCCAAATAGGGTAGTCTGAGTATCACCCATTAAGTCGTGACGTCATGTCATTCCAAATCAGGACTAATGGTATGATTGGTCAATTCGAATGCAGTGTGTTGTGATACGACAACAGCCGGGCGCGATATCGCGTAACATGATACAGAGCGCGTGACACATTTTCCTTTAATCCATTGTCTATGACGCGCAACGGTTGAAAGAACGAAGACTTGATATAGAAAGTGCTCACTGATTTGTCAAAATCTTGGAGGTCAAGAGGCGGGGTCTTGCCAAATTAATCAGCGAATCTGCTCACACGTATCATGACATTCCTAGTATAACATAGACTAAAAATAGGGTCGGTCAGAAATTAAAACGCAGAGAAAAGGCATGCCCTATAATCCAAAAGTGAAACGGTATTTAAGGGTTGTTATATTTACCAATAGTGACATTTCATCCTTAGAGTGTCTCCCTCGTACACGACGAGCATTTTCATGTGATGGATTTCTATTTCCAACATGCACTTGAAAGCTGTAAAGAAAATATTATAAGATGGAATTTTGCGTCGGGGTGATATAAGTCAAATTAGGTTTTGCCCTTCACCGACGTTTTTAAACACTGTATACTCAGTGTGTTACCTCCCGAGTGAAAGTTGGAAAAAAATCACTCGGGTTGGACTCGAACCCACGACCCCCTGCTTTCTAGTGCAGATGTCTTACCACTCGACCACCGAGCTAACGGGATCGGTTGGCCGGTTCGAATCTGATGTACATAGCAGCGGGTACCGCATAAACTATTATAAGATGGAATTTTGCGTCGGGGTGATATAAGTCAAATTAGGTTTTGACTTATATCACCCCGGTCGTGGGTTCGAGTCCCACCCGAGTGATTTTTTCCAACTTTCACTTGGGAGGAAAACACACTGAGTATACAGTGTTTAAAAACGTCGGTGAAGGGCAAAACCTAATTTGATGTAAAGAAAATAATTATAGATTTCCAAACAAAAATTAAAAAAAATGAAAGACCTACTGAAATTTTATGTCAACTTTAACGTTACCAATATATTTAAATAAACAGATTTCCGTTGATAGACTAAGCGATACATATAAACATCTACTTCCCCGCAACGGAATTTGTGGAGAAAATGGAGAGCTCTGCCATTCAGTTTTGCACGGCAACGTAAATGTTTGTATGATTCTTTCGGATGCGGATATCCTCTCGTGCGCGGTTCGACTTGGGATGGACTTGTGATGGTCATGTGATGGACATGATCAGACGATCAATTCATGCACATGACCCATCACAATTAATCCATCACAATTAGTCTAACGTAAGTTAGACTACGTTTGTGGTCTCTTTCCAACACCATCTGTACAAGACGTGTCTTTTGAGAAAAATTAAAGGTACAGTCCATCATTTGTAATTTGTGCATTTTGTTCGTTTGAAGCAACAAACGTGCTCACAATCTAAAGAAGGGTGCTGAACAACTAACCTGATGAGGTTGCAGCCCAGCTTCCGAGAAAATCAGCATTCTATGATATCGATTTCAAATCAAAGGTTGCTGAATCAGGTTTTGAATTTGGCCTGAATTCGGCGTCCGAGACACGTTTTCACTGAGCCGATTGCAGCTACGCGATGTCGCGCACCGATCTGACGAATTATAGCAACCGCGCGCTTGCGTGCGTCGTGCCAACGCTTGCGCGCGCTTCGCCGAATAAAAAAACAAACAACTACTTAACGGAATTTCCAACACCGTTGGAAAGGCCTTCTTTTGTTGATTTCTTCAAAATGAAACCTTGCCAGAAAGAATTGTTTTCACAGGGAGGTTAGTCCCCTTACCAATTTACAACCAAGGATGTTTTCAACAATAATTACGTTAGTTACTTTTTGGAAAGCTGCAAATGTTGGACTGTAGCTTTAAGGTACAAGGAATATCAACAAATATCAAATCTGGCAAAGGAGAAAATGGAGACGGGCCGCTTTCTAACGATTTCTCCTGCAAACATTTCTTTCTCGCTGTTAAGAACCAGAAGCATACTTACGATGAAAATAAGGCTGCACTTTCTTGTGTCGTCTTAGCCTGTCGGCTGAGGGAGAAACGAGATCATTCAGAGAAACGTTAGCATTAGTGTCAAAAAGGTATATTTGATTTCTGTATGATGGCCTCTAGCACGTACATAACGAGGGTCTGTCGTCCTTTTGGTTGTCAGACAGTTTTACTAGTCTAGTACCCATACGTGATATCTGCTGCCAGTCAATAATTCCTTTGGGTCTGCCTTATCGGCAATTCTCTTTGCTGGTATATGGGCATTCCCGGCTATTTTAAAAGAGTTTTCATTCAATTTCGTCCATAAAAAAAACTCACACGCTTTAAAAAAACAACAAATTTTATATAGTCACTGGGTCGATAATGTTCGTCTTTACACACTGTTATCTCGGTTGTGTAAAAATCAAACGGTTGTGTACTAAATGAACCTAGCAACCTGTTGTGTTGACTTGTTTACACAACTTGTGTAAAATATTACACAAGTTGTTCATTTATTTTTACACAACTTATTGCTATGTTCATATAGTACACATCCGAAATAACAGTGGCAGATCTAATTCCTCTAAGCTGTTGCCGAATCGCAGCATTTGGAGATCGAATTTGTCTTATAGAAATAAATTAGACGAAATTTGATTTCTTAATAACAAGGTTTGGCGTAGACGAGACGAAATATAATTACTTGGACTGAATTTGAAATCCTCTGACAAAAGACGAATTTAAACATGGGAAATAGCACTAAATCGATGTTGATGGACAAATTTGAATATTAGAAACGGTGAATTCGAATGAAAAACGTTTTAAAATATCAGGAATGCCTAGAATAAACGTTGAAATCCTGGGTTTCAGAAAGTGACGATCCAGGGGATGTCCGTAGAAGGAGGTGGCTTAACGCCTATCAGTCAAAATTGACCAGAAGAAAACATGTCATGCTCATTTTGATTTCATAGTAATTATTTTTTCGAACTGAAGAATCCTTGGAGAATGCATTATAGGATCCGCCCCCCAATTTTCGGGGCTGGAAATTGGTGTCCATATCGTCTTTTGTATCGATACCGTTATATTGTAATCGATACCCTTTTTTGTGGTCAAGTACGGTCCGCTGTCTTCGACACCGGCGTCAAAAACAGTCTGTTTCAAGATCGATATCCGTCTTTTAAATGTAACCTTCTCTGCATGTGACACTGCAGCGCTCGATCATCCTCTGGTGACGAGTGTCTCCTGTTAAATCCCCCACCCAGTCAAAAAGATAATCGCATGGCATTCCGTTGTGATATTCCGTGAGAGGGCTTTTCCCTAGGTAACAAAACCCTGTCGAGAAAACAAGAGAGAACAAAATGTAAGGGTTCGAAGTTGAGAGCCAGTTCGGTTTAAGTCGGTTTTGACTGCTAACCACGAACTGTATACTCTAATTTATACAGGGGCGGATCAAGGATTTTTTTCGGGGAGGGGGGTTCAGGCCCGTCAGATTATTACGGTTTTTTTTTTTAATTAGCAAATCAGTGCTTTTTTTTTCCTCCGGACACTTGGCCTTCGTAAAATTGAAAAGTGCGTACAATCATTACATTTATTGTGTGGACTTGCGAGCAAAAGATGTTCACACATGTTTACGTTATATACCTAGTGTGGACACTCCTTTGTTTTCGTGGTGTTAACAAAAACATGTGAAAAAAACTACATTTTACTCACACTGTGAAAACTCTTTGAACCCATTTTTTTTAATGATTCCCTTAAGTGTTTCTCTTCATTTTGCTCGGATAAACCTTACCCCCAAAAATGCCTCCAAAGCTGTGTTCCAGAGAGGGAGAACCCTGTGTGGATGTGGGCAAGTCCCTCGGTGATCCATGGAGCATTCTATTTTCCCTCGGCTTCGCCTCGGGAAAATAGAATGTCCATGGATCACCTCGGTAGGCTAGTTTTACTACACCACTCAAAGCATTCAATATTTGCATACTATTCAACAGTTAGGATCATGACGCGGTATTTGTGTGCAAATGCATGCTGGTGTGCGCGTTCAGCGTTGCGCGTAGCGCGTATTGTTCCAAAGCGCCAGCGCTACAGCGTTTGGTTAAAACATTTTCGTGAAGGGGTGGTTTGGAAGAGAGAAATACATTTTCCTCCAGTTTTGTATTGAAAAAAAGTTCAAATATATCAAATGACAAGGATCTACATGTCAATTATATAAAACAAATATTGAGTGGCTTTTAAGGTAAAATGGGAGGAATAATATCGCTCGGTAAAATCTGAACTTTTCCAGTTCAATCGGCTTTGCCTCGTGAAATGGAAAAGTCCAGATTTTACCTTGCGATTATATTCCTACTGCGATAGGTCAATCTCCCGAAGGTCCCCAATTTGGCGATGTGTACAAAACATATGGGAGGTCATCCTAACAATAAACAAAAGAGAGACAATAGGAGGTGCCCAATCGCAGGCTGATGCTCACTTGTGTGTCCGAATGTTGCTGACAGTCGGACATAATCAGAGGTAATTATTATGGCTCTCCCCGGCTTTTTTTAAACGTTTTTCATCCAAATTCACCAACTCTAACATTCAATTTCGTACGAGAAATGTTCCACACGCTTTTAACAAATCCAAATTTGTCACTCAGGCCCCCCAAAAAGTCTCCGGTTTCTGGTATGCGCGCGCGTCGCCGTAGCCATACGCGTCGGCAAAATGAAAAAAGTTTTTTTTTAATGAAAGATGATGTCTCAAAACCGCCAAACTCACTGGTTTGACTGAAATCCTGCTGCTGCACAATTTTAACGTGTTTTTAGATGGGGTTATGATCGAGAATCAGATTTATGTGGCCTCTCTGGACTCCCATAAATTTTCACTAAGTTTAGTCGGGCACCATTTGCAGCAGTCATCAGCCGACATTTGAAGCAAAAAAGTCCGGTTAAAAAAAAAAAGCCGCGTCGCCGCACCACTTTTTGGGCAAGCTCCATACCAGAAACCGGAGACTTATTTTTTGTTGGGCCTTACCATTCAATTTCATAGTTTGGTCACCCTCTTTAGTCACCGGGTCGAGAATATTCGTCATCACGAATCAAATTAGTCTATGCTGTTACCGAATGGCAGCATTTACTCGAATTCGTCTTATATGATTCAATTAAACGAATTTGATAAATGAATAACAAGGTTTGGTGTAGACGAGACGAAATCGAATACTCCGGGACGAAAATGTGTGCTCGTTATTCAAATTTGCTTGAACTAAATTTGAAATTGTCCGACAAAAAGAATAAATTAAACATTGGAAGTTTCCTAAATTGATGTTGATGGACGATTTAAAGTATTAGTAACGGTTAATTCGAATGATAAATGGTTTCAAATAGCCGGGGAAACCTATATTAAGAGGTCCACATTTAAAGTAAGTTCGGTGTGTATACCTATGCGTTCGCGGGTTCCCGGCTTATCGCATTGAGTGCACGGACCCCAGTCGGTCCACCTGGTTTCAAGTTTCATTGGATAATCTAGTGGTCTCTGATTCTCCCTGGTATCCACCACAAGGAACTCGGAGGGATCGTACACAATAACCTCGTGCCAACTAAAGATTCTATTCGAGAACAAAAGTATATATTTGCGAATGAAAGTAGCAAAACACAGATACCATGAGATTTAAGCTTCAAAGCATGCATATTCTTACACAGAATTTCTGTGACTGCGCTTTTAATGTAGTTTTTTCTTATGTCAGTGAAGATTTATTTCCATAATGATAAAACTAATAAAATACTATAACAAAGAGAAATCATAGATGATATAGATTTTCCCTATTATTTTAGCGCTTGTATCACGCGAATTACATATTACTTTACTTTAAGTTCGTGCCCGAACATCACTAAGTTCATATAGCTCAATTCTCAATTTGAATTTCAAAAAGCGAGCAAAGGATTTCATTTAAGGTTCAGTAGAACTCAAATGTTTAGCAAACCGATTCGTCCTTAAGTTGTAAATTCGTCTTGTGTACTCTCCAAATTACAAAGAGTAAAATTAGGGACCAGACGTTTTAGAGTGAAAAATCACTCTCATTTTCGATTGAAATAGTCTGAAAATGAGCCACTTCAGTCGAAGCTCAAATGAAAACTCGATCTTAACGATTGAAGAAATTTCACTCTAAAACGTCTAGGCCCTAGTGTCCGACTGTGGGAGTGAATCTTCACTCGAATGGAGTGAATTTTCACTCTTTGGAATTTAGAGAGTAGCGCTCAGCTCCGTTGAATTGAAAAAGCTAATTCGTTTTTTGTCATTCGTTTTAATGTTGTTGTCATTACATTTCGTTTCTAGTGACTTAAAACATTAATATTAGAAAATGTGCCCAATCTTTGTGGTTTGCCATCTCCCTTTGTTCCTTTGTTCTCTCATCCACCCTCCCCTGCATCTTTCCACACCTTTCCCACCTAATTCTCCTTTTGTGTTTCTTCTTTCAGCCCTGCATGTTTGTGTGCACCCCCATGTTAATGTATGTACCTCTGTCATTTCTGTTTTAGCCTCTGAAGAAGAACTTGCTAAGTTCGCAACGTCAGGCCACATTAATTTTTAGAATCTTTGGACTTGTTTAAAGAAATTTGTGCACATGATTTAAATGATAATTTTAAGATATATATAGTTGCAAGTTTTGAATATCTGTTTCTGAGTTTCACAATTAATATTCGAATCAGAAATAGACCTTTCACATTATGCTCTTTACTTAAGACATGGACATTAAGCAGCAAGATCGAACAACTTCGTAATGTTGTTTTGTTTGTAATTGACAGACCTAACGTATGTGCTGTTATTCTTCAATAAATATTCAAGCGCACAATCTTCAAATAAGTCCAACGATTGTGCACATTTTTTAATCGTAAGGTTTTAAGTCACCAGAAACGAAATGTAACATTTGGCAACAACACTAAAACGAATGGCAAAAAATCCAATTGGCTTTTCAAATTTCGCAAATTTAGGACGAATCGGTTAGCTAAAAATTTGAATTATCCTTCAATGAAATGCTGGCTTTTTGAAATTCAAATTGAGAATTGAGCTTGGCGATGTTCGGGGACAAAATTAAAGTTTTTTTATTAGGAAGTAGTGTGATACAAGTGTTGAAATAACCGGGAAAACCTACACTAAGAAAACATAGGGAGAGATAACAATATGCATTGAGTGATCTTATGCAAGGATTTCCTTGGTTATCAGAGCCATACAAAAATTAAGACGTTATTCGGAGACGCTTGGTGGCAGTACGGTCTGGTTCCCTGTCCCCATTGCCATTTGGGCTTCAAATATGGAGACAGGGTGCTAGCAGTTAGCCTGACTCCACCAGGAGGCATTACTCCTAATGTATGCAAATTCTATGCATGACGTGCGTACTGCACAAACGGCTCAATCCCGCCTCGTGACATGACAATCACAACGAAAATGGATGCGCGCAACCAGCATGGGAATAAAGGCTGCACTACAAAGGTGTAAAATCCGAGGTAATGAGCTACGACTTTTGCTCAATTCGAAAGTTTCTCTGACAAATATCAATAAAGAAAAATAAATAATAAAATAACTGTTCAGTATTAAAAATATACCGGTACTCGGTTGAAAAGCGAGAAAGTTGCCCTCATGGAGACACTAACGATTGTGCGTACTTTTGTAGCAAGACAAGATAACTTTTTTGATCACCGTGTGTTCAGTCACCGTCCGTCCACAAAATTATCAGCGATCCAAAAATAAACAATCATGATGCGCGCGCAGAGTTTAAGATCCAATCAGTGGCTTTCAAGGAGAGCAAGCTACCGGTCCCCATATTTTTGGGATGGGGGGGGGGGAAGGTGGGGGCTGGGAAGGCGTCTATGCTATTGATTGCGTCATGTTGAACATGCGCACATTAGCTTGAACATGACGCAAACAATGATTAAGAAGGACCCATGTATTTGCAGCTATCAATCATCTCCAAAGTCTACCACTAGACCCAGGAAAACGATCTGACGTTTTAAAAGGAATTTATTGACGAAATCTATTATTGGATTTCCCGGCTATTTCAAAATATTTCTCATTCAAATTCACCATTTCTAACATTCAATTTCGTCCACGAAAAATTGCACACGCTTTTACCAAAACCACTTTAGTATAGGTTTTCCCGGCTATTTTAACACTTGTATCACACAAATTACCTATATCGATACTTTATTTTCGTCCCCGATCATCGCCAAGCTCACTTCTCAATTTGAATTTCAGAAAGCTACCACTAGATTTCATTTAAGGTTCAGTATAATTAAAATTGTTAGCATTCCGATTCGTCCAAAATCTTTAAAATTCGTCTCGTGAAGCAATCGGCGTTGAATTGACAAAGTAAATTCGTTGTTTTTGTCATTCGTTTTCATGTTGTTGTCATTTTATTTCGTCCCTGGTGACCTAAATCGTATACGATTAGAAAATGCGCCCAATCTTTAGACTTATTTAAAGAATTATGCGTATTAAAACAATGATAATTTAACATGTATTTCCTTACGTGCATAAGTAAAAGTAGTTAGCTGTAAGGTGTGAATTTTAATTTCCGTGTTTCACAATGGACATTAGAGTCAGGAATCGACATTTCACAATATGCACTTGGACACTGAATTAAGTTCAAAGACCTTCTTAATGTTGTTCTTTGATAGACATACCTTATTTCTGTTGTTTTATTCATATACCTATATCAAGGAGCAACATGACGAACTACGAAGGTGTTTGATCTTCATGCTTAATTTCCATATGCTAAGCAAAGAGCGTATTGTGAAAGTTCAATTTCTGATTTTAATGTTAATTGTCAAAGAAAATTCAAAACTAACAGTTTTACTTTCATTGATAAGGAATTATTTGTTAAAAATTAAAATTTAATGAATGCGCAAACAAGTCCAAAGATTGGGCACATTTGTAATCTTAACGTTTAAGTCACCAGAGACGAAATGTAACTACAAAAACATTAAAACGAATGACAAAAAACGAATTTGCTTTTTTAATTCAACGCCGATTGCTTCACAAGACGAATTTCAAAGATTTTGGACGAATCGGAATGCTAACAGTTTGAATTATACTGAATCTTAAATGAAATCTAGTGGTGGCTTTTTGAAATTCAAATTGAGAATTGAGCTTGGCTATGTTTGGGGACGAAATTAAAGTATCAATATAGGGAATTCGTTTGATACAAGTGTTAAAATAGCCGGGAAAACCTAAAATTTGGTCACCATATTTAGTCACTGGGTGGAGAATATTTGTCAGTACAGATCAAATTCGTCTAAGCTGTTGCCGATTGGAAGCATTCAGAGATCAAATTAGTCTATATAAATCAATAAGACGAATTTGATTTTTGAATAACAAGGTCTAGCTAGACGAGACGATATCGAATACTCCGGGACGAAAACTTGTGCTCATTGTTTGAATTTGCTTGAACTGAATTTGTGATTGTCCGAAAGATGAAATTAAACGTTGGAATTGCACTTAGTCGATGTTGATGGACGAATTTGAATCTTAGAGACGGTGAATCCGAATGATAAACGTTCAAAATTGCCGTGAAAACCTATAGTAGGCACTGTTGTAAAAAAAATAAAACCCTGAAGGCTGGTGCACGTGCCAGTGCGCACAATAAAACCCAGGTAAGTATATTTAAGACGTAGATATAGGCCTACTCATCCTTTTTGGAGCATCTGTAGCGCCCAGTATCGCCAGGTTCAACGTCGTAGATGGAGAAACTCATGTCCCAGTTGAGAATAAATCGTCCCACAGTGATCGCGTTGTCCTTGACTTTGAACCCAATTCCACTGAGTTTAGACTTTTCCCAAGTCCCGAGCTCTTTCTTCCACTGAACACCGTACCCGTGCGTTTCACTGCATTCAGAATGAAAATGAGGGGGTGCCTAATAAAAAATGGACCTACACGAATGAATTAGATCTAGAAACAGTGTCACCTCCCACACTGACATGGGAGTTTAAGACACCAATTCGAAGAGATATTCTCAGCCATAATGGATGCGAATGCGAAAGCGTGCCGGTTGTCAGGCAAAGCGAATCCGAATACGTACTTATGTGCTGTAACAGAGCAGTGAAATTCGTGAAACCCCCCAAAACATGGCCTTTTGAACGTTGTGTTTCTCAAAACAAATACTCAGTATGATTGAAATGTTAAATTATTACAGAAGAAGAAATTCTAAACTTCATGTCAGTGAAAAACAAAATCGCCCTCGTCGATGCCGGAACGTCAATTGTTACTGGTAAATCTGACTTTCAAGTCTGGAATGAAATCGTTCGAAAACTTTCCCAAATCTATGTATTTATACCAATTTTTAGGAATTTTTTCAAGTTGTTATTTAACGAGTAAGTGAACACTTATATCATCTAAGTATATCAAATTGTTAGCTTACTCTGTTGGTGCAAACACTATAGTGTGAACCTTCTCCAAGGAAAATTTCGACAAGGATTTGCAGCAGCCTAAAGCCCCTGTCACACCTTTGCGTATCCTAATTCCTTATGAGTTCCTTATCAAAAATGTTCAATACGCAGCCGTACGCTCAATTAACGTCGAAATGTTTTGATCACTTTGACTTATGTGCGACGCACATCTAGCGTACAAGTAACGAATTCAGCGCATCCATTGCGTAGGAGATGCGTATGAGTTGCGTATGCAGTACACAACATTACTTTTCGGGCTGCGAATAGGTCAGTATACGGTGCGCATGCCGAGCGTATTCCGGACGCACCCGACTTATGCCGCTATGATGCCGACTGCATGCTTGACGCACTTCTGAGCGTATTCCCGCCGCATTTCCCCCGCTCGCCGTCCAGCGTGCGTTGCATCTGCGCTGCATGTACGCTATGTATACGTCCAATACAGGCGGCTCATATGCTGACGGGGTGCGTCACGAACACATAGCGTACTCGTAACGCACTCGACCGATGCGGGACCGATGCGCTGCGTATTTATAACTTATGACCTGTGTAACAGCGTACGCAGCGTAGTTTTGTGCATGACCAAAACTATCCTGCGTACTGGGCCGTACCATGCGTATATCTGCGTACATAAAACCTACACAAAACGATAGAAATGCATATGAGGTGCGTATTGTGCGTACGACTGGGTATGAAAAACATGTCAATGCGCAACTCATAAGGAATTAGGATATGCAGAAGTGTGACAGGGCCCTTACCCACGTGCATTGTTCAGCAAGGTGCCGTAGACGCAACGGATGACCGATTTCGGCCCGGCAACACAATAACGACGGGCATAATAGCATATTCTTTAGCATCAACCTACCTGAATTGGCCGGGCATCGGGTCTCGGCATCAACCAATGGAAACCTAATATCAGTGATAAGGTGAATGAGTTTTTTTTCTGCAATTTTTTTTTACTACACACCAAAATGGATAGGAACCTTATTAATGTTCGTGAGGCTTGAACAAATTAACAGATTGACGCCAGTGTTACAACTTTAAAAAATGCACGTACCCAGGCCTTTTTTTCCCAATTTCAACGAAAAGTTATGAACATATCACAAGAGACCCACGTCAAAACACGCCGAGTAATGCTAATGAATATGCTAATCTACCATACGTAATTGTGTTGCTTGGCTGGAATCGGTCAACCGTAGCGCCTAAGGCGCTTAGCTGAATAATGCACTTGGGTTGGGTCGGCAGAAAATCCTCGTCGAAGTTGTCCATGGAGATACTTCAAGGTATATCACAAGCGTTTGCAACAACAGATTAGCTGAAATTCGGAATATACTCAGATAATATATAAGTGTCCAACTGTAAAAAAATAACAACTTGAGTAGATTTCTAGAAATTGATATAAATACATAGATTTGAGGAAGTTTTTGAGCGATTTCTTCCAGACTTAAAGGTCAGCTACCAGTAACCAATATTGACGTTTCGGCATCGATGACGGCGATTTTTTTCACTGACATGAAGGTTAGAATTTCTTTTTCCATTATAATTTAACATTCCAATCATATACTAAACATATTTTTTTTGAGAAACAGAACGTCGTTCAAAATGTCATGTTTTTGTGGTGCATGAATTTCACTGCTGTGCTATAGCATCTAAGTACGTAATCGGATTAGCTTTCCTAATAACGGCAGACGCTTTGCCTTAGCAACCAAATGGCTATCCACACAACTATCATTTAAAAACTGGGCGTTTTTGCGACCCCAAGAGTCGAGCTGTTTGGGTGTAAGAAATCACATGTTGTGTATTGGGGATTGGTCACCGCTGTGCGCAAGCCCAGTGCTGTATAGACACACATGTACCACACATCGCGATCGTGCATTGATTGAGAACGACATGAAAAACGTATTTGTACTCCGTCGTGTCCGATGTAAACAACCGGGTTTTTTCTTTGTGTTTTCTCGGGAACGGAAGACATTAGGTTGGTTTCCTTTCAACCAGATGTTTGAAATTGGATAAGTAAATAATCCAAAAACTTGAAGTTATTGAGGATTTCAGGACCTAGTGCCCCTTTAAGTGAGTTATGTATGATGGGTTCCGTGCGCTAACACGAGAGAGCGTTTACTTCACTGCTTTCGCAGAGCCAAGTGGACAGGACACAGCGTGTGTGCCTCCTGGTTTGCCTGGTTGCAAAGATGAAGGACATAAACACGTATCGATGAAAAATAGAAGGAGGATAATACAAACCATGGGTCACAAATCATCCGCACTGTTCCTCCTATAATTACAGGCTCAGTCACACTCGTGTTCTCGTAGCAACGCTTTTCTAAAGAAAGCAGAGACAAAGAGGAACAGCTGTTATTCCGGATTCCGCCCCGGCCCTTTTAGGGTTAAAAATAGGGTTAACCATTTGCTAACATGTTACAAAATTGACAAAGCCGCTTTACGTATGCATGACGTCATGACGTTGTTAGGACATTATCCCACAGGCCAAATTCATGTTCATATTAATATACAGCTGATTCAAGATTGGTTGCCTTCTTTGTGGCTTTTTACAGGACTACACTGTCGTTGGACTTTACGAGGAAGGCCTGTAGGTGACACCGAATGACGACTCGACGACACTGAACATCACGACAAGATGTAGCTTGATTGATACATGAAAGAAGATAATACATTGTTCAAAATGTCAGGTCATTTACAGTACATAACTTTCTCAATCGAATTTACAGGTGTAAGTGGTTATTGTTTTACGAGCCGTGTCATGTATTTTTGTCTTCTTTTACTTTCAACTGAATTTGTTGATGAAATAATTGCTTATTATGAGTATGCCTATTCAGGTATGACTAACTTTCATCCATCAATGGTCGTTAAAATTATTTAGCTCTCTAACATGTTCCTAAATACTAGTTAGTTCATTTCTATTCCAAAAGTGAGTTCATTGAAGCTGTTCGAGGTCAAATACTAATCCAACCGGGCAAAATACTAATCCAACCGTTGAAATATAGGTTTTCCCGACAATGGTAAAACATTTAGCATTCGAATTCACCGTTTTTGATATTCAAATTCGTCCGTCAACGTCGATGTAGTGCACTTCCAATGTTTAATTTCGTCTTTGGTCACACAATTTCAATTGTTGTTCAATCGAATTTCAATCCATTAGGCCAAAAAAAAAGTCTCCGGTTTCTGGTATGGAGCTTGTCCAAAAAGTGGTGCGGCGACGCGGCTTTTTTTTTTTTTTTACCTGACTTTTTTTTTTTTACCTGACTTTTTTGCTTCAAATGTCGGCTGGTGACTGCAAATGGTGCCCGACTAAACTTAGTGCAAATATATGGGAGTCCAGAGAGGCCACATAAAGCTTATTCTCGATCATAACCCCATCTAAAAACACGTTGAAATTGCGCAGTAGCAGAATTCCAGTCAAACCAGTGAGTTTGGCGGTTTTGAGGCATCATCTTTCATTGAAAAAAAAAGTTTTTCATTTTGCCGACGCGCATGGCTACGGCGACGCGCGCGCATACCAGAAACCGGAGACTTTTTTTTTTTGGCCTTAACACCTATTTTCGGCGAGGAAAGTTCGATTTCGGCTCGTCTACGCCGCACAGTCTTATTCAGAAATCAAATTCGTCTTTTGACACAGAATTTATGTTTGTTAAAATTTCGTAGCAGTTCACTGCGACATTTTCTGTAGAAGACATAAAGGTCGCAGATGAGGACAATTTCCCCACTATTTATTTCTGTTGTTTCCTTGTTATTACATTTATAGGCGTATTGCTTGTTTTTTTCAATAGATTTTCTTCAAAAAAAAGGAGTTATATACTCATTATATAGGTACAATGTAACAAAAGAAAAATAAGAATCATCGACTGTTTTTTTATTTTACATGGTCGTCTTAAGTGTTTTACTCGTTTATTGCCCAAAGTTGCAGCCACTTGGATGTAGTCCATGACATCATGTTCAAAGGATTCGATCATTTGTGGGTTTATGCCCTCGGACACAAGGAACATGGTAAATAACACACACCAGACTAATTTACTTAACAACAGTTTTAAATTGATTGGCATAAGACGAATTTAATTTCTGAATGCTGCCATTCGGCAACAGCTGCGACGAATTTGATCATTGATGACGATTATTCTTGACGCTGTGTTCAAATGTGGTTACCAAACTTTGATATTGAATGGTAAATGACTAAATCGCTTTGGTTTTAAGCGTGTGATTTTTTTCTCAGACGAAACTGAATGTTAGAGTTTGTGAATTTGAATGAAAACTGTTTTAAAAAAAGCCGGGAAAACCAAGAGTAAATCCGCCTGGGCGAAATATACGTTTCCCGGCCAATTTCCTAAAATGTTCATTCACTTCTGAAAATCAGTCATTCATTTTCGTCTGAATTTGAGAATGGCTCTGAACACGCATTTCATTTTCGCTATCAGAGCATTCGATTACATTTCAGTTCAAACAATTCAGTGATTGAGCAGCACATTTCGTTTATGCTCATTCAGGTTCGTTTACAAGACTTCCTTTTCGCTTTTAGAGGGCGATTCCAAAATTGGTCATTATATTTCACTTTGAGTTGAATGTTATGTGATGCCATCTGCTATTTTGAATGAGAAAAACGTTGATTACACATTCACAAAATTGTATGTCACAACTCTGTGCGAAAAGGTATGATTGCGTAAATGAATGCACAGGTAACGTAATTGGCCGTCTGTTTTTCAAAACCGAATGGGCGGATAAAAAAACGATTAAACTTTCGTTGATTATTGAAATGGGACTAAAGACGTGCATTCAAATTCAGACGAAACTGAATGACCGATTTTCAGAAGTGAATGAACATTTTAGGAAATTGGCAGAGAAAACCTATAGTATAGGTTTTCCCGGCCAATTTCACTAAGTTTTCATTCAATTTAACGCCCGGCTCATTCGATTTAGATTGAAATTGAAAGATCGTGCAGATCGGCATTTGGCAATCAAAAAGAATCATTCAATTTCCCTATCCGAGCATTCTATTGCCTTTTAGCTTCACTCGTCCCCATCAAAGATGCATTCATATTAAAAGTATCGCGTTGTTCATTCAATTTCGTCTTAACCATTAGTAGGGGTTAATCGGGCATTCGTTTTCATTAATGGGCAAACATGTTTCACATTTTGTCAAACATCTTTTAAGACTTCATACGTGTCCGTATTCCTTAGAGTAAATCATATTTGATGACTTCAAACCGTAGATTGACTTTCTTTCTTAATTAAAGGGTATGTGCAAGGAATTTTTCCCATGAATTCTTTTTGCGCAACTCTGTGAAATGTAAGAAAACTACACATTTGACAACACTTTTTGGATTAATCTTATTGCAAATGTCCACTTCTTCAAACATTTAAAAGTTTCCATGTTTTTCCGGACTAATGCTGTTACTATGATGTCATTTCAGGATACTGAGACACTGTTCAGTTTAGGGTTATTCTTTCAAATTATTCATCCAAAATTTGCTAATTGAAAACATTTGTGGGAAAGGGTTGGTAATTGGCTTACTGCCATGTACTGACACATCATATAATCACCAAATTAAAGAAATTTATGACAGCAAAATATCCAAAATTCTAGCAACTTCTTTTACTGAAATAGCCGTGTTTTCTAATGAATATGAAACTTTGCATTAGCATAAAAACGGAGAAGGCACCAAAAACACCCATCAAAATGGAAAATAAAACTTGCAAATAAGGTTAAATGTGACACAAAGATGTATTTTCAAGGTTTGCATTGAAATATTTGCATGGGCCCTGTGAATATGGTAAGTGTTTGGTCAGACATACGCAAGAAAACATTTAAGAAATAACGCAAGAGAAGTGTTCCCGACGGTACAACCATTGCCAAACATACGTGTCCCGATGTCTTACACGTCAAGAAATCGTCAACGTAAAAAAGCCCCTGATCAAACGTTTAAACAAGTAGAAGAGATCAACAGTGAAAAATAAATTATCTTAGTCCCTTTCAATTCATTATTTCGTTGCATCTTGTTTCCCTCATATCAGTTGATTTGTAACATTGTACATTTTTACAGTCATCAAGATTTGGGGGGGGGGGGTTGAACCTCGGAGAAAAATAGGGAAAAAAATTGATTAAAAAATCTTACTAATTTAAATGACCAAACGATGATAGCGATTGCCCATAAATGGTTATACGTTATAAGCGTACAGATGTTCGCTAATTTGAATGCGTCAACCTTCAAAAGGTTGCAAAGACTTAATTTTAGACTGCTACAATTTAAGTCTTGAATGCACCAAAACAAAATAGGCTGCCCGAAAACGAAAACGAACATTCACAGCAAAATCTTGGCTGCCTAAAAATGAAATTGAATGAACCCCAAATGAAAAAGAAACCGCAATTGGACCACATGTGCAAAACTCACGCGAAATTGAATGGCAGATAATGAAACTGTTTAGAAAAATTTGGAAATTCGCCGGGAAAACCTATAATAGAGGGTATGCACGGTCGTTTTCCCACATTAAACTTATTTGCGAGTTTTGACCTTTCAAGTTGTGCATCTCTCTTTAGCCTCTGATGCCGTCATGTGCATGGACCTTATTTGCCGGGTCGAAACAGTAATCCGCCCAAGTTGAAATACATGTAGTAATCCTACAATCATGCTACACGTATAAAAACTGTTTTTTTAAATGATTTATTCATTGATATATCAGTTTTTAAAATCATAATAATGTGAATTTATTGTTGAATTGCTGAAAAAAACAGAATTTGGCATATGGTAAACTTTAATATAAATTTTATTGACGAATCAATTTTATCACGTAATTCGTCTTTTAATGTAATTCAAGGAGTCGAATTTCCTAACATTTTAATGTAATTCGGGGAGTTCATTCATTAATCAAACATCAAGTTAATGCACATGTACTTATTTGATTTAATGTAATTCAAGGAGTCCAATTTCGTTACATTTTAATGTAATTCGGCGAGTTCATTCATTAATCAAATATCAAATTAATGCACATGTATTTATTTGATTTAATGTAATACAAGGAGTTTATTCATTGTTCGAATATCAAGTCAATGTCCAGGTTCTCATTTGGCAACATAATCGAATATTGTCATTGAAATTGTTAATATGATTTTTTTATGGAAAAATGACCAATCATACTTTATTCCTCAGTGCAATTTCTATGATTGTAATGATTATTACTAAATATACTGATCTTTTCATGTCAATCGTATTTTAAACATCACTAATTGCATTATTTGTAAATTTCGTATTGATTGATTTTTTGTTTCTAATGGTTTAACATTGTATTGTAATCTTAATTCAGCATATGCCGCCACGATGATTTTTAATATCTATCTATCTAATCCGCCCGGGCGAATTTTGTGAATTCTTTGATTTCGTGGTCCATCGCGGTGTATGGACTTTACCAACTGTTCCTGTAGGACACAATACATGGACGTGAAGTTGGTTTCTTCAACAAGGTGAAACAAAACTAAAGTAAGTTTATGTTTTGAGTCGTATTACACAGAGGTCAGTCTAGCCCAGTTGGAAGGCGTCTTCTCCCTTCGTAACGTAGTGCGGTAAGGGCCCAGACGCATGTCACTTCTTTGTCAGTCGCAAGACAATAAAGACGTCGTCCAACCTGGGCTAGCCTAGGGTAGGGAGTCTGGCACTTTTGGCATTTTTTGAGATTTCGCAGACAAGTTTGGCATCATTGAAAAGCTTATAACCGGAGGATTACAACGGTGCTAAAATTAGCTTCGTAGCTTCTTCTGGTGAGGAGTTACGTCAATTTTAATGACAAAGGGTGTAGTTTTCTGTCATTATTTTTTACTGTAACTCCCAAATTGTTATAAACGATTGCGTTTGCATTTTGAAAGAAATATACAATAAATTTGGTACCAAGTGACAGAACAGGAACTACCAAATACAGTGCTGTTTAAATTAGCCTCATATCTGTTTCATAGGTGGAGTTAAAGGCTCTACAAGACCAACCAAATGTTAGGGAGTTTTTCAACTAAACATACAATTTACCGATTGTTTTATCAATATTATCGTTTCGGTTTGCAGTTACACCATGTAGTATTTTATTAATATTGGTTATTAATGTTTTCAATTATTACTTTTTATTGATATGTGGTATTTTATTAATATTTGCAGGTCTCCCTCTGAGTAGTCCTTCAGAAGCTAGTAGGAATAGATACTGTTATCACCATCATATATAAATTAGTCTAGATACCAAGGATTCCTTGAAATATGAACAACGAGGCAGGCATAATTATGAGGAACACCATATAGGATTTGTTTGACCAAATTATGGTTATTGTGTTAAAATAATCAACGTCAGTGTTAAGGATAAAAGGCATTCATTTCTCAACAATACTTGGGTGATGTGACATCAGATTTATAAAAAAAAAAACACTCCCAAATGCTTGTAATAAACTACCCTAGTACATTTACAAAATGCATGCATACAAAGTGGAATAGATATACACAAAACATGCCGACATGTGCGTATTAAAACATTTTTCATTGATGAACTCGTGTCTTCTCACTTCTTCTACATTATTTCCAATTTTTTGGGCCTGGCACTGGTTGAATTGATAGGTCACTTTGCACATTATAAAGTGCGCATGGCCCAGAACACATTTGACAGATACCATCACATTTGACCCCTTTCCTAAAAGTCCTGTGCGGCATGAGTGCGGCATACAAACAGATATTATTTTTAAGGTTTCATTGGGTTCTAAGGTTCATTGGAAGACTCCAGGTCCCAAGTGTCCCATAAAAATCAACCTTACCAGCTCCCTAAACCCCATTTTAATAAGGTTTTTATACAGAAGAGCTAATGTTTTGATAAAAAAATATCATTTTTTGCTTCACAATTTTTCACTGAAAGTCCATTTTCTTATCTTACAAAAACCTACATAAACCGAACACTCGCGCTAACATCGAATAAAAACGAGAACACAGATCAAATGTTCGAAAAACAAAATGGGGGCTTCCACGAAAAAAAAAAAGTCTCTCTCGCAAAACAGAAATTCACCGATCAAATGTTCCTTCAAATTAAACGTTAGTTTCAAATTAAATAGCATCAGTAAAACAAGCATGTTTTCCTCTCTATTTTGGTGAGTCTTCTTTGACTTTTGGGCAGTATTTATACTAGAAATCGAAGATTGAAAAAGACAAGGTTTGTGTGGTGTCAGATATTAAGGCAAAAAATTTCCCTACAGTCGTTTTACTATAGTTCCGGATAGCAAACATCGTTCAGGCTGCTTTCGGCTCAACTACTCCACGAATTCAAGTGACAATGGTTTAAAAGTTTACTTTGAGTGATGGAGAAACTACAAAATAATTTTCCAAATTTAAGCTCTTTTTACTGTGACTTTACGACGTCAAAAGTACCGATGCCGCTTTTCCTAGTTCCGGATTGGTTCAATCAGTTCCGAATCGATCAAAAACTGATTCGTGCGAAAAAAAACCAATCACACGAGAAAATCAATTTTTCAGCCAGAACCACCCCGAATCAAGCACATTTTCTGATTGAGTATTATTTATTTTTCCAAAAATAGTTCATTCAAGAGAATTTCAGCGAATTTTCAAAATGAGTTTAACGTAAATAATTTTGAAACTTTTGTCTGCAGCGCAACGGCACGAACTTACGCACGGACCGAAAACCTTGCACACGGCACAGAATACTTCGCACAAAATTGATAAACTCGCGTGTAGTTGGTCGTAAGTGCACGCGCGATCCGGAACTAGGCAAAAGATATTAGAAACGCTACAACTTATTTTGATTGAACACACATTCGATGGGAGAGTTTATACGACAGTAGTGAATGAACAAATATTCGAAACCACGTTGTACGAGGGCAATACCGAGGAGAAAATTTATCGTCGATTCGCAGCTCCCGTGATTTTCTACAAACGGTCCAAACATGTCAAAGTGCGAGTCGGAAATCTGGCCAAAATTCTTTTTCTAATTTTTATCTCTCGAAAAGATCTGTGTGTAATCAGGAACCTTACATTCTCCCTTTCAAAATGCACTTCGTCAGAATTTCTATTCCAAAAGAGGTAGGTTTTTATTTGAAGCGATCCTGAACTAGGAAAAATCCGGAACTAGGAAGACGACTGTACCGCCGGACTCGTTACCTAGGACTTACTTTATTGTAATGTTTCAACTTTGCACAATATACACCTACCTACTTCTCTGTCAAACTTGATCTCGCCACCAATCCCACTCCAGAAAAGAACAATCGATGAAAGTATGAATCTCCACATATTAACGATCACTGAAACATACAGTTTTTGGTGTATGTTCATGCTCTTATGTGCGCTCTTATGTGTGACGAACACATGATATGCATAGGCTACTGGCTTATGTTGCGAACACAATTCCGCTCATACTGCGTACTGAAAAACGCAATGACAAAACGCTATACGCGCAACGGACGGACAGCGCGTGTGAAAGAATAAAGAACTAGATCGGCAGCGCGTGAATACGCGCCATAGAGTGTGCACAAAACGTGCGTTACGCGCACCTACATTCCCGTCGGTTTGTGCACAAACGTGTTTTTTCATGTCCGTAAATCAACATTTTTGACCAGTAGTTATTATGCATCCAACAAAATTCAAAATGCATTATCAAGCTGGATAGTAACCTGGAAGTTTGCTCCATTTTGCCCTCGTATTTATTTTTCGTTTTTAAATAGTGGTGCGCGTTGCTAAAAATAACTAAACTTATGTCACGCGTATCTGATAAAAATATAAAAACATTACATTGTTTTCAAAATAAAAAAAAATTACGATGTAAAAACTGGTTTTAATTACTGTTGAATTATTTAAAATGAAAATTGTGAAATGTTTCAATGGAGGATTTTAGAGATTTGTGTTACAATATATTATTATCCGCCCCTAAAAACTTGAAGTTGCGTTTTAAGAATGAATTATATTACACTCTCATAATGTTCCTTCTGAATGCATTGGCGGATTCAAACCTTTGGGGAGGATGGGTTGAGGGGTATAGATGATGGGTGTGTTTGTTGTGCATATTTCGAAAAGCATCGGATATATTTTGACTTGAATTTGACGCTGAGAGCGGTGGCGCGACCAGGCTGGGAGGGGGGCACAGTGATATATTGCATCATCATGCAGCTCTTGAAGCGAAATCGAGAGTGATCATGAATCGAAATTGAAAATTATATTTTGCAACGGGCAAACAAAACCACGGCTCATAGGGACTAACGAGATGGGTAAACCATATGAACGGTTTTTAAAAATCTAATTATAACTCCTCAATTAAATGTACACTACCCATGTTGTTCAACATTGTTAGATTCTTGCGCCTTCTTGAAGATTTTGAGATGCCGGATACGCCACTAGAGAAGAGCACAATAACACAAATTTATTTGTTCTAATTTCTGGTGAAGGGCTGAGGGAGGGGCGTGCATCCCCCTCCAGTATCCAACAATACAAAAATGTATCTGATAACGGCGTATGTTATGTCCTTAGGAGGGACAATGGAGAAAAAAAATGTTCTGGGTGTTGTCCCTTAAAAGCTGCCGTGAATTTAAATTTGAGGACAACGCAACAACTACGAAAAAAAAGTTCAAAATGATCATTATCCTGTTAGTTGATGAAGGCTAGGGACTACACAAAACTCTGTTTTAATTCTGAAGCAAATAGCACTAAAACAACTGGATGCAAGATTTTTTTTTTTTTAGCAATGCGCACCAGCGCTTTAAAACGGAAAATTAATAAGTGGAATAAATGGGCCAAATTTTGAAATGAACATGCAGCTTGGTAACTGTCGTATGGCACGAACTACATGTTATCTAATAAAAAGAGTTCCAAGATGGCAGCTCGCTATGAACGAGTCATACTCTATCAGTGTCCATGGTTTGCGGTGAGTCCGTTCCAGTTATTTCCCTAAGATATTACATGGTGGCAGCGCTGGGTTTCTAATATACCCGCGGACATTTAGGGCATAGTATTCTAACGTCACTTGACTTTTTGGACACGTAACAAGGGCATTTTTACGTCGGAAATTCACCGCACGAGTGACGGTTCAGAACAATGGCACAAACTCCACAACAGGGGGCGCACTCTCGCGCACCGCTGATCGGTCGCCTCGACAAATATGATGAGGTGGAAGATATCCGTAACTATGTTGAGCGGCTGAACTTGTATTTTCAAGCAAATGACATTGCTCAGGAGAAAAAGACAGCTGTTCTGTTAAGTGCAGTCGGTCCAACTGTATATAAAACTGCTAAAAGTCTTGCAGAGCCAACCCCAGTAACTGAGAAAACATACACAGAACTGTGTGAGTTGTTGATCGCCCACTATGGACCCAAACGCCTGGTTGTGTCAGAGCGTTTTCGCTTCTACAAAAGGGATCAACAGCCATCAGAGACCATTGCACAGTATGCCATGACACTTCAAAACTTGGCCAGTACATGTAAATTTGGCCAGTTTCTCGACGACGCATTGCGAGACAGGCTTGTGTGTGGTCTGAGCAGCAACAATATCCAGAAACATCTGCTCACCAAAGATGGTCTCACCTTCAAAGCAGCCGTGGACTTGGCCAAAACCCTTGAAACAGCTGTCAAGGACTTGCGTGAATTTAAGAACAGCCCTAACGCCGACACAGTATCAGTTCACGCACTACACCGAAACGCCAAGCAACCGTACAAGCAACCGTACAAGCCATCGTTCAAACAGCCACCCCCACAGACACGTGCCAAACCTCAACAAGGCGGGAAGAGATGCAGTAGATGCGGCAGAGATCCAAGCCACCAATCCTGTCCAGCAAGTGGACAAAAGTGTAACTACTGCCAGAAACTTGGTCACTTCTCGGTAGTGTGTCGCGCTAAACCGAAGAAGTTGCATACAGTACAGCACGATCCAACTGACAGCGATGATGGGGACACTGAAACTAATGATTTCTTCGTTGGAACGGTGCATCACACCAGCCATGACATACTAAATGGTGATGTGTGGAAACAACCTATCAAAGTGCAGGGCCAGATGGTGCAGTTCCTGCTTGATACAGGTTCGGAAGTCAACATCCTACCCGCTAACGTGTACAAATCACTGAAACTCAGTGATAAGACATTGCAGCCAACGACACTTCGCTTGCATGGCTATTTTGGTGGCAAGGCCAAACCTCTTGGACAAAAGAAACTGTCATGTGAAATGAAGAATCGTCAGTACTCGTTGGTGTTCCAGATTCTTGCCAGTGGTCAGCCAGTCATTGGCAAGACAGCATGTGAAGCACTTGGTCTGATACAGCGGGTGTACACCATGGTGAACCGAGACAACGTGTTTGAAGGCACGGGTTGTCTTGAAGGCCCACCGGTTAACATAAAGTTAACCGACTCCGCTACTCCATACTGTGTGACCGCTCCTCGCAGAATCCCCTTGCCCCTACTTCCCCAGTTGAAGCAAGAACTGGAAAAAATGGAAACCCAAGGTATCGTGAAGCGCATCACTGAGCCGACAGAGTGGTGTGCTCCAATCGTGATTGTACCCAAGAAGAACAACCAGATTCGACTCTGCGTAGATCTGCGACAACTGAATAAGGCTGTGCAGAGAGAGCGTTTCACTATCCCCAGCCTGGAAGAGGTTTTGGGAAAGATTGTTGGTGCACAAGTGTTCTCCTTACTCGATGCAAAGCACGGGTTTTGGCAGATACCCCTTGCTAGTGACAGTCAGAAATTGACAACCTTCATAACTCCATTTGGGCGTTTCTGTTTTACGCGACTCCCTTTGTGTGACCTACTCGTGAATCTGGATGGTGTAGTTGTCTACATGGATGATATTCTCATCACCGGCCGAACACAGGCAGAGCACGATCAACGTGTGCATCGTGTAGTCCAAATCCTACAGAAAGCTGGCTTGCGGCTAAACAAAGAGAAATCAAAGTTTTCTCAAGAGACGGTTACCTTTCTGGGTCTACAGCTAGACAAGGATGGTATACATGCTGATCCTTCGAAGATCGCAGCAATCGTTCAGATGCCCCCACCAACATCAAAGGATGAAGTCAAGAGGCTCATGGGCATGGTCAATTGGCTGTCCCGCTTCATCCCTAATGCAGCATCAGTTGCAGCCCCAATCACTGACCTCCTGAAAGACAACGTTGACTGGATGTGGGGAGCACAACAGAAGATTGCATTCCGACACCTCAAGACACTCCTCACCAGATCACCCACATTGGCCTTCTATGACCCCGCTAAACCTACCATGGTCAGCGCAGATGCCAGTAGCTATGGGCTGGGAGGATGCTTACTACAGCAGCACGAAGATGAGACATGGAAGCCAGTCGCTTACTGTTCCCGTACCCTGACTCCTGCTGAGAGGAAGTATGCCCAAATCGAGAAAGAGTTGTTGGCCAGCGTATGGGCATGCGAGAGATTTTATGTCTACATCAGAGGACTTCACGTGACCCTACAAACCGACCACAAACCACTGGTGTCTTTGATCAATTCAAAGGACCTCTGTGACGCACCACTGAGATGCCAGCGCTTACTGATGCGCCTCATGAAATTCCACTGTACAGCTGTCTACTCACCAGGCAAGACCCTAGTCGTTGCAGATACCCTGTCTAGAGCTCCAGTTCATACAGACCAGACAGCTGATGACAGTGATGATCTCGCAGCAGAAATTGCAGCACACGTAAGCATGGTAACAAGCCAGTGGCCAGCCTCGGATTCCAAACTTGCAGAAATCACAGATGAGACAGTGCAAGACAACGTATTGTCCCTAGTATCGTCGTACGTGAAAGACGGCTGGCCGAAGTACATCAAGGACGTAGATCCTGATGTCAAGCGATACTGGGAGGAACAAGATAAGATAAGCCAGATCAACGGCATACTGACATATGGGGACCGCATCATCATCCCACAGAAGATGCAGCAGGAAATGCTGGAGAAACTCCATGAGGGTCACCATGGGGTCACTAAGAGCCGACTCCGTGCAAATCAAGCCATATGGTGGCCTGGAATCGGTACTGACATCGCGCAGCACATTCAACAATGCGAGTTTTGCAGAGAAAAGCAACCAGCACAGAAGGCGGAACCCCTGATGTCAACACCTTTACCCCAACGAGCATGGCAACGAATCGCGTGCGATCTTGCAGAGCTGAAAGGGAAGGTGTACTTAGTGATCGTTGACTACTACTCGAGGTGGATCGAGATTCATCACCTTGTGAAGACAACAGCCTTAGCAGTCATCAACTTCATGAAAACTACCTTTGCACGATATGGGATCCCTGAAGTTGTTGTATCAGATAACGGCCCACAATTCCTGGGAGAGTTTCAACAGTTTGCTAGAGAGTTTGGCTTCAACCACATCACCACCAGTCCACACTATCCCCAAGCAAATGGGCAAGCCGAAAAAGCTGTCCACGTGGCCAAGAGTATCCTGCGTCAACCAGATCCCATACGAGCTCTCATGACATACCGCGCGACCCCACTTCCAAGTCTTGGTGTCAGTCCGGCAAGTCTGATGATGGGCCGAGAGTTACGCACTACCCTACCAATGTTGCCCAAGAATCTCCTTCAGAAACCAATCAACCAGACAAAGTTGAAACAAGCAGACGCTGCATCCAAGTCCAAGGGAGAAGTCTACTTCAATCAGAAACATGGCGCCAAGGCATTGGATCAACTGGAAATAGGAGCCCGGGTGAAGATCAGAACAAAGGGCAAACTTGGTCCAGTCGGAGAGGTCCTCCGTAAAGCAGACACACCCCGTTCTTACATCGTGAGAGTGAATGGCGCAGAATATCGTCGGAACAGGCGTCATATTGTCCGGATGCCACAACCACCACCTGAGCCAGACTTCGAGATCCAACTGGAGGATCCAGTCCAACAAAACCCAGATGCTCAGCAACAGGGAGTGAGACAGTCTCAGCGAATGAGGAAACCACCAGCATGGCAGCAGGATTATGTCATGTACTAGAATACTGAACTGTCCTCACTCCATCACTCAATCACTCAATCACTCAATCACTCATACTCGGTTAAAATCAATCAATCTTGCATTATCTCGCACTCATATCTGAATTACACATTCATTCTGATTTAATTCAAGAACTCTAGAAATCTGCTTGAACCAAGAACATTGGACTCTAGGAGCTGATTTGGAACACTCAACATTTTGCAGACACTTTCTAACATTGAACACCCAGACTCAATCCTGTGCATTGTAAATGTGTTTTCTTAACCAGTTTATTTTGTTCTAGAAAAGGGGGAGATGTCGTATGGCACGAACTACATGTTATCTAATAAAAAGAGTTCCAAGATGGCAGCTCGCTATGAACGAGTCATACTCTATCAGTGTCCATGGTTTGCGGTGAGTCCGTTCCAGTTATTTCCCTAAGATATTACAGTAACCCATTTTGAATTTTGTTGGGGAAATAACTACATTGTACGACAGGTCAAAATATTACTTTTACGGACGTAAAAATATATCTTTCCATGCAAACCTACGGAAATAAAGGTGCGCGTAAAGCAACTGTTGCCCCACGCGCTGAAAAATGGCGCCACCCATGGCAGAGCGCGCATCTGCACATGGTCTGCACGCACTACCGATCTACAATCCCGGCCAAAATGGTTGGGACACTTGGAAATAACCGTAGCCTTTCACGGTCACCTACTCCCCCGCTGCCTCGGTCAATGTTGTTCTCTCCAGCTGATGGAGCACACACCGCGCAATGAGAGACAACATTGACAGGGGGCCGGGAGGTTGGGGCCAAGCGAGATTTGGCCAGGATTGTAGTTTTTTTTTAAAGCTACACTTAAGTCCATCATTTGCAGCTATCAAAAAAGTAACTGACGTAATTCTTGTTGAAAAACATACTTGGTTGAAAAATGATAAAGGGACTAAACTCCCTGTGAAATTATCCTTTCTGCAAAGCTGTCCTTTTGAAGAAATCAACAAATGAAGGCCTCTCCAACGGTGCTTCTTAAAGCTATAGTCCATCATTTGCAGCCATCCAAAAAGTAACTGGCGTAATTATTGTTGAAAAACATACTTGGTTGAAAGATAGTAAGGGAACTAAACTCCCTGTGAAATTATTCCTTCTGGGAAGCTGTCATTTTGAAGTAATCAACGAAAGAAGGCATTTCCAACGGTGATTCTTGAGAAGCACCGTAGGAAAATTTAAATTAGTAGTTCGTTTTGTTATTCAGCGCAGCGCGCACAAGTATTGAAACGACGCACACGCGCGCGCGGTTGTTATAATTCGTCGGATCAGTGCGCTACGTCGCGTATAGCTGCAATTCAAAACAATTCAAAACATGATTCAGTAACTTTTGATTTAAAACTGAGATCTTAGAATGCTGTTTTTCTCGGAATGTACAGCTGAAGCTTAGCTGAAACTTCATCAGGTTAGTTGTTCAGTATCCTTCATTAGATTTTGAACCCTTTTGTTGCTTCAAACGAACAAAATGCATAAATTACAAATAATGGACTATAGCTTTAAGACGCATATTAGGAAATTTAAATTAGTAGTTCGTTTTGTTTTGCGGCGAAGCACGCGCAAGCATTGGCACGACACAAACGCGCGCGCGGTTGCTATGAGCTCCGTGCGCTACCAAAAGAGGGCGCCCTTTTCCCTAGCAACGACGTCCCATGGGCGGTACATTTCGCTGGTTGACGCGCACCGTTCCTTGTGTGTGACGCGCGTACACCAGGGGATTTGTTCTATGTACATGCAGTGGCCGCGCACCCCCAACTGTACTTCCTTTGCCGGTGAGGGGGGACTTGTGAACGGAGCGGATAAGTCGTCGGATCAGTGTGCGACATTGCTTGGCTCAGTGAGAACGTGTCTCGGACGCTTAATAAAAGGGGCACTAGGTCCTAAAATCCCCGAAAAATCCATGTTTTGGATCGTTTACTTAGCCTGTTTCAAACATCTGGTTGAAAGGATCTAACCTAGGCTAATGTCTTACCGTTCCCGAGAAAAGACGAAAAACCCCTACTTGTTTACATCGCACCAGACGGACTCGAATACGTTTTTCGTGTCGTTCTCAGTGTACGAACTACACTTTGTATGTCTCGGGAACAGCGGTGACCAATCACCAATGCAAATAAGTGGTTTCATCAACGTCCGCAAAAAAGCGACATTTTACGAATAAAATCACAACTAGAATCCAAACAGCTCGAATTTATGGGGTCGCAAAGGTGGACCCCGAAATTCGTTCTCGCACGCATAATACAGGAATAACACGAAAACGCCTAGTTTTGAAAGGATAGTTGTGTGGATGTTAATATCCTACTTTAAATGTTATTTCGGATTAACATCATCTCGTTCAAAGCGCGTTTTGTAGCCCAATTGGCTGTTCCAGGACCTAGTGTCCCTTTAAGGCCCAATTCAAAACATGATTCAGCAACTTTTGATTTGAAATCGAGGAATGGAAAGGTCCATATTGATAATTCAAACAGTCTTTTTCCTATGGTAAAAAAATGTTTTCATTTATTTTGAATTATGTTAATCATAGTGCCAGACCAACAAAGAACAAGGTTCATGAACTTTCAAACATTATTACTAATGATAAACAATAAACAAAATAGTCGCCATAATTGGCAAAAGAAATATTGTAGCACATAATGTTCTTAAAACGTTTAAATATAGTAACTCTGTCTCGATTGAAATGATATTCGTCATTCAAAATGTTCTCAGCAGGTTTCCCAAACCTGGGAAGCTGTCAAAACCTGACTCACAACCAGTCCAGTAATTTCAAATTACATTGGCTATCACAACAATGGGCGCTGTGTAAGCGGTCATTTTAATTACACACACCAGTGATTTACATGTTAATACAAGAACCCGTAATTAAAGGTGGCCCGTGTTATGAAATTTTCTGATTAAATCTCGGAGATTTGACAGCCCTTGTTTCTGTGTAATACCTGTGACTCATAATTCAAGACTCGTACCTCGATTTTGAAAGTCGCAAGAACGCCACAGCGGCAGTGTTAATTATTGTGCGCTGCAGTCACTTCAATCATTATGCTAGACCGCTTTCTATGTAAACACGCGGTTCGTGAAGATTGTTCTCTCTTAAACCTTGTATGAAACGTGTTAGGCCGGTGTACTACTACTACTAAGAAAACGCCGACTCATGACTCAATAAATCGCATCGTGTTAAAACATCTATAAGACGATCAAAATAAAACTGGTGTCCAGACTCACTATCCTAGTGATTTTTGGCAGGCGGAATTTGATGGTAATCGGCATCAGCGAAGTTAGTATCCGATTAAAAGTAAGTATTCGAGCAAAAACAAATGACGAACCTACAGAAAAAAAATCAAAACTTATAACAGAACACGGCATTTGGGTGCATACCCCTACAGTGGTTTGCCGATTATCGTTCCAATACAAGGTGAATCAAACAGAAAGTGACCGAACGAGATACGAAGTGCGAGTGCACAATAAGCTCTGGCCGCCTTGCATGAATGGAAAGTATTGCATGAAATGATTGCGCGTACAAACCCGGGCCGCCGCCCCACGCGAAAATCACGCTCTGAAAAATTGACCAAAATACGCCCCCTAAGTTTCCCATAAAAAACGCGCTATATACCACGTGACTAAAACATTACTGCACATTATCTTGCGCCATTTACAGAGTTTTCATAAACAGGTTCACGAATTGTTACAAACATTTTTGGTTAAGAATTTCATTGGCTTAGGCCCCCCCCCAAAAAAGTCTCCGGTTTCTGGTATGGAGCTTTCCCAAAAAGTGGTGCGGCGACGCGGCTTTTTTTTTTTTTACGTGATTTTTTTGCTTCAAATGTCGGCTGATGACTGCAAATGGTCACATAAAGCTTATTCTCGACCATAACCCAATCTAAAAACACGTTAAAATTGTGCAGCAGCAGGATTCCAGTCAAACCAGTGAGTTTGGCGGTTTTGAGACATCATCTTTCATTGAAAAAAAAAACCACTTTTTCATTTTGCCGACGCGCATGGCTACGGCGACGCGCGCGCATACCAGAAACTGGAGACTTTTTTTTTTGGCCTTATGGTTTTCTTTTTCACGTCCATCAAATGACCGCGAATCTATATCACCGCCGTATTCACCAATGGGAGTACATCGAGGCTCAATTCTGCCCTCTATGATATCTGCCGTATATCAACGACCTTCACTAGACTCCCTGCTGTCTGATATCTTTCACTTTATTATAGGAAGTCAAAACAAATTTCCACTCTCGTCCTGACATTTCCATCTCTGATTGAATGCTGAACTTATGAAGGCTCTTCGTAATTGAAAGCAAACCAACTTCCTTCAAACACTGCACTCGAAACTATACTTTATCTTCTTCAGCAAACTCGACCATTCTCATGATGTTCATCGTCCTCCTATTGCAACAGATGGTATTTATATCAATATAGTTTTGTCTGTTGTTTTATTTAGCCATTTTCGTCGGTGACAAACTTTTTTTCTACCGATCGCACTCCTCTATTACGAATACTATATCGCAACTGTGGTGTCATCTTCAAGATGCGTCATTTTCTCCCAGCTTCTTCACTACTTCGTTACTCCTTGGAAGTTATTCTGACTTGTGTTACTGCTGGGTATTACTTCTGAGAGAAATGCACTTTACTTAACATATTCATATTTTCCGACGGCCATCAGGATCATTCAAATTGTTTTCCTCCCCCCCCCCAAAAAGGCTATTCGTATTTGCACTACATGGTGAGTAAAAAAACCGAAACCCAAATGTCGGGACCATTGTTTTAGTGAAGTTCTGCATGTAGCACTTTCAAAATCTAGGAAATGAAAACCCAATTCATATGCTTTCATTTAGTACAAGAATCATTCAAATCACTTACGTACTTTCTAAGTTATGGAGTTTTATACACAACCACCGTTTTAAAGTTCTGTCCACGGATCACATAAGAAGTGTGTGTGTTCTTTCAGCAAAACGAAAACAGTTCACACACATCCTTATGTGATTTGTTTTCATTTTGCTGAAAGAACACTAAATTTGTCACCGACGAAAATGGCTAACTCGCAAATGGCGATATATCATTGCTTAAACCCTCTTACGTGACCGGTCGGCCTCCCAATTACCTTCACTTATAGGCTTGCGCAATACTACCAATGAGTCCGTGTTTCATAGATTCACGCTACAGCGGGCAAGCACAAAAATAATGTATTCCTTTTCATTAATATCTTTCGCTCAAAAAAGGCAAACCAAGTCAAAAATTATAATGTTTAACGTCAATATTTGCAAAATACCCTCTAACTTATCTGTATGTTTATGGTATGTGCCTTTCGCAAGGATAGACTGGTTCCCAGCCCCTCCATTGTATTTAAAACCTATGCAGTTGAAAAGCTTGAAAGCTGCCTCCCTGGGGACAATGGCGATTTCGTTCACTGGTCATCCATTCACAACACAGCATGTAAACATAATTGTCAACAATAAAAACAATCATACTGCACACGCGCTCATGTGATCCAGTCTATGGCTTTAAATGTAAACTAGCTACAAGTCCCCATATTTTTTTTTTTGGGGGGGGGCTTGGACCAGTCTTTCGCGAGCAGTACCAAAATCTCCTCGTATGGAGATTGGCGCGCCGAGCGCGTACTGCGAAGAACGTGGTGGTGCCGGTGCCGCATTCATTGGTAGTATCGCGTACGCCTAAGTGAAGATTGTGAAGGGTTCAACCAATAAAAGGATGAAAGGGATCAGGTTTCGTGGGAGTCTTCATTCATAAGACACCGGGGAAAACACCGGGGAAAAAACAGTGTGTAAAACCAGCCGTTTTTTTCAACCGTCAACCGTCTAAAATCCACCCACGTAACAGGCTCTCGACTACTAGGAATGGGTATTAAAGCTGTGTCAGGTATGAATCAAACTTCAGACCGTCATTATTATGTACCAAAAAACTTTCTTTTTTTGTCCTTAGTCCCAGATATCAGCAATCACATCACCAGATCTAGGACCAACTTATTCGCATACATCGGTCATAGCATAAGAACTCGGCCATCCGCGAGTCGATTCAAATCTCATACAAAAAATCCCACTTGTCATGTTACATATCATATCTTCAGTTTGTTCGTGCGTCTTAATTATTTCTTTTTTTCTCTTTATATTTTGTTTTTCAATAGGAGCATCATTGTCCAATATTTTTTTTAATGTCGTGTGTATCTGTGGTCAGTGACGTAGCCAGGAAAGTTGCAGGGGGGGGGTGTTATTCTTTGACATTTCACGCCAGGGGGCGCTCTTTTCTCCTCCTTCTATACTATAACTCTCTTGTTATTTGTAATACAAAAATGCGACTCAAATGAGAGGGAATTCCAGCATCTAATTAAACTAGTGGTCTGTACGCTTGTTTAGTTACAAAAACGACACTTGTTTGGGGGAAATAGGTCTATATACAGTATATTTTGTTGTGGGGGCATCCGGGCGAACTGGATTTTGTGAAAGGGGGGGGGGTGAACACCCGTCCGAATCCCACCCCACCACAGGCAAATTTTGTTCTGCAGGTTAGTAACGTCAGGTACGTTAATACGCATGCGTTAAAAACATTATGCGATTGAATAACTACCTTAAATTTAGATTCCGTGGTACCATAGAGCTATATTAAATTAATTACCTCCGCCCAAGGAGTTATGTTTTCATCGGATTTTGTTGGTTGGTTGGTTTGTCTGTCAACAAGATAACTCAAAAAGTTATGGACGGATTTGCATGAAAAAAAATGTAGGGGTGGTCCTTGATACCAGTACAAATCGGTTAGATTCTGGAAGTGATTCAGATCTTGGTCACCACTTATGCGAGTATTTCTTTGGGGTGTACTGACTGGGTCGTACGTATAAAAACTAGCATTTGCTTTTACTGCCTATTTTTAAGCATTTACTTGCATTTGTATGAATAAAAATGAAGCAAATCCTTTTACTGGAAAGCATTTGCTAAAAACTAAAAGTACTTACTTTTTACTTTTTAGCTTTTGCTAGACTACAAGTGTTTAGGGCCTACTTCATGTCGTATGAATAAAAAGGAGTAAATGCTTCAGATTTCAATTATTTTTGTTCATTTTTGAAGGCTGGGTTGGGGGTACCTTGAGAATATAAAGCAAATACTTCTGTGCAAAAGTTGCTGCATTTATTAACCGCGCCAGAATTAACACAAAACGTAAAAAAAAAAACTACATAAAATACCATACACTTTATTTTGAGAAACACTTATGCGAAATTCAAATAGTTTTTTTATTATTAATTCCATTATAGAGGAAACGATAATTTCGCATTTGGTTCACGATATGCGAAGTGTATAGAACGATTATTGGGGGGGGGGGGGAATTGTGTAGCCTTTCCGGAGGTTTGCGCTCTCTGAGTGTTCTAGTTTAATATAGATCTATGGGTGGTACACGCTTTGGCCTGGTGCGTTGCGTGGCGTGGTCACAGTATTGCGGGTTCGAGTCACGATGTTATACATACGACGCATGCGCAATATAGTAAATTTGTAATTCGCTCGTACCACCCGCCCTGCAAACAGGACGCTGGGATACTCTGATGAATTCACGCTCTGATTGGTTGGATTTTGCGTGACCTGTGACCTACGCGTCATCACGGTCATTACTCTGCAAGGTTTGGAACGGCCGATTCCTGATTGATTCAATACTCTTTTATTCCAGTTTAGGCCCAAAAAAAAATATTCGGTCTCTGGTCAGACCAAAGTTCCGGAATTGATGCGGCGACGCGTTTTTTTTTTCAAGCTTGGATGGTACAGACAAGGTGGGTACTATTTTGCTTTTGTTGTGTTCTCATATACATTGGGGTCCTTCATAATTTGCCTTGATGCCCTCGATCATTTGCCCTGGTGCAATTTCCCCATTCCTTGGTGCAAAAATTTGATGAGGTACGGCAATAGAGGGCGCTGTTGTAGCTACCGCGGACAATTTGAAGACCAAAAAAGGTTGACGCGCATGATTAAAATCGACGCGCGCGCTGACCAGAGACGGACTAATTTTTTTTTGGGCCTTAGGCCAAAAAAAAAAGTCTCCGGTTTCTGGTATGGAGCTTGCCCAAAAAGTGGTGCGGCGACGCGGCTTTTTTTTTTTTTTACCTGATTTTTTTGCTTCATAATATATGTCGGCTGATGACTGCAAATGGTGCCCGACTAAACTTGGTGCAAATGTATGGGAGTCCAGAGAGGCCACATAAAGCTTATTCCCGACCATAACCCAATCTAAAAACACGTTAAAATTGTGCAGCAGCAGAATTCCAGTCAAACCAGTGAGTTTGGCGGTTTTGAGACATCATCTTTCATTGAAAAAAAAACTTTTTCATTTTGCCGACGCGCATGGCTACGGCGACGCGCGCGCATACCAGAAACCGGAGACTTTTTTTTTTGGCCTTAGAGATGTGTTTTTTTTTCGTTGAAAAGCGTAATAATGTAGGAAATTCTGTAAAACTTATCTGTGTTGTAAATTTACAATTCCCGTCACTTTCTTAAGCTCCGTTTTGAATCACGAAAGGTCGGATTGCATTATGTGACGATCAAATTGTTGTCCATATTGTCCACAATGAAACAGAAATCACATTTGGTATGGAATGTGCGCATCTCCATGGGAAAGTTTCGGATAGCATTTGCGCCCATTGTCTATCTGCGGTCTTGAACAGCTGCAGCCAGATGCTTTATACATAGGTCCTTCACAAGATTCTGTGAAGCTCATCAGCGTATCCCAGCGTCCTGTTTGCAGGGCGGGTTTTTTTTTTCCCCTACGCCTTTTTTTCTGTATACATGCATATGGGCGTATTTCGAAGTACGTTGAGTTGCAAGTCAGGTTCTCGGACTTTTATTTTCCCTTGAAAAAAAATCCTCCAACCCACAAACAGCATCCAATGGGAATCGAACTCGCACCATCGGATTTGTAATCCAATGCATCATCCATGACACTACAGCAGTGACTCGATCCATGTGGTAGTTTTAAACATTATACCATTATTCCTCCCTGATTATACTATAGCATATATAGGGCACTCCAGCATAATTCTATATATACTAACAGCGTGTGGTATGGAAAAAAATAGCGGGGGGGGGGGGGTTCGAGCGAACATTTGCAATTGCCTGTATAGCTGGTTGCAGACAGGTAAATGCCCCCCGGCTTGGCCAATGTGCGTTCGTCTTCGCGTACTGTTTGCACTTCTGTTCTCTGCACTTATATGCTTTGCTTATTCGGACAGCAATATACTCCTCTTTGTTTCCCGTCCTCATATTACGCATATATTATTCATTTACATTGTATGTACTTATTTATTTCGATTTTATATCCATGCATTCTCCCTTGCTTCTGTATTTTTAGTATGGAAATAAACGTATAATTGAATTGACTTCAAATTGTGGATACGTTGTGCTCGAATATTTATAGGTAAATTACATTTGGGAAGAAGGGACAAATGGAAACGTTTCAAGTGAAGTTCTCATTTTATTCATACTTTTCAGCCGTCCCTTGCGTTCCTTCCATTCAATTCAATATATGTATACACAGTGTTATTCAACATAAAATTCACCAATTAAGAAGGAATAATAGTAATTTCCTTACATTATTTGTATAAAGCAAATCTAAAAAACAAAAATCAAAATCAGTTCAGCCAATAAAATTGATACTAAAATAACACAGGATCCGTACTGCTCAAGGTGTGCAATGCCTCACGAATTTTTGATCTTTAGTTGTATTCATGACGTAAAAGAGAAAGATAGATATTTGTTATCAACGAACAACTTAATTAACATGAACATAACTTAAACAAATGGTTCATCCAATGAAAAGACAAACATATGTGTCACTAAATACCAGCTGATTACAATTTCAAGAAATTCAGAAGGGAGCGTGTTACCTCATACTATGCCCCCTGGTTTCGTATCAAGAAAGTACGTATTGAACTTCCATCGAGAAACAATACACTTATTATCGAACACCTTCACCTATAATCACATTATGCTAAACAGTAAAAATCGCTTCATTATAGTATTGGGTAGGCTTTTTATACATAGTACTGAATCGATTTTAAGGTGGTTTATCTTCGTCACGTTGAGCCTACTTTTAAACATACTTATTTATTTTGGATCTAATCGTCTAGACTTTTCGTAGTTAAATACTGATTATCATATCCATTTTGTCAAGTACAGCATGTTGTTAGTCTAACCTATTTCATTTTAAGGATGGATTATAAAGAGTATTTCTCTTCATGTCTTTTAATTTTTTTTTGTTATTTTTTGTTTCCTCTATAACGAAAGTCGCGTTTGTAGGAGAATTTCCTGTCCGTTCAATTCATGCTGTGAACTGTTACTCTGGCGTATCTTTAATCTTTTCTCTTAGTAAAGCGGTAATATTTGTTTTGTTCTATGAGGGCCTATATGAATAAACAGGTGCGGCCTCTTCTTAATAACTCATCATGTGTTGAGGAAGAGTCGACGTTTCATAAATCCTTCACGTGTTGGTTGAGTTTTAGTGCTCCTTCACGTGTTGGTCGAGTTCCACGTAGGACTAGGTTCGAACTAAAGTTTGGTGTTGCACAGTCCTACAAGGAACTGAACATGGCGAACCTTGGATAGTACACCACAAACACCGCAGTGTTAAATTAACACCATACGGTATATAACCAAGCATTCAATATACACACCACACAGTGCAAGCTGCATTAGTTCATTCACATTTTCTGCATAAAACCTTCCCCAACTAACGCAATCTACTATGAATTTTAGTACTCCTGCAAACAGCATACACAATGCCAAAAAGACGCATAATAACATAGATATAAAAAGAATATCAAGGCAATAATTTTATAGTACATCTAACCTAAGTACATAATTTTTCTAACCCTTGTATTTGATCAAAATTAATGTTAGATTAATGAAAGTACTTGGCAATGTATGTCGTCATACTCCTGCAGTATTGCATAGTAATAACAAAAACAGACACGTTCTAAAAATCTTTTGTCATTAACAAGTACATGTAGTGGGTCAAGAAGATTTTGTACTATTTTTTTATCCAAATGAGTAAAGTAACTTGGAAAAAATTGTATCTCTTAACAGAGCTTTGCAAATGGTCGATACGACCCTCTGCCTTTCTGTATACGCCACACAAGTGACCTTTGACTCCAATCTGAAACGCACTCGGTAGTTTCAATACAAATACAACATGCTAAAAATCAATCCCACTAAAAGTCGCCACTGCGCAAATATCGAGTGAAATATTTAGAATTGCTTGATGATACAGTGTATTTCAAACATTACTATTTTGCATGAAAATATTGATGCTGACGAATTTGATTATGATGTCAGCACAAACGACCTGTGCGCCCAGTGTGCTCATCCCCACCGCCTAAGGGCGCTGGTGGAGGCTAATCGCTTTGAGCTCTCATTGGAGGATTTTTGATTACCCGAAGACCCTGGGTCAACGCGCTCTCAGCTCTCATTGGACAAACTGTTTGCCCTCTGACGCGGGTCATTTGTGTGTGTGTGTGGGGGTGTTCCTGCATTGCATTACGCTCGAGGACAGACAACAAAAGGGGCACAAAGGGGCCATTCATCCTCGAACGATGGTGCCTATTGTCCTCGAACGCAGGTTTGTGTGCTTAGTCTATGGGAGAGTGTTATATTACAGGGACAAAGGAAAACACAAAGCCAATCCTCGGAAGCATAGCAAAAAACGACCGGGTGCGTGTGTGTGTGTGTGTGTGGGTGATCTGATACTGTGACCACAAATTCGCTGCCTTGTGGAGACTCACACACAATAGTGAACAAAACATTGTAAAGGTCTCCACAGGGCAATTTCTATAGATGAATAGGTCTCCACAAGGTTTTCACGAAATAGATATATGGGTTTTACTCAAAAAGTAGGAATTTCCAAGGTGTGTTTATTTGTCGCAGATGGAAGAGTTTTAGAAAAGGGATATTAATTCCAAATTTCAGCCCAGGAAACTTATTCTGGTTAAAATAAGAGCATTTTGAAAATTCACTTTCAAAATTGAACACTTTACTACACGGGAACAAAGAAATGTCTCCACAAGGATACAAATTTTGGAATACGTGTGTTCTCTGGAGTGTACATTAAACCGTTTCAACAAGCCCCATGTTCGATTACTTCCCCGCGCTTACTCGTGCAAGCCCGATTGCGTTCGATTTAACTCTCACGTGACTTCTCGCGCCTACTCGAGTCTGGCCCAAGTATAAACCCCGTCCCACCGAGCCGGTTACTTGGGTAAGTATCCCACAATACAATGCGAAAACATGGCGTCTAAGTCTAACGCTGCGGCGGCGGGGGACTCAAAAGTTTCTAAACTTCACTTCACACTAGTACGACTGGACGGAAGGAAAGTTAAGTTAACTTTAAACATACCCGGCATTTCGTGTATGTTCACTTTCGAAGAACACGTACAGTGGCTCGCTTTCGACGGCTCGAATCATTTGCAAAGGGGCTTTAATCGCCACATGACCTCTTCACGCGGTCCGGTCGCTATGGCTCGACCTCGAGTAACCCGAGGTCGTTTATTGCTCCAGGTTGCGCATGTGCATCTGCACCCAAGACAAAAAGTATGGGAAGCTCGAGGGAAGTAATCGAACACGCTGCAGATGCATGAGCATTGTTAATATAGTTTCGCTCGTCCCCATAGAAAGCGAACCAGCTTGCAGTGCGTTTCCGTACAGATTTTCGAACAATCGATTAGCCACCACCAGTGCCCTCGGTCATTCCTGCCTACTGATGTATATCAACAGAGGGCGCCATTTTCAACTTCAAACACATGACTTAAAAGGTTCAGATTAGAAAACATCATAGGCTGAACTAAAGTGATCTGAGACGATCCCGAGGGCCACTTTTTTAAGAATGCTAATCATTTCATGACTTTAGCGCATTTTATTCCTTTTCTAGCAGCACAAAGAAATTTGGTCACAGGAACTAACAAAGCGTTTAGTAAACCCACGTTACTACTTTCCCTTCTTATTATAAATAGATTGGCAAAAATTACTTTTTTTGCAAGAATTATGTACATGAAATTTACATCTGGTATAAAAAATGGTCCTGTCTTTTATTATCTAGATTTCGGTGATAATTTCAATTCGTCTGCCTCCTCTGTCTGGTACTGCAGCACCCCGTCCAATGGAAGGGATGGGAGGTATGTAGCCACCATAGGGACTGCCTGACAGGGTACCAGTCTGTGTAGGGGTCAAGGGGTCCTCGTCGCTCATTGGTGGTTCGCAGTAGGAAGGGTTAGGTGAGACGGGGTCAGTCAGTCGGGCATGCGCATGGCGGCCGTCCATGTCATCAGGTGATAAGCACATGATATCTTCGTCTTCGCTCAACTCGATGTTGGGCTTGTGCTCGCCGTTCACAACGCAAACTCTGTCTTGGTCACAGCAGCGATCGTGGTACTCTCCGTCTGGTTCGAGCGTGAAATACTTGGGTTCTAAAAACGGTATTGCGGGTGGTGTCTTGCAAGGGGAGCTACCACTATCGCTCCCTTTACGAGGCAAGTCCACGGACTCGATAACGTAGCTGACGGGGCTTTCCGGGCCGGTCTCGAATGGTATGGGCTCTATAATCTTCAGAGACAGTGACTGCTTGGATGGCAACGTAGCCGTGTTAGAGGCCAGATTGCGCGCTGCAGCTTCGGCCTCTGTGTACTCTGACATGTCGTTGGTCACGCTGCTAAACTGGTCCTCGTCAATGCACTCGTAGAATCCGCCATCAGCCGAGTGTACAGCCTCGTTGGTAGTGCTGCTGCTGCTGTCGCTGATCTGTTTGGCTGGTTGGTGCAGTTCTTGGTATAGGTGGAGCTCAACGCCTCGTGTGGTCTGCAGTGCAGTGTAGTAGGCATCGCAACGACCGCAAGGCGTTATACCAGTGTTAGGATAGGTCAGGTTGTCCACGTTATAAGATATACCAGCTGATCTTGACTTGGACCTGGACAATCGAATGTTAAAAAGAACCCAACTTGAAGTCTCCAGTGGCAGAGTTGACTAAAACAATGTAAGGTTGAACATTTAAGAAATTCAATCGAGGATGATTTGAATCTGGGACCGTACCGGCGTTCTACCAAATGAGCCAGCCAGCCCTATGTTTGCAGGCTCAAAATGGTCAATGTCGTGTATGTATTATATATTCAATTGCAACCAGTCAGGTTCCTATTTACGGTTTTTTTGGCTTCCTCTTAACAAATTGAAAAGACTGACTCACTGGGTTTCTTGTTCTCGTATAAGCTTGCAGTGAAAATTTTCCTGTCATTTATTCTAATGTTGTTATTTTGACTGATGACACTTCACGCAGTTACAAGATTCAAATTGCTTAGTCAAGTTTGGTGCCTGACTTTATGGCAGAAACGAATATTCAGCAATGGGACTGAGATCCGTCGACATATGTATTGCAGATATTCCACGAGAAATTGTGCTTTATTTTTAAGTTCGTGACGTCTCAATATTATTTTTTTTCAGAAATAAATAAATCCAAAATACCTCCGCCTTCGTCGACAGAAGAAGAACATGACGAAGAAAGCCATGAAACAGAGAACAAAGCCGCCTCCAACGGCTCCCGCTAGGATAAAGGCCGTCCACACTATAAAGAAAAATGCAATAGAACCAAAATGACGTTAACTAAGATAGAATTACCATTCGGCAAAGTCTAAAATGGACCGATCATGAATTGGGTCATAAGCCCCGTCCACCTTGCTTTGTTTAAATTAGACCAAGCTACCGTTTATACGCGGCCCAATGTCATGACGTAATTGGCCATGTGCACTGCTGAATGACAGGCAGGAAAGGTCCATAAACAAATGTCGACTTTTCTCAAGGAACTGGATTTTTTTCCCCAGGATGTGCTGCTACAAAGCTGTTTTTCCCCCGTTGTAGTCGTTAATTGACTTGCGGTTGACCCATGACATTGATCTAAAGTGCGAACGTCTATGGTCGAACGCTGGCCATCAGCCACACGAAATCACTCAGCCTGGTTCCCTGCTGTACCTTATGAAGCGTGTGGTTGTTGGTAACCAGCGATATGACCAAGCCCAGCAGGCTGGGCCCGAATAGTCAAAGTACAGTCTACTTACGTGGAGTTTAGTGAAGAGAGCCGGATCATCGCATGCGAACTAATAATTGCAAAAAACTTACCGGGAGGATCTGACGGCGAGCCGGCCATCCACGTGATCGGGGGCGTCACAGCTGGGTCCGTCTTCCTCTCTTTGTTAGGCGTGGAGTTTGTGATAAGTCGGCCTAGGGTAGAGGCGGAGGTAGACTTGGGCTCAGTCCGCTGAGGGGTGCGCGGTGTCGTCCTTCTAGTTGTGGGTTTGCGGGGCGTGGTGTGCGACTCTCGCGGCGTCGTCGGTGGTGGTGCTGTTGTAGCTGTTTGAGTGGATGGAAAGTTGAGCATCTTTAAAAATCAGTTCGGATTAAACAAATTCGAATTGTAAATCGGTTTTGTTGCTCTTATTTTGTCCCAAAACTTAAAAAACAAAACATAGATTTTCATTTTCAACTGAACATCTGTCTGCATTTGGATGTACATTTTCGGTAGAATTTTTAAGTAGTATACATATAAGCTTGTCGAATCTTTATAAATTTACACAGAATTATAAAAAAAAATTGAAGAATATCTTCTCAACCATTAAAGATCACAAAAAAACTCCTTCAGTAGTCACCTTGCTGTTTTGTGACCCTTTTACAGTGTACTTTCGATTTTTCACTGAAAAGCAGAAAATAAAGAAAGAAAAAAACCAAGCAACAAACACTCACGTGGTGATTCGTACAAGTCCACAAATTTGATGTCATCAACTGCTATGTCACTGTCGAATCCACCTCGAATGGCTTCGAAAATAAGCTGGAAAAATGACAAAAAAGAAAACCCCAAGAGGTGACAACGACATCCATGAAAAGGAATACAAGAGGAAAGAAGGTCGGGGTTGGTGCAGTTGTACTTTCCTCATCTTTCACCTCTTTGTACCCGGTTCGAATCCCACTCGGCATTTGGGTTTCCATTCCCTAAATATTTTCTAGGGATTTCCAAAAAAATATTTATCAAGGGTAATCCTTCTAGGTCTTAAAGAGAACATGTCTCAATTGCCTTCTCTCTAAGTGTTTCTTTGGGCTTTCGAGATACAGTACCACAGGCACTTTGGGAAAATAGTTCATTTCATTACAAGAAATAATTAGCATAGAAGCCATTGCTGCTCAGTAAATTCGCACGGATTTACCAGGAAATTCCCAGTGGCTATGGGCCAAGTTTCTAAAGATGTAAATCTAATCAATGTAATACAAAGAAAGCAAATCCTATTTCTAAAAACAAAAATGGATGAAGGAAAAATTAGAGACTGAAAGACCCAATCCAATCTGTGACCCAGCTAGGATTATCGGCTGGGTAACCTGATGATGATTTTCAACAACGATTCCGGAAAGTAATATTCATTGTGCGTTGTTTCTTCTTGGTTCGTACTTCAGTTACTGCAGCCTTTTCAATGTCTTTGACAAGTTATCTTAAATGGGTCATCGGAAACGCGTATGAATACAGACTGTTCAGCGGCCCAGGTGAACAATAGAGTCCACACAAAGATTCTATACCCTGCCGGAGAACATGAGCGTGGTCCGCCCAAGGGATGGTGGAAAAAAAAACTTCATTAGAACGAAGGCACCGCCGTCTCCGCTTTGCGATAAGAATCAACTTCTTCCTCATCATTGGCCTTTTGAGACCAAATCATGTGTAGTTTCAACGAGGGAGCCGGCGAGGGGAAAGGCGGTGAGATCGCCGCCAGATGGGCGAGGCGTAAGGCCCGGGATATATCCGTGGGCTAGACGCTGCGATCGCACGACGCGATAATCATGGATCGTACGCCTTCATTCACCGTGAAAAGCGCCCGCAGCGTTGAACAATAAACCCCTAGTCCTACGGTAAATCTCTCCGAAAATGGGCGCCAATTTTTCTCCCCTCCTCCCCTTAAAAACATGGTAATGATTGTTTTCTTTCAATCAGGAGGAGGCTGTGACACGCCCCCAAGGTGAATGTTCCGATTTCGGCGCGGGTTTCGTAAATCTGTTTAAAGGATTTCGCAATTATACCAATTTTTTTTTTAAACCAGTGAAACGAGGGTTACATTCGATCGTCAAGATAAAACCCTAAGTGAATTAATCACACCAAAGGTGCCATTGGCACAGAAACAATCTGATTTTCGGGCAAGAAAAGGACCATTCCAGACTCCTACAATTGATTAAGAAAAGACTTGATTGAATCCTTAAATTTGCCCATAGGAACAAAAAAAATATAAATAATAGAAAAACAAAACACTACAATAAAATTACTGCGTCCCCACTCATTTTTTTTTTTTGGGGGGGGGTCCTCTTTATGGGTACAATCCAACCTTCGCTTTCAATGGGAGATGGCTCGATTACATTTCACGTTCTTCCATTTCTTTACATCGATCGTTATTTCGAAATTGCGAAAAAGGGGAAAAAATCAATCAAAATGTATAACGACGAACAAACATATCAATTTTCGTTCTACATTTTAATTCCTAGACGGCTCAGTCTGCACGCAGCCACTGATACATTTTGATGATTTTGCTCCCTTTGTATCCATCGGTACAATCTCTAAGCTCCTTAATCTCCGTGTAAATACGCTGGCTACGTCAATGCAATCCTTTGTGGCCTCTACCTGTGTTCTGTTGTACACGTGTACTGATTAGTATGTTAAGGACGACCCTTAGCACTCGAACGACTTGTCTTCGCACTTTTTGGACAATTCATTCCCATACAATACCTCTTTGCGCTCTTTTACTGCTGTTATACATTCAAAAAGGGGAAAGATAAAAAGACGTCCTTCGCAAATTATACCAACCTGACTTTCTGTCTAACGTTATCATTTAAATAAAAACACAGTATTATTACAATGATTCCTGATGGGTCCATGGCATTTTTATGCAACGTATGTCATAATGGTATTACACAACCTTCCAATGGGTTGTCACTAGTCGTGTAAATTGTCCATGATACCAAACCCAATTTGGTTTCACATTTACGTAAGACCCCGCTCATCAAAAGATGCACGTCAAATGCATATGTGGTTCAATAACTAGCGTTGCTATCAGGTGTGGGGAGTCTGACGAGTGTCTCAAGTCCACCCATTGGGTCTTTTTGCCAATTTCCCCGAAGCTGTCCTATACCTTGCATTGCCCCAAACGCCCCATTGAGCCAATCGTACTTGTGTCCCATCGTGTGTATACAATGTGCAAGCTGAGCTCACCAGTGCAATCTGATGAACTTCCCCCGAAACTGTTTAACGCGAGGAAGGGGCAGAATATCTCATACAAGTCTCAACTAATACGAACTCCTTGAGCACAAAATGAAGTGATGGTGCCTGAATATCATATTTTGGAGGGGAGATGAAGATGAAATGCATGGGTGAAGCATGCAAGTCATGTCTCGTATCAAGGAGAACCCAGTAGTTTCTTAAGTGTTAGGTACTGATGACTCATGGGCTGAGCGATCGGGAACTACCGTCAAGTTGTCCCTAGGCCATTCAGCGAACAGTCAGTGAGACTCTACGACTTGTACACGCACCCTTTACATAAGTTCTTTTTTCGTACTTTGTCTTGGTTGTGCTTCTCAAGTTTCCTTGAAAGGCATTATTCATTACTTCATAATTGGTGTGCATTTCACTTTTCTTATTAAAGGGGTGCTCCGGTGGGTGTGATTTACACACATGACCCGTGGCAATATAACACCTGACGTGGATTTCAGAGCGTTGATTGGTCAACAAAACAAACGCTGTACCAATGAAAGAAGAAAGTTTATAAAAACCTCATGAATATTTATACTTGACCACTGAGGGATAATATGATATGCAATTTTGTACGAGAAGGGTCCAATCGTAGTTTAAAGTTATAAACTATGAATATTAATGATGTGAGCAATATTTGTTTGTGCTGTACGATTATACTTGACCACGATGCACACACGCAAAACTCTCATTAATTAAAAGGTGGAATTTGATTGGTCGGTCATAACAAGGTAGATCGAGTGGTTTGACTCCAATGACAGAATATCAGTCTTCCCGCCACAGATACCAATTTACTGGTTCCCAAAAGGATATTTATTTACTACCGATACAGTTACTTCATTTACCTCAAACGGTTGCGTGCAGTAGATGTTTAATACGCCTGTCCCCAGCCACATGTCCCTTTGTCGTCTTTCTCGCGACCACAATGGCAGTCCGTGACAGGCGTACACTGTCAGCGTGCCAAGCTTGTCTGGCTCGTATCCGTCCCACATGTGATAGAAGAACCTATGGGTAACCGAAACATGTACAACGTACGGGTAATAAAGGGGGATGTTAAAGAAAAGGTACAACGCACGGGTTTCAGTGAGGATGTACAACGTATGGATATTGCGAAGAGATAAAACGAGGGTAACGAGGACAAATGTGTGGGATACATGGATCTAAATGGTTAAATACATGGATAAATGGGCTTAATATATTTGTCTTACGTAATCCCATCTATCTAATCTACGATGACTTCACCCAGGACGTCGCTAGAGGGGTGTTGAGGTGGGGTGTGAAACCCCCATTAATCGTGTCTACGTCTGTAGGCAAATGTGTTGCAAAAATAGCGCCCCCTAAGATCGTCTGCTCTGAACAGTGCCCCAGAAAGTCAGATGGTATATCCCGCCACTTTTTGATTTTCCATCGGCCGGGTGGCTGATACAAATAGGCCTCCTGCTTATCTCCAGCACGAATGGCCTATCGGCAATTAAGATGTAACCCCCCCTTTAAAAAAAATTGATTTGGCGACGCCCATGACTTCACTTTCTTCTATGATGTCATCATTTTTTTCGTAACACATTCAAAATCTTCGAATCCATTAATTTAGAATACACAAAAGATGCACTTTTGATCATTTCCATAGTTTTGCAATATAGGGATATCCTTTTTTTGAACGGTCAAGGACGCCTACATTAATTAAAAGATTAAATGGCTAAGTATAGTCATGTTATTCTAAAATCTTGGCATGCCTTCTCCCCTCGAAAATGGGAAGCGCGCCCCCACCACTCAAAACGCCAAAACAGGAGACGTCTACCCAGCAGATTTTACCAGGTCACTTGCTAAATCACACACCGAAAAATGATGTTGTGAAGCCTTTTTCAACCCCCACACTGTAGTTCCATCGGTGCCCCAAATTGTCTGGTCGGACACAACCGCCAGGGAATTTTCCCCATTGCTTTTCTTTTGCCAATTTTTGGCGGGGGAAAAACCGCGGAAATCTGTCAGGAAGTTGTCTAGGGACAATGGATCGGCGTCGGAATCCAATAAGTCATGGCCTCTTTATTCGCGCTTTTTGTCGGGGCCGGCGTGCCACAAGCAGAGGGGAACGGCACGGCTTATTACCGTCCAAACACTCCACTCTATCCCCACATGGTTCGACTCGAGCCGGCCCGGGAATATCGGGCACGAGAAATAGAAGCTCACCGTTTGGAAATAAACAACCTGGATTTAGGCCGTATTCTACGTCTCTTTAGCTTCCCTGAACACACACACACAGAAATCGGAGTCAATTTATGGGGACTCAAATCGAAGCCTATGCGACCCGCCGGGGACTTAACGAGGGTTCAATATTAGGACAGCTATCTACGCTGAAGGTCAGTACGGGTTTGTTTGTTAAAGGCAAAACAGATCGTGCATTAATAAATCTCTTTAAAAAAAACCCATCGCCATTTCTTACGATGCCTTCCCACGCATTGGCGCCGATTTAGTGACACGAATGTTGTAAATAAATTCGAAGAGCATATAATGGTTCAAGTTTGGTAATTTCCTGTTAAGTTTAGAAGCGATCGTTCAAGGTGAACAAACCTGAGCGACTTTATAACCAGGCATTTCTCCAACAATCAGTTTGCATTTCTCCGACAATCAGTCTGCCTTTTGACATTCATTCTCTCTCTTTTCATATGAAGCAACAAAAGACTGAAATTCGATACAGATCATAACGCTTCTCACGGAGAGGACGCCGACGTCATCGTGACGTCAGAGATGTCAAATCATTCAGAACTACGTGCGTATTATGGTATGAGCTCCTTTCACACACGAAATCTGCCCGGAATATATAGTTAGGGGGAAATTGCCGGAAGTTAGACAACGTGCTCACACGAGTTCAGTGACCTCAACAACATTGAATAGATTATTCACACGACAGGTGATGCCTAATTTCTTATTAAGTCTTAACAAAGAGACCTCGAATATATTAAAGCCAGTATTGGAGATTATGGGCAACGATGACTATGACTGGGCAATACTTAATATGGATGTGTTCATGTTCGCGGTTTAGGTGCTTACGTTGCACAAGCTCACTATGGTCTTGGAGGCCTTCATCGAGGTTCTGCGCGTGTATCGACTTTATGAATTTTTTTTCCAACCTTCGTTTCCAGCTTCAGCTTCGGGTCTCTTTTGATATGGCACTTACTACGAGCTTACGAACGGACATCGACTCCCCCCCCCCCATGAGGCACTGCTAAAAAAATGGCCTCTCCGAATTTGCGTATTGGTGGATAATTCTGCATCTCCTTTTACAAGCTCAACACGTATTATCATCAGAGAGGTTTATCATTACAGGAAATAGGTATAGAAGGAAGAGGTTACCTTAGCCTTCCATGACCCTCCCGGAGCTGGTAGGCTGGGAAGGAGAAGCGAGCGACCTGCCCTCGCTGAGTATCGTTGTAAGACGATGGAGCATACATGTAGTACCCTGTAGGAGAGGGAGAACGAGAAAGTGACATTTTAAACTTTAGTGTAACGGTTGAGCTGTTTTTGAGTTCGCAACATGATGTGCGTTTCTCTGATCAGCTTTTTTTTCTGTTACTCTTTTTTCTTTTTCTAATACAAGGGCGGATCCGGGGGAGGCAACGGGGGCCATTCCTCCCACCCCCCCAAAGAACCTTTTTTGTCGAAGTGACACCGCAATAAAGGCAGGCACTGCATACACCATCTTTTCCTTAAAAAAAAATGTCAAAGTGGTCAGAAATTGCCTCAGATCGCACCACACAGCATCTAGAATCCCAAACATTTTCGGGGCCCTTAAGCGGGCCCCGAACCGTACGCCGTAATTTTTTGGACCCACTTTTTGGGGGACCAAATTTTTTTTGGCCGACCCCCAAAAATTGTGTTCTGGATCCGCCCTAGTTCTAATGTGCTAACCAAGCCTTAAAATCTCTCGACTAATTTGATATAGATTATGAGAACAGTCGCTGTCCTTATAGCCTAATTACAAATATTAACACGTGCGCAACGCGCGCAATAATCCATAGATTTTTAGGAAACAGGCACTACGTCTCGCGTGCACGCGCAGTCGAGAATATGGCAAATCAGCAGTGACGTAACGGCGAATAGCAACCAATACGATTACACAAGCTGTAGTTGCTCTGCCTTTCCTCATTTCACATACATTGTCAGGTTTCAAATCTACAATTTTATGGACGTAGAAAAATAGTACTGTGTAGTAACAAGCATTTATATATTTACGAACGCATAGCGTTTACGAACGCATAGCGTTTACGAACGCATAGCGTTTACGTATGGCCCGGCAGCAATGGCGTCCATGTGTATTCGATACCTCTCTTTTTGACCGTTCGTGCCAAATTCATAGAGCTTTTTATTTCGTACAAATGCTGAGCAATTTGTTAAACACACAGTTTATAACAGGCGTATAAATGCTTGTTACTTCAAGTATTGTACTCTCCTGTACCGATTTTCACCGGCGCGATTTTTTTCTAAAGGTTATAGGTGCTGTCTTTTAAATCGCTCTTTAAATCTTTTGATGTGTTTCCAATGTTTATTCCTACTCAGTGGAAGTGCTCTCTTCCTAGGGAAAATTGACTCGCACCTGCTAGAACAAATTTCAAGACCTGTCGAGCTACACGAAATACTGACAATTTAATGAAACGCTGCTCGTAAAACAACACACTTGGTGCATGACTTCGTTTATTAAAGCGACAGTACTAAAGCTAATTTCTATGCTGCGGCAACTGCCCTTTAACGATTTTTTCCCCTCAGCTGACGCATGTATATAAGCAGGATGCCCATGCTACGTGCCCGTCTTTAAGTGCTCCAGATTTCCTAAAGAAAAGTGATCTTTCCCTGTCCCACAGCAAAAACTGGCGTCACGACGGAGGAACAACAAGATTTAATAACTCACTTTACCGCGAATAAAAACCCGGGTCTGCCCCACAGCCGATACATTTAAGAGAATTATACTGAAGGATTTGGCGACGAGAATCACCGTCAACTTTTTTTCTTGTTCGCCACGCCTGCGGCAGCAGGCGCTGCACTATAGCACAGTCCGTATGGGGCTGCGTTTCAGTTCCTGTTTCTGTTGCTATCCAAGTCATTCCTCACCATTAAAAATAGTCTCCCACAGCTAGTACAAGATTTGCAATTTGCTTAGAATCAAACACACTCAGGAGAGGATTGCTACGTTGACCGCTTGGAAAGTCACAGGCATTCAAGAAAAAAACACCGTTTCTATGAGATGTGAAGGAGTTTGGTTTCACGTAAGGTTGTTTTAAGTGCTGATGTGCTACGTCTATAGATACTATAGATGGGTGCATAGCTATGTTCCCCAATACATATGTTCCCCAATACCGATGTTCCCCGAAATCATTACCCTAACCCTAACCCTAACCGTAAGCATTTAAGGGAACATCGGTATTGGGAAACATCAGGTAGACCCCTATAGATATGGCCACTAGTGTACAATAACCGCCATATAAGAATGTCAAAAACTAGTGACCGCATTGCAAAGTTGACTCCATTGAACCTCATTATCAAGTCTGGCCCAAAATGCTAAGTTTGACCGTATTAAGCAAAACCCCTTTTGCAGTGTGGTGAGGGGCCCCTCTTCTGCGTAAAGGTTAAACTTGTTGTGATGCTACGGTCGGATTAGACCTCAAAGCGCAGCATCACGCGTGCTGTCAACACAGGCGAGCCCTATTAAGATGTCGTCCGCTCAGGCCTGTCAAGCTGGCGCGCTTCGCCCCCTCGGCAAAAATCGTGAGATTGTTATTTCCCGGCGAGATTGAGGTTGTAATTCGGAGGCAAACTCCACTTTGGTGGGGCCAGGACAGTGTGATCAGCACTAGGGCCGCAGATTCACATGGGTTCTATAAATAAACCGAACAGTATCAACTTAGGAACTTAACCTGTGAAAGCAAAAACCTTTCAAGTTTGCATGTACCGCATTCGAGACACTTAACTGATCATGTTAGCATATTGCCAATCAGCCGTCAAAGTACATGTACTCGAATAGAAAAACGGGTGTGTGCTGAAAATCACACCACCAATAGCTCGACCTCTACGTGAGCGTACCGAAGTACCACGCTGTTATTCCGGTTCTCTGACCCTATTGTCCTTCGGACTTGGAATATAGGGTCCGGTAACCAGTGGTGAATCTTCCATACATTACACGGAAATACGTGTTATGTCTGCAAATTATATGCATGACGTCAATAGGTCTGAATCCCGCTTCTTTAAATTTAATTCAAAATCACAATGGTAAAGTTTGCCTGCAACCAGCCTATTGCAAATGCAAAAGCCTGGCCACTAATTTGCAATTTTGGAGGGAATGAGCCTCCGATTTCTGCTGAATTTGAAGGTATCTCTGGCAAATATCAGTAAAGAGAGAAATATTGCTGTTCAATATTTACAACATATGCAGTTGAAATGCTTAAAAAATTGCTTTCATGGAGACACTGGTGATTTTGTGTACTTTTTGTGCTAAGATGAGTGTGAGTTTCTTGATAATCGTGTGTTGAATGACCGGCGTCCATGCACAATTGAACATCGATTCAAAAATAAACAGTCTTGCTGCGCGCGCGCACAGATGATCCAATCAAAGGCTTTAAATGCGAGCTAGTTACCGGTCCCCATATATTTAGGGGGGCTGGGAAACACTCTAACCTACTGTTTCTCTAGGCTGAGTACCATCGATAGAGGGCGCTCAGCCTGAATGTAAAACACCATCTTTCTGGAATTCAAAATAGCCTCCCGGGTGTAATAGTAACAACGAACCAGCTTGCGAGAGGCGTGATTATTTGTAGCTATAGCGGATATAAGTTGTGATTCCTGTGACCCGAGGTGCGATTCGTTTTATTCCTTAAAAAAAAAATTAGTTTGCTTGGCCCAGTTAATTAATTGAATGTTCCTTGCATTATTTATTTCACCGGAAAGTCAATCCGCCCTTAATCCTACTGCGCCAAGATTTGCTCTGCCCTGAAGTGTGATTTGGCAGCTCATCAATTTTTATATTTCCCAATGCCCCAATTTCAGCAGCTAAGTGGATAAATCTTTCCAGAAAACTCCGTAAGAGTTGATACAAAAAAATGTTTATTCAATACTCATGTATACACAGGTAGGCCTGTACGTTAAGGTATATTACAAAAATGAGCCATAAGGGATGCCAAATATCTTGATTGTACAAAATAATCGGCTTACTTGAGTTTGTAATTAAAACGTGTACGGAATACTTTCAAACTGCTACGTGGAACCAATAACATCCTTCAGGTGCCGTCTCACATATCCATTGCGTCTTGCTATATATGCACTGCAATGGCAGAGAACGCCATTAACGGGTAAAGTACAAGATGTCTGCTGCCACCAAGAGGTTGAATATCTTCGGTAGATCTGACGCACATGACGGTGACACCAGATGGGATAATTTCCTCATCTTAACGTCAACAAGCGCGAAAGTTTTTCTACTAACTTAAAGATGAACCACGATAATTGATCCAAACAGAATCGGAACCTAAGGTTCATTTTAAAGCCGCATATAATTGACAGCCTAGAGAGTTATCCCCTTTTCAAGCCACTGAAAATTGGCTCCTGGTGTTTGACTTACAAACGAATTTCGTAGTACAAGGTGAAGGAAACTGAACATTAAATTTATAGTTTGTTGTATACATTTGAGCCACGGTATGAAGTGCAGAAGCCCCGAGTAATACCGAGATGACTAAACTATAATTGAATTCTTTGTTAGCTTTCTTCGTCGGCTCTAGCAGACAAGGAACGAAATGCAGGCAGATGCCTGCCAACAATCAAAGTGCGGTTGTTCCCATCCCTTAATCTATCTTTGTCCTGTCACTCCATTGTGTAGCCCGATCCACTACCAACATCCAATTATCTTCATAATTTCCAATTCAAACTTTTCCGGGTGTTTTCACAGCCCGCGTCCGTCGATCCTCTGTTGGTCTTCGTCACCAGAAAAAAAAGGGAATGATTAAAAAATTCCTATGAAAATTCATTGTATTGGCGCGTACATTCTCATCACGTCTTCCCGACATCGAGGGGACACTCTGCTATGCAAATTAAGGCAAATGGGGTTCCTCGTACCACGCCTGTGGTATCGCAGCAGCCATACCAGCGCGCTAGCTGCGGCCTTAATGAGGGCTCTACCCAACGGGTAGTTTACGGATGAAAAACCAAAAAGAAAAAAAAAATCTGTGCCCCTTCCCGCTTCTCCATCCGAAGATATGACTGGGGGCCAAGTTTAATTCATAGTGTTGTACCGGGTTATCCTTCCTTCTTACTCCCCTCAAACCGCCATCGATCGGACCCTCCAGCACGGATTGATTTGGGTGTGCGGCTGCTACGCGTTAATTCGCGAGGATTTGGAATCGGCTTAAGGGTTTTTTCTCTTACCAAGCCTGGGGCTAATCTCTTCACCGCAGAGGCAACTTAAATGACATCTCTTGAATTATGTACGCACTCTGTGCAGGTCGGTGCGGCCACACTCTCCATCAATTAGCCCGTTGCTATGCTTAGTCAATAAGGGCTTCATGTTACGGCTCCTGATATATCGGAATGTCTCAGGGAATCTCGGGGTGTGGCACGGCTCAGAGCTCAGTTTCCCCGCAACGCTTCGCATGCATGTACCATTTTCGTCAGTCCATGTTGGAAACAAATCCACTGTAATCCGCTTGTTTGTTTGACAATCAATGCCTAGCTGTACGATTTGTAGCGAAGTTGCATTGGGTTTGTTGAGGTTTTACAAGGGATGAGGGTCTCCTTAAACCAATACAAGTGAGGTACAATGCAAAATCATGAGCACGACGGATTCTAGTAGTTATGACAATGCAAGGCTAAACGGGATTAAGTGTGTATTTGTGAGGTTTTGTGTGATTTTAAGATGTTTTAGGTAATTTTTCGAGTTATTAAGAGTCGCCCTCGCCAAAATGAAATCAGGACACGGTGCACAGTTTAAGTCCGTTCATGAAAGTTCATGCGTGACTATTCAGGATTTTGCAAAAGTGCACAAGGGTCTGCGGGTTGTTCGAGATTTTTTAGGTTGAACAAGGAGGTACGAATCTCCTTTTCCAAAATCAAAATTAGGCATGATGCCCAATTCAAAACTACCACTGCGTTGTCTTATGTTTCATTTTAAAAATATTTGACAACACCGCAACAAAAAAGGCACTTTAGACGGTAAAACTCTTCATTTGACGGGATCTTGCGAACTGCATGGCGATATCATCCCCTTTAGCCAAGCATTATTAACTATATTAAAAGATTTTTGACATATGCTATTCATTGTAACTTTTTCCCCGACAGCGTAATTATCCATTCTGAAAAATGACACGGTAAGACGATTTTTTCCTAAGAAAAGTTAATTTCCTGTCTCGCGCCATGAAAACAACCCCGAATTTTATTAATTAGTTCCGAGCATTCCATCACATCATTGAACACAGCGAGACGCCAAAATGAAAAGCTGATGCGGGGCTACATTTGACTAGCAGGCCAAAGAAAAATATAAAGAAAAAGAATAATGAAATGAAAAGGGAAAAGGCGCGGCAAAGAACTTCAAGAAAAGAATTTTGCCCGGGGGCCGATTTCGGATCCGCACTGGCCCACTTCACGCGCGCGGAAAGTTTCCCAACTCGGCGGTCGATGTTGTGCCGCCACCGGCCTTTCGTCTTGCCTTACCACCGGACCGGCTAGACTTTCAATCGAACTCCAAAATTCAAGAAACCGCGGCCGGCTGTAGAGCTGATGACAATCCTTCTAAAACCAGCTGTATAATCCTACGGGTAATTTTTTTTTTTTACTTCGCAGTGTGAACGATCGCCGAAGAGAACGTCTCGGATAACTCGTCATTTCATTATGCAGCCCAAAACTCATATTTTTGTTCCCATCAAAATGTAAAGATGCTGATACAGCAATTCCCTTTTTTTGTAACCAAATTTGATGGAGTAGTTTGCACGTACATTATGTTCTTTATGATTGGCTCACGTGACAAAAATATACGTATGCAGTATTACTAATTCTGACAGTATTTCTGTAATGTCTCGATGCTGATCAAGGTTCCTCAATTCTCTTCCAATCACTGCATTTTCGGAATAGAGCACATCATGCACGACAGACAAGCAAGCACAAAGGTAACTCGCATGTTACTTTTCACGTAAACTGAACTCTACTCGCCAAAGCATGACTGATTCGTTCTCAATGTGGCAGTGACATTTCCCTATCAAAGTTAATGAACCCAGTATTTTTCCCTCAGTTGAATTGCGGGCTGTTTCTACTGAATGATTTTCCGGTAAGATGCTTTTTTCCCCCTGGAGGAAAAATGTATTCAATCTGAAAGCAACTTCTCAATTGAAATACACAACTACTTAAGAAACCATGGCAGTATAACAAATAACTTGACCTATATAACACTTTTAGAAATACAGAGTTAACTTTGACACAGTACTTCAAAGGAGTCCCGTTTCGTATGAAGTTTGACAGTAGATCCATTTGTAATTGAAATGTAATTTTCCAAAGTAAAATAACGTTTTAAATCTAGTTTCAATAGTGCAAGGGATGGTCTGCTATCGTTCATCTTCATCTTATAAATGTGAAAACGACACAAAATAAGGATCGGGTTAAGAGCGCTTCACGATTTTTTTTAGTATACCGAAGAGGATAGCCTCGTTGTCTAAACGTATATTTAAATTAAGAGTCTTCTTGAACCAATCATTAACTTGGGTCCAAAACATAGATGAAATCTTACACCTACAAAATAGACGAACAAGCGTTTCACTCTCTAACTTACAGAAAGTACACAGAGCATTATCTTCTTTACCAATTGTTGCTAAGAAGGAGTTAACGCCAAGAATTCTGTGGACTAATCTAAGTTGGAACCACTCGTACTTTAGTGTCGTTTGTAACGCTGAATGCAATATTACAAAGTACCATCCACTTAGAATTTTAACGTTCAGTTTTGTTTCCCACTTAGCAATAAATGTATAGACTACTTTTCTTGCAGATGTTAGACAGTTGCAAATGCGGTTGGAGCCTCCAAGAGTAGCCTAAAATTGAATGGAATGAAAGGGGAGCAGATATTTGCCCTCCTGGTACCCATCAACATAGTACTAAAAGAGGTTTTTTTGGCCTTAATTATCCCTCCATATTCAAGAAAATTAGTCTTAATATTAAATTTAGCCATAAAATTAACTAAGGTATAAGTAGGTCTCCCCTTTCATCTGGAAGATCACACACAAAGAAAACACCCTTGTTACTCCAGTGTTTGCAATTCATGAATACAATTTAGGTTAATTCTAATTCTATGGTTGTACCATAGAACACTAATTGGGGGTAAGATGGGTTCTAGCAAAATCCAATTCCATGATGTCACTCAGTCAGATTATATTGTAATTAACAAATTGCCAATTTTGTTTTTGATATACGCCCAAATGTCGATTCCTTGGGAAGGTCTTTATGAAATCGTTCCTGTGTCCTTTCAAGCTGACGACCTGCTAATTTACAAGCTTTTTATAATGAAAATTTAACTCGTACTTTTCCTAGCTTTTCTTTTTGGAAGGAGTTTTAATACAGCCCTATACACAATATGCAAGAAAAGTATACCAACAATGTATTATTTGAAGTCCATAACTTAATTATTCGCTTTAATACAGTGTTACATTTCGTACAATCTTAGTGTACGTACAGGTTACTAAATAATATGCCAACTTACTATAATTATTCCGAATTAAACCCCAGATGGTGTTGGTACCGCGCACATGTCAGCAATATAAATGGCCTATTGGCTGAATCTGTTCCTTGCTCTATGGCTGAATCAGGCAAACAAATTGCCAACGTAAATTCTGCAGAACATGCTTTTTAACTCACCAATTCTTCAATTTCAAGCTACATTCCCATTTCCTCTGAGAAAGATTTTCCTACTGACAAGTTCGGAGGTCTTGTATTTCTGCACATCCCTAAACCTTCTCATCCAAACCATATTTCCCCCTACATTTCCCCAGATGTTCGATAATCCCCACAGCTGACGTCATTCAATGCATGTCTTTTCAGGTAAAGCTCATTTCCCAGGAGGGTGTGGTAGCTTGTGAATAACAAGCGTCAATATCTCTTCTCTCTCGGCTTTCGGCCCAACGAAAAAAAAATCATTTCTTTTCTTCCTAATTGGCCCGCTATAGCTTTTTCACCCTTTAAGATGCCTCACTGCAGACAACACTTTGATTTTGCCGCGATTCAATTTTAGCGATAAATGTTCAGATCCCCGCGCGAATGGCATGTTCCCATGAGCGGATCGGTTAGCTCACACAGACTTCATCTTTCATCCATAATTGTTTTCTCATATTCCCCCATTCTCCCCCCCCCCCCCAAGATTGCAGTCGCGGAATGAATATTTTCAACTGGCAATCCAATTAATTTTTCTAACTTCGAGAGATAAATCTGACGAATCACGTCAATCAAAGACTCTGCGGTATCAATAAATCTATGTGTCGAAATGGAATTGCAATCAAATATTCTGCTTCGGAATTGTCGGTACCTGTTTAGGCTACAACTGGCATTTTGTTGAAATCTGGAAAACTGCCGCGTTCCACTTCAATATAACAAACACCGCAATTACGGTCTACGGATAGTACGATAGCAGATTGCATCGCTGCTTCCACTAATTCTCAACATCATGGGGGTGTTTTTAGACGGGGCACAGAGTATTAGGTGTTAAAACAGCACCACATCATTGTACAAAATTAATGAAATAACGGCTGTTATCATGTAGTTTCCAAGCAGGGCCTCCGCATTCTGACAACAGTATGACCGACCAACTAACTGTGAAAGCAGCATGTATGCCAATATATAATAATACATTACACCTGCCAACGAATACATGTACCGTATAGAGGTAGAATTTGTGAGCGAAAAAGTGGGTAAGGCAGGAGCAGTATCTTGTAATGGGAGAGTACCGAGAAGCTTTAAACTGCAATGTGTGCCATCCATGTTCTACGATCAATGGCAGATATGCACGTACGCTGAAGCAACGTAAAACAAAGGAGGGGTTGTTGTGTTTGCTGCCACCAAGAGTCCTTTATCCCGTCCAGGTTCGTGGAACCTGCAAACACTCAAACCGAAGTGTTTCGTATTCACGACAGTTGGAGAGTGTTATAAGGATATAGGGTAGGATAGCATTTCCAAATCTCGTCTTCGTTGGCGGCTTTGACTACACAGGCTCCAGTTTCATAATGTTAGATCTACGATCAAGTGGAAGACAGGGGCTCAATATTTAGAGCATTTGTCGCTGAACATCAAATAATACCACATGTAATATGAGTCCATAATGTGTTAGAGTGTGTTATTTCGGTATAGTCCTTGATTTTTTGTAAAATGAGCATCACGGTGCCAATCATGCATGGTGTAACCATGGCCTTGGTACCCGTTTAGTAATCTTACCTGATGAGTTGTTATAGGTGTGATCAGCCAAGGGGCCGGAGTACCAGCTAGGGGAGTGTCCTTTTCCGCGTATCCAGTTGAATTCGTTGTTAGGTGACTGCGTGTAGCCACAGGCTTGTTCATTCTGAAAGTCACAGTTGATAACAACTGCGAAAATGACAGAAAACATAGATTATACCTCCTTGATAACAGTGATAAGCCACCGAATTAGCATCAGGGAATTAGCAACGAAAAACGAGATCATTTTGTTTAACAAATGTTGGGTACGTTAATAAGAATCTATCAAAGCATTGGAACACAAACAAAATATTAGATATTGAGATATGATATGCTATGAAAGCTATCCACAAGAACTTAATGAAACACAAATTTCAATCTTATAAAAGGTTGTGTCTCCATCATTGTCTGTCTTCTCGAGCCTGCAGCATATCATTTCATTACAAAATTTATGACCAGTCGCTAGACATTAAAAAGCTATACATTAACGCTTACAGCACGTGAGTATCAAAAATCAATCAATGAAATTGCTTTCATTTCAGAGATGACTCATGGATTCACTTGAATCGTCTTTTGTGAAAGAAACACATAACAGACACTAAACACACATTAGTGTCATGATCTTCAGCTATATGCGACACGGCCAGAAATGCATGCAACTTTATCATACTATGTCTGGAGTCAAGTGCCCTAGAACATATAACAAACAGGCGTCAATGGCAATTTAAGAGGCTCCTACCACCACAAAAGGTATCAACGAGAAAGTTCCCGATCAAGGATAAAAATCACGGATGTCGCGAAGTCGCGCTATCAAAATACTCGGCGTATCCACTTGTCCGAATCAGCCACGTCAACAGAACCTATCGGTGACCGCAACCGGACCCAAGAAAACGCACTTGAGTTTTACCAGCCATGCACGATTACAGCTATTTAAGTGCGCGGCCATTGTTCAGTTTGAAAACCCAACACGGTTTCTGCTGAAGACGATTACGGCCATCAAATCTCTGAAAATGTTATTTTTGGGCGGCACTTGAAAACGGCGAGGTGTATAATTGCAGAGGACGTTTGGTGAGCCACGAGGGAACACTCAGGGTAACTCGAGTATTTTGTCTCTGTATATAGTAGTTGTTGTTGAACGAAGCTGGGCTGGGCCAATAGGCTGGTGGCGCGACACAAAATAGAGACGGGTACCCGTCGAAAGCTGAGCGCGCGATAATTGACGCAAACCAAAGCTTGTTTCCTGTCTCCTCAAGAAATCTAATATAGAGTTACCCACTTGTTCGTGTGTGTCAGGTGTTCCAATCGATCCGTTTGTTTTGTATAATCCTCGCGCCTTCGGGGTCCGCCGCGTATATTTTTGTAGGTTATCAACTTGATCAGGTCCCATAGCTTTGTGTTTGGCTATAATACACTGTCAGTGTCAACTCGCCAAATGCGATGAGCGGCGAAAGAAGGGAACGGATGCTCGCGAAAGGGGAATAAAAGCAGCTCCGTTACAGGCCCGCGTTCGTTGACATTTCGGCGCAAATTACATTTTAGGTGAAACGGGCCGACTTTGAGGCCCGCATGCAAAAAAAGGGGTAAAGATATATATTACTTGACGAAGTTAGCGAGACTTGCTGCGACAACACAACACCCCGGGTAGGAGGTGGGTAATAGCAAGCTGTATCATCGCGACGAAGGGCGAAAAGGTCAGGGGATGCACGGTTGGGGAATAAAGCCCGCGAAAACACAACATGATGGCTTGAATATCAATCCGGGTGGTGCGAAAAAAAACACTGCTTTTATCAAGTACAGTGACAGGCTGATGCAGGGTTAGTCTAACGGAGTTCAGCTGCCGTTGAATTATCAGCTCATCTTAAAAGAAAAACCCTTCGACTTCCCCAGACTTCGTGGAATAATCTCTATGTAAAAAACGCTCTTTATTGAGTCCCTGGTGGATCTGATCTGGCTCAGAACTATAGCCTGGACTGAAAACAACTTCAGCCAGTCACTGAGCTGTGAGTAGCGGGCATTTGCTTTATAAAAGGGACGGAGTTTATCCTGTTGAGCAAATTAGCATGTACAAGCAGGAATGATGGGTGACGAGAAAGCCGGCAGGTATATCTGAGTGGGCAATATGCGGACTGCAGACGGGGCAAGCGTTATAAACTGATGTCTCAAACATAAAACGCCATTAAAATATTCGCCAGAATTTTTTTCTGCAAGATTGGAACCAATTAATTGAGCCCACTGGTACTTCTCAGTTCGAAACTTCGGGGATAATAATATATGAGAGCGGGACCGGCGAGCAGAAGACATGTTTTTATTATCCTCCTCCTAACGTAAGTACGCATTCCCGACTGTAGGGGGCGCTGTGCTGTGATGACGATTATCCTAATCTCTTCTGTGAATATTCAATGCGAATTGGTCCAACGTGAAATATTGTTTTGATATTGGTTTATTTTAAATAACAACAAAACCAACCAGAATTTCTGTCGACTACGGTGTGAAGCATTTATTGCAGACTATAATGAATAAGTCATGTTTAGCGTCTGTCAATACGTTTAAGGCACCCTAGCGGGACCGCGGAATGAATAAAGCAAATGTTAGTTTCTTTTTGAAAATGGAATATCGTCACGTCAACAGTTCGAAAATAAGACAAATAGCTCACAGTCCCCTCACATCTATACTGTAGTCACATCTAACGTGCCATCACATCTAACAGTGGTACGCAAGAGTAGACAGTTTCTAGTTTCATTGTCACTAAATTTAAATTAGATAAACTATTGTCAGTGCAAGGGGTCTTTTGATTTTTGGAATATTAGCAAAATCAAGAGAGAATGCATCTCATATTTATTTTATACTTCCCCCCAGTAATTACCAATTTCCTCCTAACTCCAGAATATTCCTCTCTCCCAGCCCAAGGCAATGACTCGCAACCAACGAAAACCACGAATTCCAAAACACTGGCTATTAGCATAAGGCCCAGTTTCCGTAGAACAACATCCCCTACCCCTCCATAGCAATTAAGAGCCAAAATCATGAAAAATAACCCTGCGTTCGGATGCATTGCATGTCCGTACGGCCCTCGGAGATACGGCCGCGGGGCTATTTTCTGCTTCTCTTAAAAATACCGGGGCGGGTTCGACCAACCAATTTCCCACGAGCCTCGACCCTGCGCGCGCCGCAGTCCGCACGCGCCGCGCGGAATTTCCGCCATTCCTTCACACTCGATAATTTTTCTCTTTCTTCGCGCACAACAGGAAATGCAAGGAACGGTGGGCGAAGTAGAGCTCGTGCTGGAGAGGGTGCCACAAGGGAACCAAGCCAGGTGGGGAAGAGAGACGGTGGGGCAAAACAGGCAGACAGATAGAGCTCGATGAAGGTGTTTTCTCACTGTCTTCGGCGTGGCTTCCGGTGCTTTGCGTTGACGGCTGTTTGCTGTGCGAAAATACGGTACCGCATTGCAGCTTGGCAGCTCTAACATACCATATAGTGGAGATATAATATCGGTAATTCGATAGTGTGAGGTGCGACTACAAATTACGTAGTCAGTAGGAGCGACTGCAAATTACGTAGTAGTGATTGGTGATATTTGTTTTACTTAAGAAATAAAGAATGGACAGTTTACTTAACATCCCAAATACATGTATACCAAATGTTATTATCGCGATTTGCATGCAACGACCGCCGGGTGGACAACACAGAATAAAGGTTGATCGATATAAAGACTGTTTAATATTTCAATGGAAAAAGAATATCTCAATGTCTCGGGGCTCCAAATTGAGTTTTCTGTCGCTAATAACTCTATCTGCTCCACCTGGCTTCAGTCGCCAAATTGATGCTTTATGCTCAGGTCTGTGATTTGTTTTCCTTCAAATCGCGGCTAACACAACGATCGGTCGGTCCACAGGTTCGGCGTCTCAGCCAGCCGACCGTAAAAATGGAAGATGACAGAAAGCTGTATTTATGGCCACGCTCCGCTGAGGCCCTGGGAGACTACCGAATTATGTTTCTGATTACAGGGTAATTCCATAATACGCGCTCTCGTCGACTTACGATCCTCGGCGGAGCTGAGTTTCTATTAGGCATGTGGTATTCCGTTTCCTCGGAGCTGGCAATGCAACCGCCTCCCCCCCCCCCACAAAAAAAAATCGCGGGACATTTCTTCTCAATTCCGAAGGTCACTTCGGATGGAGCAGGGAGGGATGAAGAACCGATCAGCTTGTCTCCCACTCCCATCTCGTCTCGCGTAATTGGGAGTCTAAATCTTTCATCTGCTTGGTTTACGATGCTGGGGATTGGATGAAGACAATGAGAAAAAAATGGTCAAGTTCAAGCCTGCCCCTTCGCTTAAAGAGGGACTGTCGTGAAGTCACGAATAGGCAAAAGAAAAGTTAGGCCATTTCTGAGAAGAGCGCCCTCTTTCTTGAATCCTAAAATGTTCGTGCAGATAATGAACCCACAGTGGAGTCACACCTGGCCAATTACGAACGTTACGGAAAATGCCGGTATTACACTTAGGAAAAACTCAAAATCATGAGAGAACCTGTTTCTGCGTAAAAAAATAAATCGAGTTGTTGTTTTGTTGTTACAGCTACGGATATCCACATCCTTTCCTTTTTATATATTTTCGTTAGTTTGTTTTGTAAACTAAGGTCTGGTTTATGAATGCTGAAAATTTCATAAATTGTAGTTTTACTCTTCTTTGAGGAAACAATTAACCCTAAAATGCATGACTAGATATCGCTTCGGAGAGACTCTCGTTAACAGCAGGTGTCCCTTTAATGTCGTGGTTTCACTCGACGGTTTAAAATATTTTGTACTCTTCGTTTTCATTCTGATATGAGGGCTAAAGGATAGTGTCTGTCACTACCGATGACTTATGTGGAAATTGATTTCAAATAGGCCAGCTCCCGTGGCATCTCGCCTCAGCCTTATTTGGCGACATTTCCAGTTGTATAGAGGTTTTCATCAGATTTGGCCGGGAGCGCAGATCTTCTGCAAGGACACAGAGGAATATAAAGCAATCTAATACTCCGCCTTAATGCCAGCGAGTTAAAAATAGTGTTGTCAAGGAAAATGCTCAGAGACTGAAAAATGCCGTACTTAAAAGGTACGCACAGCCTTATAATATCCTTATCCCATTTTCCGGGTCAAAGGCTTGTCACGTGCCAGTACTTTGACTGGTCCCAGCACTTGTTTGCGTTTCAATTTGCGGGAGAAATTACATCGGGATAACTCTTCGACCTTCGAAACATTTTATGAAGAGACCATGTGATTTGCTGATCACACGACATAACGACTCACATTTGCAGTAATAGACGAACACATTGACGGACAGAATTTTAATGATGTGATCTTTTCAAATTATTATACGTTTAGGCAGTTTATAAAGCACAATAATACCCAATTGCGCTAAAACACCCACGTAATTAAGACAGCATGTCCATTGATAACATGTGCAGTTGGAGAAACATACGAGAATGTGAACCACACCTATTTCAAATATAGACGCAAATAATTGAAACTACACGTAATTCACTTGCTTTTCTTACTAAGGGAATAACAGTGTGAGGAGCCGGTCTTCACTGCGTGATAATGACCGGGTGTGGGGGTGACCGCTGTTAATGGACCGAGACGAAGTCGAGGCCCATTAATAAATACCTTTATAACGAAATAAACAGTTAAAATGCTCCAATTTTGTGACTTTTTTTCCGGCGATATTTCCAGACTTTTTTGTGTTCATGTTCATGGGCCATATTTTAGCTTAACAGCTATAACGACGTAAACTCAACAGAAACTGGTGCCGTACGTAGCGAAACAAATTACAACAATGTTTTCATATCTTTACCTGATGGAGGAAGCTGAAATCTCGTTTACACATTCCTTGTGTCCGGAATTACAAAGATGCTTGGTTTAGAAAAGGTAAATATGTCGGTGGGTGAAGTGTTTCAAAGAAAATAAATCGTTGATCTACGCTTTCGTCGTAAACATCCTCAGTATATACGCTGCTGTACGATGTCGTTTCAAAACGTCCTTACGCGCGCGCGCACGCACGCATCCCTAGCAACGCGCGCGCGCGTCAGTCTCACGCGATGGGGGTTGAGCGCATGTGCAGTGCTCAATTGTTAAAAGTTACCGCAGGACTGTTACTATATTTTGACCAATCATTGGCTTGCATGGGGCTGAACGGGACTTGATCAATGCTGGTTCAGGGGCCATTTATTCGCTTGATCTTTGAAGCCGGTCCATTATCACCGTTAATGACCGGCCACGTGATCGAGTCTCGACCAATCAGAAACCATCAACTCTCCAAGGTATTTATTAATGGCATTTAAATAGTAGTTTACGATAAGATACAACAGAACACGGTCAGCTTTGTTTTAATCATAGGATAAAAGGGCGCATGCAATGTAATTATTTAATGCAATCCATGAAAATGAAAATGCCCCTTTGTGTCTCATTTAACCTTATATTTTCAATTTTTGTTTTGTCCTTCAAGGGTATTTTAGTGCCTTTTTTTGGTTTTATGCCAAATTAAATGCACAAAGTGTGATGTCATTTCAGGCAGAATGTTACAGTTTTTCAGCACCAAAAGTTGCCAGTATTCTGGATATTTTGCTGTCGTAAATTACTTTTTTTGGTGGTGATTCGTTGTTGTGTCAGTACAAGGCAGTAAGCCAATGAGAAAACTTTTTCACAGATGTTTTCAATAAACACATTTTTGGGTTCACAATTTGAGCAGAAAACCCCTAAACTGAACAATTTCTTCCTGAAAAATGACATCACAGCAACAGCGGCCTCGGTTGTCCGGAAAAGCATTGAAAATGTTTAATACTTTAAGAAGTGCACTTTTCAATAAAATAAATCAAAAAGGGATGTCAAATAGTTTTTGTACATTTAAGAGGAGTAGAAAGTTGCACAAAATATGTTACCAGGAAAAATTCATTTAATGAACCCTTTGACCATGGAGCTATAGCTCCATGCTTTAACTGTGGCTCAATACACGCCAACGTATTTTATATAGCTCAAATGCTATCTGCACGAAGACAAGGCATGGCGCCCCTCTGCCCAGGTGAAAAGTCTCTGTGAAGGATCAGACCGACTGCTGCAGGATTCAAAGTTCACCATGAGTCTTCTGTCCATCCAAAGCATGCCGTGCAATGCACATCACTTTATTAACTACAGTGATATAAGACATTGAGTTTTTACATATTGACTTTGCATTGGATGCCATGCGTCTTCGAGTGTGTAAAACTACATAATCCACTTCACAACATTCAACAAATCTTGTTATACCGTGTCAGTGAGAAGAAAAACGTCAAATGTTTAACTTGTTCTACAAGAAATAATTTTGAATCATCCATGTTTAACGTTTGATAGCTCTTTCCTGGACATGAAATGATCTGTCGCGAGGTGACCCTGTACATTAACGCCCGTCAGCTTTATCATGCACAAACGAATATGATGTGCTTGGGTATTTTGTCACGTTTTACAAACATGACACGTGACCGACGCAGTGACCAATGAAATTAATAATCAACTTCCGTGCGGGTACACAGACGAATACCATAGTCGCAAAACAGCAAGCACTGAAAGCGGGCAAAGTCGACTTAATTCGTATTATAAAATGGCGGTCGATATCTGACGTGAAACCATCCCGTTGCCCGCTGGGTGAAAACATCGATGGCGGCCATTGCAACCACTGCTGACCGCAACAAAATATATACACAGTGGTACACGTTATTTGTAAGAAATATTTTAATTGTTTTTGTTTACAAGAACAATGTCTTGATGGACAGTTAACATGGAATTTCAAGAAGATTTTAAATAGCGCCACCATAAAGCGTCTATGGTAGAGTTTGTTTCTGCATTCAATAGGGGGCGTTAAGCAATAGAGGACAATAGGGTCCCCAATTTGGCGATCGTGTACAAAACATAAGGGAGGTCTTCCTAAAAAGTTAGGAGTACAAACAAAAGAGGAACAATAGGGGGTCCCCGATTGCAGGCACATATATGGGTGTGCGTGTTTGTGTGTATGTATGTTGTGCCAGTTTCATCTTGCTCAATATTATTTATTTGTGTACTATCAGACAATCACATTTTGAAATACTAGACTGCTCCGTATATTTTGCTTGTCCTGCGGGCTGTAAGCGCAGACGAAATTCCAGCTTTGTATAAAACAGGCCGTGGCTTTAATGTTTACGCCTTTCTGTGTTACCAATGTTCCAAGGTGCTTTGTTTCAACAGGCCTGTGCGGACAGACCTTTCATCTGTTGTCGCCTTGGGGCCAAGACGCGGCCAGGCTTGCCTTGGTAATCCCTCACACTGCCTGCCGGTCTGCGACACCCAAAAAATGCGCTGGGTGATCGGTGGGTGACGTGATATCTACATGTATATGTCTTGTGTGGCTCGCGACTGACCACGCGCCGGGCCCGGTTGAGCCTAATCGGGCCCAGCCTAGGCCACGCACACCCTGTCACACCCCGGAGGACTATAGCAGGAATCTACCCCAACAGCGGGCGCAGAGAGCCGGCTGTCTAAACCCATCTGAAACGGGGCCGGTTGTGGCGCGCGTAACCGATCTCCTGAAATGGTCCGGGGCGATATTGCAATTGGTTCTGCCAGCATTCTGCCCGGATTAAAGCGCAGAGGACCTCATATTTGTGTTTCAACTTCTCCTTGTTTTCCCTTCGTGCGGATGGGTATTGCTTTGTTCATCAGTCAGGCCGCCCGGGGGCGCGAAAGAGCAACGCAGTCTTTCTCCTTCGCTGACAAAATTCGCTTCATCAATTTGTGTCGGATGGTCAGCGAGATCGTAGACGCTCATTCATGAGTCCAGGGTCTCATATCTCACCGTGACGACAAGAAATTAATAAAACTTCTCCTGCTTTTCGGTCCTATTTGATATGCAGCCTGGGACATCCCTCCAGATTTCTAATTCTGAATTGGCATTCAGAGCAACCCGTCCCCCTAAAAAAATCGTATGTATATCTTAATTACGGGCACGGCAAATATTAATAAAAGTGAAAATGAAATGCAATATTGGATTACAATGCGGCAGGACTGGGTGACAAGTCTTGCAGGCAATCAGGGACCCAACAAATCACTTTCGCCCGAGGTTCGAGTTCCCAGTCACCTTCTGTCGACCGGATTAATTGAGCCTCGGCTGGTTTGTCTTTCTGATGACAGACTCGGTCTCGCCCGAGCTAACGTCGGTCTTTCTCTTCTCTTAGGCCAGACAACCATTGATATCACCGAAGGGAGGCGTGCTGCAGCATCTTCAGGAAAATCAGCCCTGTCACGACGATAATTCGTAACGACCATTAGGCCTGATCCCTTCAATTAAGCATTGCCAGAATAAAAGGGGGAAATTACCCTCTTAAAACACACACAAATCTTCCCAAACTGGAAATTACGTGAGGTAATTGGCCAGCAGGCCTGGCAGGGATCATAGATTGATATTGTATATCACGCTGGTGCATCCTAGTTTGATTGGCTTTTGATCCCTGGCATTTTCGTGAGGTCGACTGAGGGATCAACCTCTCTGGATTTCACAACACTAGCACTGGGCCGTCAGGCTAAAAGAATGGCGCCATCACGTGCGGACCATTATTGATGACTTATTGACAAGGAGCAAGGACTTTACAAAAATCGTGACTGAGTTCTTCAATCAGACGCTTCCATTTTAATAATGATTCTTGGGTTGCTTTAGTTCAATTGATTGTCTAAGGTGACCCTGGGTCAGCCCTGATATCCGTTCTGACAGCTTCAACAACAACTTGTTGGTGCACTCATGGTGCACTCAACTTAACTCTTTAGTGAAGGTTTGAGTGGACTCGTTGAAACCGCAGCATTGGCTGTAACAGTGTGTGGTGGACAAAAGCGGTCACAATGCTCCAGTCAAAACTACGGTGTCCTGAATACATTTAGGTGTCCACTTCGTCCAAAATGGTTGTCTTGGTACAGATTGTAATAAAAAAAAATGAAGATTTGTTTAACGTGAACACGGATTTGTGATATGAAAACAAATTATTAGTACATGTAGATATTAAACCCTTTACATTAACATTTATCAAATGCACCTGGTATCTGTCTGATCATAATTGATCACTATCATTAAAGAGGGTACAGCTTGTAATCTTTCGAGACACTCAACATTGAACGTATATTGATTCCCATCCGATCGCTATTGATATGCACCTTTAAATTCTCCGCACAGCAAAGGAATCCCACGATATCGAACGGTGATGATGATAGCCAGCGGCAGCCTGAAGTTGTCCGTAATGGAAATGTAGCGTGGTATTATCAAGTGCCTGCTTTTAGCCAATGTGCCTGAGACGGATCCAGCTAATTTTGAAGCAGCTCAGCCCTGTTCAACTTTTATAAGCGAGCTTTATGCTTTCTGATAACATTAGTATCTCAAGTTCCCAGCGCAAAACGCTGTTGAGCTTTTGTTTGCTTTATGTCGAACACGCTTAAGCCCCACTTAAAGCCAGTTTTGCAGGGCAAAATACGTAATCGTTCCATCTTATCCACGAAGCTCCTTTAACCCCATGCGATCTAGCATTTCTTTGAGGCGATAACGGCATTCAGACAAAACGCATTTCACAGCCAGATCACTGAGAGGCATAAACGGGACAAACGCGATGTCAGTGACACCTTGAAACACCTAAGCAGAATCACCCAATGGACAGGAGGCTTTGGCAGGCGCCACGTAGTCTGCTCTTCGTCCGCTCGAGAATACATCGTTAGGTGAACGGTTTTGTCATCTTCCTTGCCGGTGTTATGATTTTTTTCATCCTTCTCTTTTCTCACAACCTCCAGTCAGACATCGTCTAGAGCTCTGGCGTGTCCGAGGGCACTCGAGTTTTCACGGACCAGCTGTATTGAGATTTTTACGCCCAAAGAGAACAGCAGCTAGCGCGGGCTGGAAAACGACAGCATGCGACTGAATTGGCGTCGTGCTATCTACTGTAGCTACATGCTAAAAGACAGGGATTGCTCCGCTGTAGGGCAATTACGAAGACAGGTTTATTTGCTCACGGTCCGTGGCAGTTGATATAATAATATGGCCAGATCAAGGAATATAGGCTCCATTATGGTTAGACCAGTTGCGGAATTGAGTGCATCGCTCGCACAAAGCAGCCTGAACTATAAATACCTTTCCTCTGTCCCCCTCCAACGGTATTTTCTGTTCGCTTCTAACATCTTCAAGAAACGGTTCTCAAATCAAACGGAACATCTTTCACTCAAATAGAAAAAGCCCAGTGACTGGAAGGAATGCCAGAATTTGATTATCCATTACGAGAATCGAACTTCACCTGTACTCTCCACTTGTGCGCGCCAAGCCAAGCGTTACCCTCCGATGCAAAACCGCGACGACGGATATCGAGTCGGCATCATTGGCTCGTCTGGCGCGATATCGACGTTCATGGTGGATTGTTTCACGGCCGTATGGTGCCGGGATTCCCCTTGATAAAACTGCTTTCAGTGGTGGGAGTCAACTTGCGGATTACCCTGCTAAACAAGGGGTCTTTCACTTCGCCATTTCGATTAGCCGAAGCAGAAGGAAGAAGCGCGGCAAGAACATGCATGGGCGCCACTTAGCGCTCGACTTCATCGACGATGACGGGAAGTCGCACGCCGACTTCTTAGCGAATGGAAACCATAAAAAAGACCAAACAGGATGCGGTGTCCTTGCTAAGGGGCTGTGCAGGGTTTTAGCGACTCTAAAAAGCAATCTTAATACATGCCCTTGAGATTGCTAGACCATGTACAAATTACATAGGCAGGAAGGTCCAAGTCGGATTTCTCTAGTTGCACGATTGTGTGCTGGTCCATGGCTTTAATTCGCAGCTTACTCGCTCTGCTCTGCAGTCGACTGTTTCGAGAACACTTCAAATCCAAAGCGCCCTTGATAACACCCCCGAGACTAATTCTCTGAGTCCCGTGATGTGAAATTTCAAACACTTCGCCAATCGTTTCAAAGTACGGTGGTTGTTTTGAAATCAGATTGACTATTCCTTCATGCACTGACTATTATTGGTTGAGCCGAACTATAACAAATCAAGTCTTGGGGATTGTCTTTTCTATCATCGAGCGAAGTTTTCTTTGGACAAGATGTTCAAAACAAAATTCACAAAAAGCCAAACATCAATGACAGCGAACACCATTTTTATGCTAACCAAATAAAAATGTGCACCTTCAACTTTCCATTCTGGCTGTATCATTTATGTCGATAGAGGGCGCTTTAGGTGAATATGCTCACGTCTGTTTCATGGACACATTTATACGATGTCTATGGTCTGCACAGCTAAACCAAGAACCCTGTTGTTTGCCAAAATCCTTCTTGATTGTTCTGCAGTGAGGATGGAATGTTTCACTCCGCAGCTCTAAAACATGTTTGCACCTATTTATTTTGTTCACAATGTTTGACTTTCCTTGATCCTGCGTAACACCCTATTATCCCCATCCCTGACTTCACAACTACAAAGTGTTTACTCTTTAATAAACCAGGGTCGAGTTTGGTCTACTCAAGTACTTGGCGGCAAAACCTTAGCGAGGCCCCTAAAACCCCTTTTCGTGAAGTGAAGCCCGAATTCCGACTGCAGGTGGGGGACACTCGATAATGTCAGGTGGGGTATCGCTGACTTTCACCAATGCGATTATGTTTCCCTGGCCGCTTTTGACGAGCACTGGCGACTTGGAGGCCTGAAATTAATACGAGTGGTCAGCCAAGTCCTCCGTCCCCTAATTGACAATATTCAATCTTGCCTTTTCCCTATCAGCCAGGCCTGGAGACGTCGCCGCTAATATTCGCATGAGGGAGCTAAGCTTCTTTTTCCTCTTGTTAATGTCCTGTTATATAGCTCCTGCCTTTTTAACAACCAAGGAGGACGAAAAATTTACTGAAGTGTGTTCATGCGATTTCCAGAATCCACAGAAGCACGAAGATGCTAGCGCTACCTGTATGGTTGTGAAAAACCACATTAGACGTATAAATTAATTACTGGAAATCCCAACAGACTAGGCCACTGGCCCTTACTATTAAAGAAATTAGTTGCGGCCGGTGCAATCTAAATGTCAGTACCAACAAATTTCAACGGCTCTAGACTCAAAATACAATTTAAGCTCGGGGATTTTCTTTTCTAATCCTGCCCCAAACGCCCGATTGACGCGCACAAACCTTAATTATTTTAACCCGATTTGAAGAAGAGGACCAGAAGTTACTGAGTCAAATCAACGCAGGTTACTTCGGTTAACAACAATCTTGCTGTGAATCGCATTTGTCAAGACTTGCAAAATAAAAGAAGACCAGGACAGTTGTTTTCAGCCAGGCTTTCTAACGGTACTTAATAAGGTTGTGTTTCTTACGGCGAACCGTCAAAACAACACCACCCTGCACTCTATACGCGTGTTGTTGAAGACCTGCCTAGCTGTCATACTGGTTTCACCTTGCCAACACCCCGGGGCTTCAGGCTAGCCGTTGACTTCGAAGAAAAAAACCCTTGGCTCAAAAGCAACACCGCCGACAAAAAACACCAGCCTGACCCTCGAAAGTGCCCCCCGAGAAGAAACTAAAGTTAAAGGTAACAGATCCATTCACCTCAAAGTCTATAAATAATGACTTCGCATCTCTGAACCCACTCGACAACTTAAAGAACTACCCGATCGAAGGGCTTTACTGAATGCAGAAACTCACAAGGCGAACTAGGAGTAGAAGAAATTAAAGGAGGTCCGTGGTAACAAGGCTATCAGTCGAGCCGGCGACAAACACTCGTTGCCGGCGTTGCCTGTGCCGCTCTCTCGCCCTCTCTTATCTTTGTTACTCGGGTTTGATATTCCTCCACAAGTGCCTCTCGTGCGTAGTAGTAACTTACACAACAAGACGCTTACGGGTTTCCGCTTTGAATAATATGGCGACCTATGACGCCAGGTGAGATAGGTAGACCTTTACCGATCCATAGGGCAAAGCACGTTCGCATACTCCAATAACTCCCGCCAACTGAAGTAATTACATGGGTGGTCCGGAGAAGAAATCTTGATATAATTGATATATCTTAAGAGAATGGTTGGAGCAATCTACCTCAAGCAGAATCATGGACAGGATATTAATACGACCACACTACAATGACTACATTTTGAGTGAAACTATACTCCCCCCAAAAAGTTTTATAAGGGAAAAGGAAGATAGAAATTGGGAGCCAGTTATCTGTAATATTCACAGATGTTTATCAATTTCTTCAATACGTTTACCCCACATTATACTTCAACTGCCATGTGTTTCAAATGTTCTGTCTATTTAAAATCGATGTTAAAAACATCTTGGCATGTGATAACATCACAATCCTTAAGCCAGATTCTACATAATGGCTGAAATAATAGCTAAGATCGATTGGACAACCTGAACTTTCTTTTCATACAAGTAGCCGCGCATGGACACATGTTATAATTAGCAGCCCGATCAAGTAATGCCCGATACGCATCTGGCGCAGACTGCAGTGCCTCCTTATCTGTAAACCTGGTCACGCAACAATGCGGGCAGCGAAATTTGGTCACAAAATTGGTTCTTTGAAGTCGCGTCGACATGGCACGGATATTTAGGAATTTCGCAATCTCAAAAACCGACCGACTTCGCAAAATAGGTATTCAAACTGTTTTGATTGAAATTTGCCCACTTTAATGCATGACTTGAACACTGAGTGTAGGTGTCCACTTGGGCCTAAAATTCATTTCGAGTGAAAGAAATTCCGGTAGAGTGAGGTAAAAGAGCTTGAGAATAATAGCAATTCACGGTTTCGGATTTTGATTAAATTCTTCGAATACCACAATTGTGATCAGCGTGCAGTGACAAAAGGGAATTACTACCAACCCACTGGACTGTAAAACTGTTAGCGCTGAATCACGGCAGTGTACAAAAGGCTAATCTTCCACGTTAAAAACAGATAACAAAAAAGTAGAAAGCAAGAAGTTTTCCTTTTTTCCCTCGAAGTCATTGAGAGGAAAATATGGCGGCTTTAATTGAATAGTGAATGGGTAAACCTCTCCCGATTAGGGGTGACTCAGACATTGTTGGTACTTAACGAGATCAGTCTAACACCATTCTACGAGATTTAAGATTAAAAATTTGACCAGGAATACCATTTTGGCAATGGCACAGAGTAGTTTCAAACACGGTCCCGATAATTCTCCTATTCCACGCTTCCTGAGCGTGCAGTACTGATGTACATGAAATCATGTCGACTGAAATGTCACTTAATCTGAATCAAGAGGGTCTTTTTCTTTCTAAAATGAACTCAGTTCGGGTAGAATGGATTATCATGCCGTCTAATACATCACCTACAATTCACATATGCTTTCAATTGATTCTTTGAGCAGGATTAAAATGGGCAGAACAAACATCTATACTAAGAAATGTTTAATCTTTGTGCCCTAGAGACTACTGTCTGGGATCGAGGAGTGAAAGGTCATCTTCCATCAGGGCAGCGGTGGAATCGAACAAATAATACAACCATTCTAACTGTCTGTCGTTTGTTACTTTCCCTCGCAAAATAAATCCCGACACTTTCGCTTTCGGGAGTATCCATGTTTAATAGGGCCACGTGGGTCGTTGACGAAGCAATCTATCAATGTGGGATCGACGCAGTAACGCACGTTTGGTGGCGCTCCCCAAAGGATGTGACCCCTGGCACCTAATCAGAACTAACAGTCCAACATGTAGAGACAGGCCACCAAGGAGCCGATGAAAGATGACCACTATAGAAATGTTTTTAAGTAAAATATCGCCGAGGACATCACAAAAACAGAACACTTGATGACCCTGATTACATGTTTCTCCTAATTAATGAACTACCCCGATTCTCTGCCTGACAAGGCATGTTCATACGCGTATGGGCATTCGGTTCGCATTTTTACAGGCTACAAGCTATACTGACGTACGGTACATAAATATTACATGCAAATCACAAGTATCAAATGTGGTTTATTTCAGTTAAATAATTATCCACTCGTCAAAACACTTTTCTGCATATGCACGAAACAAAAGCGGGGTATCAGCAATGGCAGACCAGATGCGACATAACCAAAACTCAGTAACTGGCTCCAAACACCCGCACAATCTGTATCCCGAGTCGCGAGGCAAAACTCACAACTTCGCCATCTTGAGTACATCATGGCCATCATATTACAAGTTTCATGTTGGAGCTACCAGTACAGAAAAAGAAGACGACATAATATGCCAAGAAAATCCGTACTGACAAGGACAACCCGAGCAAAAGAAAACAGCCTTTGAAAGCGATCGCTCCCTCCTGTTTTCTTAGGCGCCACACGAGATGACAGTTACAGGGATCGGACATATCAGTGAACGTGATTCCCAAATAACCAATACGTAACACGACACAGCGTTATCCTCTGAAGCTATTGCGATTGGTTAATCCTATAGTTTCCTCTTCTAGCAGGTAGCGCCACACGCAAGAAGCAAAAAAAAAAAAAAAAAAAGACTGACAGCGTTTTAATTGGAACAAAATACTAGCAAGGCCTCGGTGGGCGATCAGTATTGGATGTCCGGTGCCATGATATGACCAGAAGGCAAACAAAATATGAAATCCGATGTGGTAATCACCATGGATTCACAAAAAGAAAGCTGGCCTCCTGATGTCTCTCATATGACGTATGTCCTAATGGTAAAACATAAAAATCAGGGTATCCTAATAACATGTACGACCTTTGACACGTTCCATAATCATGTGATCAACTTCTCTGCGGATATCTACTGTCCACTGCAAAAAGAGGATCTATCTTTTCTTGACGTCTATCAATGTTCAAAATGCCAACGGAATTTAAGCATGTAAGATTTGTTGGCTAAGCTGAAAACAAAATTTATGGTTCACATAATTTTCTTTTCATTAAAGGTGCGCAAACAAAGTTAAACAGACTGTTCCATATGTCCCATGGTGCACCTTTAATCTGTGCTTTAAACAAGGCGGAATCCTATTGCTATTCCAAGGTTTTAGACCGCATAAGATTGCAGGGGGCCTTTTTTGCTGAGAAATTAAACGCACATTGATTTGAGTTTCTACCCAGCTTGCTTCTGAAATACAACTCTAAATCCCTCCAATGACACTCGAGGAGCCGAACTGCAGCTGCCCCATTTATTGCCAGTGTCAAGAAGCTGGACCCGGTTATTACACATTGTAGACCGAGTGGATATTAGCAACCGATCAAAATGCATATTGTGCCGGCCGTTATTAGTCGGTGAAAGAAACGTCTCCGGACAATTACATCGGCGGTGTGCTCAAGGTGCTCCAGAATAATAGCCTGGCGCCCAGATGGTGAATGTGCACATTTAATTTCAAGACAAGTGGTGAGGCCTGTGGTGGGTCAGTGAAAAAAAAAGGAAGAGATCTGATATGAATAAAAAAAAAAATAAGTGAATCATGCACACATTTCGGGTCTATTATGCGGTAGGAATAATAGGTTAATGACAATCGCAGGGAAAGGGATGGAGAGAGAATAGGTTCCAGCGGCTGGTGATGAGCACACCTGAGTGACAGTGTGGACAAACGGAAGTGTGAGACAAGAAAACTCCTCCAGTTCGGCTCCCGCAGCTCCTTGGCTGAAGGATTGGGCTCTTGACCTCGTCTGCTGCTCTCTGTGTACGCGGTGCGCACGTACGTGCGCCTTGTATAGTTGTAATAAAGGAGCCATCACAGCAGGCGACTGTTTTTGGTGTCTACTTCATCAAACGGCTATTTTTGGCGCACTATGGAGGATAAAATCGGTCAACTTCCTCCCGAAGATTGCAATAAAATGAATAGCCATTAAGATCTGATATAGGTTGATGAGTTTATCATTTCCTATGACGATTTGAGTTAACTCGGTTTTAATTACATAGCCATCCTGCATTATGCTGAATTTGGTGTTGGCACCTATAATTCATATGTTACCTGCTCCCATTTTTTTGGAATATATTTTGCCCTTTGCATTTTGCAAACCTAATGATTTCCTTATCGAACTACCGAAATTTGAAACGCTTATACATGTAGTTCGACACATTTCGGACCTCTCAATCTTATTTCTTATACCTGATCAATCTTTGCATGTAAATTGTGGAACTATTTAAGTAAATTAATTTTGGTGACCGGATTACAATCTCATTCGATTCATGAACCAGTTAGCTCTTCGTTTCAGTCCTTTTGACTGGCTATACTTGGCGTAGTCATTTACATCGTTTGCGCCCCTTGGTTACACTAGCGGTGTAAAACGTAGACCTTTATGTAAGTACCTCAGCGCCATAAGGGAATATGGTAAATTATAAGTACAAAATGTAATTTGCGCATTCGTTTAATAATTTCGTGCCTTTCAAGGCGTCATTCAGTTCCAATAGAGGGCGTGGCAAATGGTTACACCATGGATGACGTTGACATGTTGCGCATTTTAGACGATCTCACAAGACTGAAAGAAACATCTGGTACGTAGTCGCAGCATGTGGATGATAACAATAAATTTATATTCTCCGGCACGGAGAAAATAACTTTTTGATCAAGCGTTTCCTGACAAACTGTGCCATTTGAAAAATGACGGATGGCCAAAGTCTGATGATCTGAAACGCGTTGATTGATTGAAACGCGTGCAGTACGGACATGCAACGGCCGAAGCGCGCTCAATTAGGCCACAGACTGACAAGTTCAGCATTCTAGGTGCTTACACTCCTACCCTCGATTCTAATTTAGTTCTCTTTTTTGATTTTGCGGGTTTGGGGCAGACCTCTTATTAATGTATCGATTACCAGCAAATCATCAGACATTCCGGCTACTCCCCAGCCCCTGATACACCGGCATCAGTTACACACACCAACAAAAACACGAGAAAAGATTTCGCGCCAAAAAGGCTCGACTGGAGTGTGGCCGTATGTGCAGATGTACTCACGCTCTTACATACCGTGAACCCGAGCCAAATAAGCGAAGTGCAAGGGAGCTGGAATTAAGGGCACAGCCCCTAACAGGTCTCTCTCTCCCCACTCTTTCTTCCCCCGTAGCCCTTCCGTTATCGGACGGAATAATTACCGGCCTGCCCGGGTCCGATAAAGGCTAAGAAAACTAACGGAATGCAAACCAGGGCTAGGGCAGCGCGCTGTGTGTACATAGTTATTTACCCCGTGTGTCGGCATTGATTTTGCTCGCAAAACACTCACTCGGAGTCGACATGCACTGCGAAATCCCGTAAATGGGTGATCTACTGCCCGCCAAGCCCGTGATTAGATTCGTTTGGACAACACTTTATCGGAGAAATCGCCTGCTATGCATGCTACCTCTTGCGTTTTATAGACGGGGATTTTTTCCCAACCTCTATTTTTAACCAGAGCGACTTCTCCCTGGCCAAAGGAACGGACGTGTGATGCGGAAAGCAAACCCCGTTCGGACAGGTGACGGTGAGAGCCTTCTTCCTCCACTTAAAGGGAACACTTCGAAATTCGCTGTTATGGTCGAGTTGTTGTTTTGGGTTCTACTTTCTTTCAACGGAAGTGACTCCGTAACGTCTAAATATTACCATAACTGCATACATGCGCACCCTAGACTTTCTTTGCTGTACAGTACTTCAAATGGCTAAAATTAGTAAAATTATACAGTCACAACAATCGGGGCACTTACTATGTAAACAACCAACGCAGTACGCACTAGCCATTTCATCGCAGGCGGGCGCACGCAACAAGATCATTTAAAGCCATCATTTGCAGCGGTCGCTATAATTCGTCGGATCAGTGCGCGACATCGCGTATAGCTGCAATTCAAAACAATTCAAAACATGATTCAGCAACTTTTGATTTGAAATTGAGTTCCTAGAATGCTGTTTTTCTCAGAATATACAGCTGAAGCTGAGCTGAAACTTCATCAGGTTAGTTGTTCGGTATCCTTCATTAGATTTTGAACACTTTTGTTGCCTCAAACGAACAAAAAGCACAAATAACAAATGATGGACTATATCTTTAACTAAATTGTCAACGATACGTTGCAATAGAGCGTCCTCCTTGCTATTTTGAAGGAAGAAAAACAGAAGAAGAAGAAGAAAAGAATCGGATTTTTAATTTAATCAAAATTAAGAGATCGATGCGATCAGCAAGGCAAGTTGGGATGGATCAATCAATTCTAGCGCAGCAGTGCCTCATGTGGCTGCGGAGAATGCTTTTGTTGCAAACCTTTCCCAATCCTCTGAGAAAAAAAATCTGCTGCAGGTGAGCGACTAAAAAAAGACTAAATCAAAATGCAAAAGCGCCAGGTATAATGCACCGGTGCATTGATTACAGCGAGCACCGTCTTGCTGCATCCGTCTTAATTGAACGTGTACCGCCGCCGCACTGTCAGAGAAGGAAATAAGTCAATTACTCCATGCAGCACAGGTAGCCCGTCAATTAGACTCCATGCAGCACAGGCAGCACAACGGGAAATGTATGATATCGATTGAGCCGTACATTACCATCCACCAGCCACAGGTCACACACATCGGCCGAAGATTTTTATTGTTGAACTTTAAGGGTTCATCTGTGCACACGTAAGTTCCTTTTTTCGGTTTACTGATACTACTTAACGTCCAAAAGCCTACCACAAAGCTAGCCGGAAATTCTTCACAATACATGTTATATATTACATAATAATAATGGAGCTACATCTAATAAATCACCTTCGCTTTATAATTCTGCACGGTGTCAGGTACCAGCTACGCCTGATTAAGCTATACTTTGCCAGACCTGATGAATTTCATGCTAAATAACAATACAGACGTCTACCAAAATGTGAATAGTCATAAAACTGAAATCAATACTTCCTAAATCACAGCTTTGATATTGAAGCCTACTATACAGTCACTGCCTCCTTGACAGAAGTGGCGACAGTGCCTGTCACAGATTACTTCTAAAAGATTCATAAATCTCAAGCTTCAGCCAAATTAATTCCCGGTTGGTACTCTTTACGCAACCAGTCGACCATGCGCCAACCAACATGTGATCTCATTTCTTAATCATGATTCTCGCACCAGTCACATTCCGAGACTGGATTTTTTTCTTCACATTGGGATTTTGTTCTGCCGCGGCTAGAGTAAACGCTACCTGCCAATTCCCTCGCTTTGCCGATATCGGTTACCGCTGATGTCCCAAACGGTCTGTGTTCCAGACGGTTTCATTACGCCAGCTCAGTTGACCCCTGCGACCCCGCCGTATTGTGATCTATAAGACTCAGGCTCATATCCAACAAGATTTGTTTTAAACAAGTGTTTACGCGATGGAGTAAACAAAAGCCACTTATGCCGCTAGGAAACAGCCATTCGCCCCACTTTTTAGACGTCGTAAAATTCACTGTGACCTAGTATATACATGTCCATCCTTTTTAAAGCTCCATACTTGTAGCATACGGGGGTAACATTTCACATTCAACGCATAATTTGAGTTGACAACACATTCCAAAAGCGACCGTGTTAACCATAGAAGCGGTTGTTTGAGTGGGTTAAGTTAGTTGTTGAGTTTGAAAATTGATATTGTCACCGAAAAGCACATTCACGCTATTCGAGATCTGGAACCCAGCTCTATGGTTATGTGTAGGTGTTACACTCGGATTTAGAGTTATTAATATGTCATTTTTTGACTGACTCTCAACCAGCATGGAAAATCCTTTCGGTTTATCTGAGTTACACGACCAGGGGAGACATACGTCTGGGTACCAGATCTTGAATAGCGTGAATGTGCTTTTCGGTAACAATATCAATTTTGAAACTCAACAACTAACTTAACCTACTCAAACTGACATAACCGTTTGAGTTTGCTGTGAATACGGTTAACGAAGAACCGAAAACGTGTCAAGTACGAGTAAACTGATTTCCAAAAAAAAACCCGGTTCTCCAAGTACAGTCTCAGCCCTAAAACACTCGCGTAGACCAAGATACATCCAATATTATTACTGGATGAAGCCAACAAATAGGCCTACGAGTAGACCGGTACAAACAAAATGCACAGCAAATAGGGGATAGTGCAACACTATGCACAACTTGTAAAGTATGTATTCTACACTATAGGACGAGTGGTTCAGTACGGTACTGTACGCCACTGGTGCAATCTCAACATCTAAGTTGAATAAGATGAATGACCACTCACGGGTATATTTGTTGTCGGTCGATCGAGGTCGGGTTTCCGAGTATGGGAACTACACATAACAGCGTCTTTTCAAAGCCCTACACCTAATATTATCCATTTAGATAATAAGCGACGTCGTGTAATCATTAAAAATGAATTCAGACTGTTGACATAATCATAAAATATGCCCGGGATAAGCCGCGGATTTCAGACAGCGAAAACACTCACGACCATAGCCCTTAGAGAGAGGACGAGTTAAATGTCAATTTGAGGCGTGGGTGAATATCACCGGACAGGCTAGACATGTTAATCTTAGAGTAAAAATCCCAAGTGATAGTGCAGGGAATGACAACCACAAAGTAGGGATAGAACCATATCTTGATTCTGCTAGCTATGCTTGGAACCCAGGACACCAGGGGTGAAAGGTCGGTCAAAATGAGCAGGCAACTTGAAAATGTTGTCAACAGACTTGGCACTTGGGTCCGAGTGATGAATAGTCACTGTCACAGTTTCTCTGTGTGGTTTACGCGCCAAGCACGCAGCCAGATACTCCACAGAAATGTTGAGATTCCTTTTTGCGGTGCCGGCCACACATGCCATGTTTATACATTTTCTCCGCGTACTTATTTATTTGGGCGCATGCTGTTACCATGTAAACTCCCGTGACCTCTCTGCCAGCCCGTGACCTTTAGGCTCGTTCATTAGCGCGTAATGTTTATACGCCGCTCACGGTCTACCCCCACGGACCGGTGCAGTGTCACCAGGTGTTAATCTTCATTTAGCTCCACTTCACACGGGGGTTCAAGCTCGGGGTCAACCGCTGATTAATTTGTTAACACCAGAATGCATCGATTTCGCGCGGGAAGGTTCCTGAATCTGTTGCATATTTCATTGGCACAGTTAATTAAACGTGAAGGCCCCATGCCAACTCGCACCGCTATTGTTGAACTTTGTAACATCAGCGAGAAGAGAGTGCAGCAGATGTTGCAACAACTCACAAACCAAGCTAAGGAGAGCATAAAAACCGCGGGAGATTTTATTTTTTATTAAATTATCGATCCATATATCATTAGCCCGTTGGAATTCCCCGGATTCCAATTCCAATTCGTGGCACTTGGTCTGGCCGATAGGGAGCTAATAACACATCGGACATATTTCATTTGCAATGACGATACGCAGCTGTTGTAAATGTGCGAGTGGCGTTCGACGAATCAAAATCGCTATAACGGCAGTTGTGGAGACAGTGCGACCTTGCAATGATGGCCGGTGCTAAATTTCATAATTTCTTTAACAAGCCTGGCGGAACGGAACAGCGCGACCGCTCAATCAAGGGAAAATGTGAAGAGATCGGAGTAATAATGATATGAACCAAGACAATCTGCATGGACACACACACGGCGCGTGCGAAGCACCTGCAAATCCCATCTACAATTCATTATGAACTATATGTACTATTCAATACGAAAACCATCTGAAGTTCGGATGTGTCTAACACGAAGTACTTCCCACTGCCAGACATACTAATATCTCTGCGGTGAACAACTTTTCACCATGCTTTTATCCACCTTTGGCTTTCATTTGAATTAAATGCCCTACTAGCAAAGGAAAGAATAACGTATCGTATGCGCGTTGAACCCTTTGCTATTTACTCGTCGCTTGATGTTCCCGGCCCGGGCTGTATGTTCAACACGCGTTCGTATTTGAGAGCAAACACCCACGATTCGTCAGAACAAACACTTGTCGACAAGAAAAGAAAGATTTCTTTAATATCAGGTATCAGGGGAAAATTCTCTGATGCGCGGAAGATTGATGAGATTTCTAAAGCAGAAAAGGGAGAAACGTTCGAGTTACTCGGCATGGAACAGCGCCCACCAGAACCGGTCGGTGGTTAATAACGTAATTTCACCTTGACAGACCTTAAAGGCAAATGAAAGTTGTGGAATTTTCTCCACATCTTGGAGTTCAAATACACACGACTTGAATTTTGAATGAGAGAATGCAACTTCAGTACATTAGAGTATACATATCACTGCTTCATTCAGGTATATAAGGTCTCGACAAGTGATGGTTGAAATTAAGCTCCAGCAAATAACTACATGTTCGGAGAAGAATAACTCCTCCTTGATGATCTCTTGTGTTTACTGACTCGAAATGCTTCCTTGGGTTTAACCAAGGCGTATAGCTACATAACAGAGTGTAAAACGACCGAAAAATGCTCACAAACATGTGCCAGTCTTGTTTGTGATCTTCAACGTGTAGATGTGGCCCTCGGGAGGCAACTCACTATTATAGCGCCTTGGAGATGCGGAGCTTAACACCACGATAGCTAAAAGAACAGTCTCAAGATGCCTATCATCCCACCGTGTGACCGTTAAAGGGCTCTCTGTCAGCCTGAAGGTATTCTCAAGAAAACAGAGACACGCGGCAAAGAAGATCGAGGTACATAAGAAAATGGCAACGCGGGCCATTTCCAGGCTCTCGGTTGATTGGCAAGTTTAGTGACGTGACAAAAAGTCATTAAATTGCGAGTACAGTCTCGCTTTGGCTTCAACATGGCGAGTCCGTGCAAACATGTTCATTCGCATGTGCAGCGCTATGATGAGCTCAAACGACCCCCAGCTACGGCTATGGGAACCAGCAACCGAACACGACGCCATTTGCTGTTCCATATTAAAAGCAACACTCAAAATATCTAATGTACATGTACACGACGATTTGGTACATGACGCCAAACAACGTGGGAGGCTCGACATACTTTCTCATCTCATGCCTGAGAAATCTAACGTTATGTGAAAAATGCAAGTGTTTCATAGTGACCGACGTCCCCGCATGGTGAAATTATATCAGCGAGTCGAGCCATTTTGAAACTAACTGGAATATAAAGAGATATTCGTTACCCCCCAAAAGTTTTTGGTTTCTTCAAAGTTTGGAGCTCAGCGGAACACAATATGGAAGGGCATGATTTCTTTAAACTCCACACCAATCGTTTCCATATGGCACTGTAATAAGATAGAACATAACTAGGACACTTCATTCTTCGCACAGTATCTGGTGGCTTGATGTGTACGCTGTGACGACATAGATTTGAGCTAACTCAACCATTACCGTCAGTCCCTCTAAACACTACACCGATGACAAAACGACACACGTGACATTGACGATCTTTAAAGATGATTTCATGAAACTGATGGCCAACAGAAACCCAGAAAACCCTGTTCAATAAACAAAACACCGGCTACAACAACTACACGTACTTCCTTTCTTCTGCACAAATACACAAACTTTTATCCCGCGAGTTGATTGATTGCAGGAAACCCAGGCCAAAGCTCAGCCCCTGAATCATCCCAAGAATGCTCCAGCATTTTACCCTCACTCGCACCAACTTCAGGGAGTCGTCTCTTTACACCCCGCACGCCCTACCCACCCCAACAGATGTTTTATGTCAGGCAACGCTAAATGTTAATATTTCACGACGGTTGATTGTATACAATATGTAACACATAAATTATGCGCACGTCATCAGTCAAAACGCTGGCTGGCCGCGCGCCGACTTTGCAAACAGCCGTCGTTGGTGTGATCCAGTTTCTTCGTGGGTACTATTTTGTGTTCAAAGTTTGAAACACGTACTTCAAAGAATGAAAAGTTCAAGGTCTAAAAATACAGCCTGTAATTTATTTCGACGAACAGCTGAACATTTTCTACAACGATCTGGAATGTGGATGTTTGTTCAAGAAGAATGACATAAAACAGACGGAAAAAAATACCGTGAAGAGAGTTTATCACGTATCACGTTGCGGAGTGCTTTCATATCAACAGCAAAACAAATCTCGTTATCGTGCATAAAAATCTATCAACCCCCAAATAAAACATGGCCAACGGTCCTGCAATGTCATGAAAAAAAACAAATAGCAATGTGTATGCCATAATGTCTTCCTACTGTCAGTCTCTATTTCAATACAAGTGGTGTCCGTGCACGGGTACCCGTCGGGTCGCCATATTGAAGCTCATTCCCGTCGCCATGTTGAAATCCTATCCCACGCAAAACAGACATATCGCCGGGAGGCGAATGTGTCTGTTAATCGAGTGATGCAACGCAAGAATCTCAAGGCAAGCTAATCATCGCTAATTACCGACCCGGCTAAACTGAACATCACTCCACGCGCTGTCCGCTGAGTTCACTGACATCAAGTATAAACCACCCGAGGCAATGGCATCTCCCATCCATATTTACACACGTCTAGATTATCTGGCACATATGGGTGAAAGTTATTAGGATCTGGGGAGGACTACGTTTGCTGTATACGTAGTACGTGCGCTGGGGGATTCCGCATCCACTTGTTACGTACGCATTATAGAGACACGCTACTGACCTTTCGCGCATTGAACGGACAGTTTGACGCATGTACGGGCCGTATATGAAATTAGAATCACAGATTATTTGACAACATAGATCGATGCCGTTGTCCTGTGTGTTAAAGCAGCCGTGTTAGGAAATATTGTATTCCAATAATCCACGTCACCAGTGCGGGCTTTTAAATATGTCACTCTGTGGAATTTGGTGCAAACAAAAGCATGTGTTTCTTTGCACGCTGAAGCGTGCTACTGGAGGGTTTGGGGATATACCGAAGCTGTTGAAATCTGTAGTCGATAGAAAAAAAAAACCAAATAAAGAAAGAAAAAAAACGTCCACACCTAATCAAAATGCGACGAGAAACTGACGAGGGAAAGTCTATCTTTCACTTGAGACTCGGGTCAAAGTCGTGTTTCAATCCATAAATTCCGAGAATCAGCAAATACAGAAATCACTCATGTCTATTGAACAAATTCATACAAAAATAGAACCCATGTCTTTGCGCTAAAATCCACTAATGCAAGGTGGTGTTCATACCGCAGCGAATACAGGAAATTGATGTCATTGCCCCCAAGTAAGAACGGTTCAAGTCTAATATATGAAAGAGTTGTTTATTTCCAAGCTCAGAGAGACCAAAATCAAGCTACATCAATTCCAGACTCAGAAGAAGCTTTGAAATTAAGTTTAGCGGTCCGTAAAGCGGGGTTAAAACCCACTGATGAAGTCTGGACCCGAATTGACCTCTGCAGGCGACGCCATCACTCAACGCTCCCGTGCATATCGTGCTAATGAACGACTACAAATACCCTCTTTTCGTATTGGAATGTGCGTGACAGTGGCATTGGAGACAGTGTATTTATAGGGGTATTGATACAGATGGGAACAAGTCCCCTCATATCTTTCAGTGTCTCTGATTGGAACATTTGATTGAGTATTAAAGACGGATTGCAACTGCAAGTATTTTGTTTTAGTTCTCCAGTGGGGTCTGGGAGTCGGAGACTGTGTGTCTCCGTGTTCTCTCATAATAGAACAATCTAAATTCGCATAGACAATGAACGACAATATGGCCTCAATATAGTATTGGCCTTTTAAATTTATGCATTGCTACAGCCTTTGTCGATACGTTTGCCGTGATCTGATCTATCGTCCCAGTTCTTGGCTGAACCTGCTGTGTGTGGTGGGCGTTTAGATGATCCAGCATAGACAAACCTATGTACAAACTAGACTTGATCTTTGCGCAGGTAGCATTGTGGATGACAGCCTAATACTAGGATTGGAGATTGCGGATACACTATTGGCCCTTAGGTAACCATATTGAGAGTCCTTACACAAGGGAGCCTCTACTCACGTAGACAGCAATGCTTGGTTATGCTTAATATGTGACACAGCTATCGTCACGAAATGCGTTACCAAGTACAATGATCCGCGAGTCGCTTTGGGCATGGGCTGCGTACAGCACTGCTTGGTACGCAATATAATTGACATTTTTCCTGTATATAAGACGCGGTTTATTCCGCTATTTGCAGTACCAAAGTAAGACTGGACTACGGCTTCTTTTGACAGTTGCGGCTAGCTCCGAAATAAGACACAACTAGAAAGGCTTCTCGTCGAGGCCTACATTGTCCTCAGCATGCCATACATAAGTGCTAACAAAGCTTTAAGCCTTGTAAAAACTTTGGGCCTAATTTACGAAATCCAGGTTTCGCATTTACGGGATAGCTCGGTTTTTGTTATTTTCGGATGCGTCATGTTGTTATGACTTCAAGAGACTTGCACAGCTTCGTATCATGCTTGCATCCGTATGGGCTCTATACTAGCACTGGTGGAAGCAATGACATCAGTCAGTTTAATCATGGAGGTGTTTCCTACCTCCATGGTTTAATCATTGATCCCGTTGACCTAGATCTTTGGAAATGATAAGCAGATGTGACGATCTGACGGATTCGAAAGGCAAATAAATGTCATAACAACCGAAACTGACAGTATTTTCGCGCAGACCCACGCCAAACCAGTCAAATTGTCTCTGGTAAACCGGAGTTAATAATATCCCGTCACATCTCGATTTCGTCCACACCCTTTCTTTCCCAAACTTTTCTGTATGAGGAGAAAGTGCCACCGGCCCCTTAGGCAGATGTTAACACTCGCAGCTTTTTCACTATGGTCTCGGTATTACGCCTCTTATTAAATTTATTGATCCGGGGGATATCAATGGTCGGCCAGGCACGGCGCTGCGCGCCCCTCGAAAGCAACCCCCGTCTACGCTCGGAGAGGCGCGGTTAAGATCGTTTCACGGGATAATACACTGGTTTTTGGAAGATCTTAAGTCTTTTCCGTCGTCACTCTGGTGAGTCCATGACTAAACCCCAGCTGCCAGAAGCTTATTTTTCAGCGGTCCGAGTGTAATTTTCCATCGGGATGGAGGCGTGGATCACGCGCAGGTGATACGGGTAATTGATCGGTTGAGCAGGGGGAGGTAAAATCCATTGCTCATTAAGATAGGTCGAGCCTTAGCCTGCAATGGTGCACGGAAAACTATCCGATCATCAGTGTGGTGATATGAAGTACCACCGATCACTCAACACTGGATCGTGTCCGAAAACTGGGCTAATTTTTTTTGTAAGGGTGTGATGGATCTACCAGATGACTTCACTGTTGGGCGTGTCAAAGTATCAGTGCCAACCTCGTCCCCAGTGCTTACTTTATTTCCAACCGCGTTTCCAATAGTAAACCCTGGATAGGAAACTTTCTTCCTGTATCCTGATTGGATACCGCAATTGGCTAGTAATGGATTTTTATCGTGTACTTGGTGCTATATATTCACAACGTGCAGTACGTGTTTTCGCGATCATTCGTCCACGCCTTCTCGAAAATACTAATTTCCTTTCCAATTTGCTCATATTAATATGAAATATGATACTGCATATTGTCTTGATAAGATCGTAACAGTTTGATTTCAAAAATCGTGTTTTCGTAACTCACGCGCCGTGCTCGCGCTGCTACGAATTGACTCTGTTTTTACCCCAGACACCGCATACAAAAACAAACGCTAATGTGTAACGCATATCCAGGCACCAGACTGTTCCTCATTTGCATACGTCTGCAAAAATCTTGCACATGCAAATGATCCAATACCAGGGTGAGAGAGCAGGTAGTGGTGGGCGCGTACTGCTCGACACCCTGGGGACGAGGTTGTATCAGTGCCCTTTGCCTTTCGTGGCTGATGAAATATTGAAGCTTACCAGTGTCGATAATGGTGTCTCAAATTAATACCTATGAAAAGATACCCGTCATGCAGACTAGTGGCAGTTACGTGGAAAAATACTGTTTTAGGCGGTTAAACCACCGTTGACCGCATGATTCAATGGGAAGGTTTTGAGTTGTTGAATTCTATGCAAGACAGCTGTTCTTGGAATGTGTAATATGCATATAGGAAAATATATCGGGCGAAAACGGAGTTGGGCGTTGCCCTCTTGAAACAAGTTATCACTGAAAAAAAACACACATTCTTGATGTAAACCTAACTTAATGCCAAGTACATCATATCAGCATAATAAGCTGGGTAAAATGACAGCAATCTATCGACCAAAGTGCCCCAGGTTGGTAAATGTAGAAATTAACAGCTGCCGACAACAAAAAGACGAGAAAACAACTTTTGAAAAGACTCGGCACGCGGAAACATGCACTGAACAACGACGGATTACCAATTTCACGCCTTGCCTTTGTTCAGTGAGGAAAACAAGCGGATATGGTGGATTTCTTGCACCTACTAGTGTGTCTGCTTTTCTTAACTCGTCCGTGTTATTGCCTGTTGCCGGCTTCCTATTCAAGTCCGTTGCGGCGGTGGTGTCACGCGACACCAACGGGAAATTGCCGCGCTCGGGGGCTGGTACCCATTCTGAGGTATACCAACGCCATGGAGCCTGGCGGTGTAACCATAGTATCGCTGCGCCTTTCCAAGTCAAAGGAAACGCGACCAGGGGTTTTGGCTCCGGCCAGCTCCAATGACTGGTGTCCAACAATAGACGAGCATCTTACCGTATCCAAAGCCTGTACACTTTTTCGCTTATTTCCCCTGGGATGGGCTTTATTAAGTAGGATACAAGACACTCTGTATTACTTATGATTGCTTTGCTTTGGTGGAGCATCGATGGTGGAAGAAATCTCCTTCGCAGCGGAAGATGGCTTTCTTGGGCGTCGTACAGTGAGCGGGTTTTGGGTTTTACCTATCCAAATTGCGCGGCAGGCCAATCCATCGTTCTGTTCACAGTTTTAGTGTTTTCTTATGGAAACGGTGAATTAATGCCGAGCGATAATAATGACGGGGCCGTAAGCCGTTAACACCCGAGGGCAAATTTCTCTCTCTCTCTCTTCTGGGGTGAGAGCCCCGAACGCGATCCATCCAGCGTTGCTCCATCATTTACACGTCCGAGGACATGCAGATTAAGCCCAAACAGTTGTGGAGGTTGATAGTGAATTATTCACTTCATAAGAGGAACCCGCGGCCGCGAACCGAGAAGGAGGTGCGCACATAATTGCAGTTGATGAATGGATTTAATTGAATGCACGATTTCGGTCCGATCTCCCTCTCTAATAAATGACTCGAAAAGGGGAAGAGAAAGGTAATGTGAGAGAAAATGTGCAAGCTGTCAAACCCGGACTGGCAAACCATGCGTTGTGACCGGACAAGAATCGAGATGCAAGATCTCGCTTCGAGTTGATACTTTTCTTTGACGCGCGACTGAGAATTGGACGACCCGGCTAACAGAAAGTGACAGTTAAATGCGCGTCAAATATCGAATTCTGTTATTCTTACCTGGGCCATTCGCAAGAACAAAAAAATCGAGGCGCAATACCTGAACGACAATTTCAACGAGTACATATTACCGTAGGATAAAGATGTTCTTTAAGCCGATGGGTATTTTGAAAGGGCTTGAAACAACACTGCAAGAAGGATTTACAATTTGCTTCGCGTGGAAATGTCTTTCTTCATCAAAAATTGTGTTTGTCCTACCGCTGTATTTTCTTTCCTGTGATAACATTTATAGAAAGTGTGCACGCTAAAATATAAAAAGATTTCCTAGACCTTACAGTTTGAATTACAAATTTTCCAGATTTGGCCATGAGCAATGTTTCATCATCAGAATATATACTGTCTTGCATATTATATTTCCTTCTCAGTGGAGTAATTTCTACACAGAAAGCTGTTTGCAGTCAACGCGCTTCAGCGATTCGTCATCGGTATCAGGCAAAAACCTCGCGACAGCTAACCAAACAGCCATGACCATTATGACGTGTACATCACCCCCCAAGCCCAACAATATCTGCAGCCGAGGACTTCTGCCACATGCCACTGGGGAAAAACCACAATGAAAACCCTGGCCCCAGACACAGCGGTATGACTTTCGATGTCCAGTGGTTTCGCAAAACCAGTCATTCGCAAATAAATACATGTGACAAGATTTTTTCTCGGGCCAGAGAAATTAGAAAAGTCTGGTATTGTAGACATGGGGGCTACCAGTTCTAATCAAGCATGTACAAATGTAATAATGCCGGCTGCAGGACAAAACGCGCGTTCACAACACAATGAAGCCATGGGGGTTGCGCTCCAGTCGAAAACAGCGAGTAATATTAATTGATTCTTGTCAATACTCAAAACAAAGTCATGGCTGCAGCTTCACACTGAACAGAAATTTAAGTTCTGACCTTGGGGATTCACGTCTTTTCTTGTGAGGAAAATGTAATTGGTGCCTCTGCAGACTCCCTGGCGACGCAGTGTTCTCAGACAATGCCAAGGATTGTATTCTTGGTATTGCTGCTTCTTTTTTGCTTTCTTGTACAAAATAATTCGCCTGCACAATTCCCCCAAGACAAACCGACCATGCACATCTCCACCGCCAAGCAAATCTAATAATTCACTCTCTCGGGTTCCATCGCAGACAATGTCCGACACAATTCCCCTACTATTTTCCGAACATCCTAACAATGAATTCTAACATAATGCTTTTGTTGGAGCTCAATGAAAAGATCTTTGGTTTGCTCCATCCAGAGACAAGCCAAGTCCATTGTACTTGTTGTTTTTCCTTGGTGTTTGGAAGTCGCCATGGAAATTCATTTTTGCTTGACAAACCAATTCACTCAAACACATAACTATTACCAAGAGACAGCATACGCAAATTCGCTATCCTCGGCTGGTTTATGTTTCCCAGTTTGTCTTGCCTGGCCATACCAATAAAGCCCCCGCTTTCCTGCAAATGCTAACTCTCACTGGAAAATATACCTGTCCTCTAAAGACAAATAAATGGAAAAAGCAGATGTACAAATCACCATTCTCCACGTCGTGAGCTCGCCGGGAAAATTTACATTCAGAATTTGTTTTTCTCGTCTACCTCAATGGAGCTAAGCGGAGATGTCAGGTCAAATACAAATGGCTTGTATTTCTACTCTCGGAAACAGATTTCCCCGGTAATTTGGTGCGAGGCGAATTGGAACCTCTCTGACTGTTTGTTTTTCCTTTGCGGGGTTTGTTTGCTTAAATCACTCGACAAGTGCGCTCAATCTGCGCGCATATCAAATAATATCACAATACTAAACGATTTGACATGCGAAAACATTTTTACACCGTATATAAATCTAATAATATAATTCGCGTTGCAGACAATCGGCGCCCTATGAAACCAGCTGTTAGTTTTCACAATAAGGAGCCTTTTCATTTCTCCATTTCGTTTGTAGTTTTTAAATCTTTTCCCCACAATTTGTTTCATCCCAGAAAGAAAAGCGGCCTTTTGGAATCCTAAGAACTCTTCGTCGTAAAGAGTAAGGCCGTTCAGAAACCACAAAAGTGGCGCGGAGGAAATCGTCACACGGTTTTCTTTTATCGCCAAGTTGAAAGAAGGAAATAAAGAAATCAAGGAGTTTGGTCCGCGGGCGACAGGTCCACAAAGCACGGGGATTACGACAATAGAGTTGAAGCACCCCATTATTATCCCGCCCGGTAAACCCCAACAAAAGGTACCTGCACTTTCGGTCTTTCTTCTTGGCGAATTATCATCGCCATACCCTAAAGGCAATCTCCAGCTTTAATATATCGAATCATTTCATTTGATTACACTTCGAGGGTTCTTCGTTTGACGAGTTCATGACGGGAGAGGCTCGGGAGCTATGAAATAAACTTCCCGGTAGTTTTTTTTCTTTTCCCTGTGATACTTTTGGTGTTCGTGAAACGCACCAATGATGCTTGCGACTGCCAACTTGACAGGTTTTGTCGTTCAACGATTGATGGATAGTGCGTTCGACCCTCTCCAAATCCACTCGGAGTTCTCCCCAGCACTGATCCCCCTGGGTGAATCATCCACACGCTGGAAAGTTTTCGACCAGAGATCTTCGGACTTGAACCGCACAAATCCATTCTGTTCCACTCTGTTTTCACTGTCCGCCCAATTGATCAATCGCTCCACGTGTGGATGGCACGTGGAATTTAAACTGAACCCGCTGAGAATTGGAAAGGAAAAAAACAAGTGTAAAATCGACTCTAAGGTATACTTTGGGTTCACGAAAGACAGATCAGCGCGCCACTTGTATTTGAAAGCAGTCAGACAAAATAATGATACATTGCTGAGGGAATACCCATATAATTTCAAGATGGAAAACCGCAGATGTAGTTGTAAGGACATACAGAACTGATCGTTAAGATGTGGTAGCTTTCTTTACGTTGACATTAAATTATCATCCTTGATCTCAAAAAACCTTCAAGATAGTTTTCGCAAATGCAGTTCAATGGGCATGTATACCTCATTTAGGTATTAGAATAGTTCAATCCATTGACATACACATCCTTTAATTGAGACAACTTTCACGAGTACCTCAACAGTTTTTCGCCAAGAGGATTTTGAAGAATCTGGGATGGTTAGCGTTCATTACATGTGAATCAAGGGCGCGTTTTAGGGAAGACATGGATATTATTGAGCAAATCTTATACTCCCTGTATTTAAGCAACTGATCGTTGTCCTGGCTTTGACTTTTTTCCAGTTAACTGGGCTAAGTTAGCCCTGGCCCAAGTAACAAAACAACATAATCACCTAATAAAATCATTTTTGCATAAACTGCAAGATATATCTTTAAAAAAAGTTAATCTTTAAAAAGCTTTCGGGGAAAGTATGAGTAGGTAAATCGTATTATCTGATATAGGCAACTAAAACTGGCCAAAAGCAAGCCCCTACCCAAGTAACCAGACAAAATGTTTTACCACTGTCGGTCGTCGACTCACTAATAATCACTAACAATCCTAATAATAAGAGGTTTTTACAGAAATTGTTCATAAAGAACTTTCGGTTCGTTTCATATTTACACATGTATCCGACAACATCAACCTCTTCCGGGAATTAATAATTTGTGAGACATTTGATTTTATTATCTGATGCCTATACCATTCTTTCCAGTTGAAAAACACCGACTTTAATCTTTTAGCCACAGGTACCTATTATTCCCTATACACCGCCTTTGACCTTCCAACTTGGTGCCGCAAAAAACACCCCTCAAAGGATTGTTCCTTCTTATTTGACGATTATTATGAAGTCCAAAGTTATTCCACTACAATGACATTTCTTACGGCCAGCAGTCACTAACAATGACACAACCCCGTGATTGTTCTTCGCAGAGAATAGCAACTCCCACAGCTGAGATTGTTATGATCACGGGCTTTCGAAAAACAAGAAATGCATAACTTAATCGTGATTCCAAGCGGAAAAGCTTTATAGCACCTCAGGTGAGCTGATTTTTTAATAATGTTTATTTTCATAACCTCCAATATGCCCGGTGGAGTTGAGTAGACGGGCGCTTTGTGTACCTCACTTTCCGGGCACTCAACCTTCGGTCGCTAGGCCGAGTTGGGTTCAGGGAGAACCGGGGAACAAAAGACCGTGTGCGCTGATTTTGGGTCAGGATTACGCACACTGTGAGCTGCATGCAAACCCTCCCGGCGCTAGGGTGAAAACCCGTGAATGCACGGGTAATATTGCCAGCGTAGGAGCCCTCCACCTCAAGACAAAACAAAATTACATCAATGAGACTCCCCCATCGGGCCCACTTTATGAATGACTACACCCCTCGTAGCCATGTTCCAATAATTAATTGTCTACCCAACTTGGAAAAGCTTTTTCCCCGATAAAAAAAAAATCGCCCCAGTGCCGTGTCAGACTACGGATCGCAAAGGGAATCGGTTAATGATTTTAGGGAGTGCTGAATGCTGATGTTGGCCTGGGGTGTGTCTGGGCGTAAGAAAAAGGAAAACTCGGTCACGGGACGAGGGAGGGCAAGAAAAACAGTGGACGTTTGCCAAGCGCTGGTGTACGGTGAATTGGGTTAATAACCAATTACTTTAGTCACCAGAAAATGTATGTTAATTATATTGTGAACTGCGGCGAGTTGCACCGAAACAAAACAAGGCAGACGATTGGCTCAATGTGCGCTGGAAGTTTCAGCAATACAGAATACTACACTGGGTATCCAGGAAAATATGCAAATTTCTCGCCCGCTCTGACGTCAGACGTGACCCAGGGGTCACTCTGTTTGTTTACACCGCGGCAGATCGGTCTCCCACTTCAAAAGTCCAATTAGATATCGACGCCTAACACTTTTATTACTTCAGATCTACTTCTCGACACATGCAATTTCATTAGGCAGCCGAGAAGCGTTAATATATACGTCACGGCTGCCATTAAGAGCTTCAGGGAAAGTCTCCTCTGTTTTCTCTGCCCATGTACGAGGTTGAAGATTTGTATTCTGTTGCAGTGGCTGACCAGGCGCGGATATAGGTCTCCCTGGGCTGAACAGAACAGAACACATCGTGTGTGAGGACTTAGCAAGTATCCTCTCCGCTTCCCAACCACCTCTTGAGTTGTCTACGAAGTCAACCACAATCTTAAAGCGTCATACAGTAGACTGGCACTCTGTTCGATGAAACAGTACGATCTGCTCAGGGGCGTATCTAAATATGTAAATATTTAATGTGTCTTGCGAAATGACCACGTCAGTGTGATCTGCTCAGGGGAGTGTTATAATATGTAAATATTTATTGTGTCTGCGTAATGACCACGTAAGTGTGATCTGCTCAGGGTGTGTCATAAAGTGTAAATGTTTATTGTGTCTTGCGTAATGACCACGTTAGTATGATCTGCTCAGGGGCGTGTCATAATATGTAAATCATTGCGTCTCGAGTAATGACTACGTGATGACAGGTTTCACGATCAATCAGAGCATCACAAACAAACCAATTCGGGTTGATATACCCAAACTTGAAATAGAAACTACCCGCTACTGCTATCAAGAAAAGGCAATAGCAATCAATTTTGATATACTAAACTCAACATCAATATAGTAACAGTCATTGTTCGTTAGTCCTACTAAGGTCAATGTGAGTCAATATTCTGCTTCAGGAACATCCAATATTATAATGAGGTCAAAGTTTAGAGGATTTTCATTTCGTAAGGAGATTAAGGGCTTGTAAATTATTCTGAAATCATAGATGAAGCAGAAGCTGAGATGAAGCAGGGTTTCACACCCGTTCCCAATAGACCAGTCAATGATCGTAAAGTAATCATTTTGAGATCAAAACCGTCAAAACAGATCAACCTGAACAACTCTTGTTTCGATCCTACTACTAGCCCCACACTTATCGATAGAGTATGAGAGGAGCCCCTTTAAGAAGTGTTCAACAAAGTTCAAACACCCCAATATGAACAAGGATTACGTCATTACCGGGTACGGCAATAAATACTGAATGATGAAATAAATATAAGGCCAGGTGTCAATCACCAAGATTGAGATGGCAGCTAATCGGCATGAAACCCGTTACCCTTCAACCAATCAAAGCGTTTCGTATCACCAGAAAGAAATTCAATTATTGCGTGTTACACCCAACCGTCGTAAACCGCATTGAACGTGTGCCATAAAATGGTCATAAAATGCTGCAGGGTGTTGCTAATGCATGTCGTAAAATAATCAAGTGGCAGGTTTATATCCAAGGCTTTTTGTCCATCTGTAATACAAGAAACTGTCATGTCGCATGAGTTATTGTTTTATAACAGTTGCACAATTATAGGAACTTTATACAGGGTTAACTTACGCTAAATGATCGTTATTTTTATAAGGATAGCTTTAATAGTCATTCGTTAGGTACTCTTTCTCCGCTAACATATTCAAGAAAATATCACTCAGTTCGACTGGTCACTGAGAACTGGATTGGCTTTGAAATTCGAAACTACTGTTAGTAGGTTTTTTTGGAAATGCATGTGTGGGTTAGTGAGTGTTTCAATTGCTAACTGAGGCAAAGTATTTCGAAAACACATTGACATTTCTGCTATCAGTTGTTTGTATCCACGGAATACATTTCCGTCAGTTAGATTTTTCCGTCTAATCCGATATCGTCCACTCAATGAGACAAAAAACACCTCGTTTTGAGATCGGTTTATCTAATCAAATCGGTTGCTACTTAGTCCGAGCTTAATGCAGCCTAACAATTTGTGCTACGGCGGAATTCAACACTTATTCGTGGGCCAAGTAGGACAGAATTTGTGCTACTCTGCAACCAAAGCCAAGAATGGAAAGAAAAAAATGAAGGAAGGAAAATGAAAAGAAAAATTATGCGATCAGGTTTACACCATCTCTAAAAATCACTTAACCAATCGGGAATCGTAAGCCCCCCCCCCCCCCCGTATCCCGATTTCACACCGCGGGCCATGCTGGACTCTCCTCTCGCCGATATTAATAAAATCAGATCTTGAGGGATAAGGAGGGAGGGAAGCAGAGATGAGGGACCCAGTACTTCTGAGTCTAAGACAGTTAAAAAAAACACAGGGGATTCTTCAATCTACCTATAGGTCCATAGGCAATACAGCGCGCATGACCGCACATGCGTTTGCATATAGCGCAATTCCTCATATTGGATTTTTTTTTATACCGGGATTTTACATCGGTCCCCACTCGACTCGATTGACAACTCATCGAATTGACTGGCAGTATTTTGAGAAATGATTTCCCACCTCCAGGGAAACAAGAGCAGCAACAGGAAGTGCATTACTGGTATTCCGAGTCCTCTATTTTCTTAAGAATAGTCTTTTTCTTAGTTTTTGATCACTTTGGGAATTTTTTTCTCGCTGGTTTTTTTTGCTGGTTGATGGGCGTCCTGTGTTTCACCGAGTGGTCTCCCATTTCCTGGCCAAGGAAACCACGCTCGCCCCTCGGCATCACTAGTCCACTTGGGCCGGTCAAAACCGCACCGTCTCGGGTAAAATTTCACGGTGATTTACAACCAAATACACCCAAAAAAAATCCAATCCCTTCTTTCTCGCACAACCCTGCTTCGCCTAGCCCCATGCTAATAATATCTGAAAAAATATCTGCAAGGGCGGCTAATATTATTTCCTAAGACTGCTGATTTCAATTGCAGGATCCTAACACAACATGCCCATAACGAAACTACGGCCGCGTCTCTCCTTAAAAACACACCGTCGGATTTCCCGGCACCGTTAATTTTATTTTCTTTGCATAAATCGCTGAACCCCCTGAATTAAATAAATAATCACGTGTAATTGCGCTGTAAATTTTCTGTTTCTTCATTCTTGTATTCTTCTTTGTAAGAAAGTGAATGAGTAAGCGGAGATAAATCAGTCCCGATCCCCGGAGACGGGCAATTTTCAGCAATTGTATAATCGGGGAATACAGGGTCCGGAGCAAATTGGTTTCCAGGGACGCGCACGCGCAATCATAAGGAAGAGCGTACACGGTCGAAGTCTCGCGAGAATTTGAAGAGGTTAAACTTGCCCGATCGGCGGAGGATTCCCCGCGCGCACGGTCCCAAGCTCCCCAAGTGACTTCCATATTGATTTGTCAAGTTAATGAAGCAATTTCCGGCGTTCATGGGAAAACTTACCATAACTCATTTGCAGCTAATAACATTATACCAACCAACGTGCATAGACTGACGCAGGGGGCCGAGTACTCACCTCGGAGCTGGCCCATTACTTGGGGAAACTACATGCATAGATTTGGGAAGTGCTGGGATTTGTAAGTTACGAGGAATTCTCAATTAATTTGAGCCCATGTCCAATGGGACCCATATGTAAATGGACTATTGTAATAAGGCTCCCTGTGGAGAATTATGGACATGCTCCTTAACACGGGCGAATGCGTTGAATGTCAAATGAAATGGACATTCGTGCTTTATCACAATCAGTCGTAACCCGGGCATATATTGATAAAATACACTCTGGTATTACTCAAGCGAAACATTACCAAACTTTTCAACAATCTTGAGTTATCTGAAACCAAACGATGTATGGCATATTATCTAGTAATCTCACAATCAGTCGTAACCCGGGCATATATTGATAAAATACACTCTCGTATGACTCAAGCGAAACATTACCAAACTTTTCCACAATCTTGAGTTATCTGAAACCAAACGATGTATGGCATATTATCTAGTAAAGTGGTGATATCCTAGGCAAGCTTGCCAGTGGCTATATTACGTTGATATTTCACGCAATATTTTTGTATGCCTGCGACTATAGGCTGTTCAAATGGCAGCCATTTTGTGTTGTTATGTGTATGTCTGGAATATTGCCTGCAGATGCAGTCGTGATATCAACATGGTGTTGCATAGAACGACCCAAGGCACAGTGATCGATTTTGAGGCAGAGGGTTCAACGACCTTAACAACGGCCACTGAAAGACAAAACGTTAAAGTGTGAAAACAATTTGGCATTGGTATACACGAAATTACTAAGCGGGGAAAATGGACCAAACCACCCATATGGAAAACCAAAGTTTCCAGTTGTGTGCATTGTCATAAATCGAGATATTCAACAGTACACGTTTCTACGGGAAAAGTAAACGATAATGTTGTCTGCGAACTAAACTCTTAAATCACAAATGAGAAGGCTCATTGGGGAGCATTTAGCTAACACTGAATGGAGATACTTTAACGGCTCGAAAGAAGCCTAACTGTGAAACAGTGTCATTTTCAGCTGCCCCTTTAAATTATTCGGGTGACGTTATTTCTAGCCTCCTTAAGCTAGACAGTTTGTTAGTCTCCTCGGTTGTTGGACCGAAGAGACTTTAGAGAGACTAATTTGCCAGCGCAATTCCGTGCGAAAATGATGCGAGGGTAAAGAAAGCAGAACGAGCTGTCAGGAACAGACGTTCCAATCAAAACACAACACGAGCTGAGGTCTTCAAAATCGAAAGGATCCTCGCTTTCAGAAAGATGAGATGGAATAAATTAGGAACTGAAGTTTTTTTGATGAGGCCGATATTGAAAAGCGGCTGAATAACGTCTACGTCGCCACTAACTGATTGGTTTAGTGGCCAGTTGGTAGCCAGTTATACACAACTACAAGCGATGCAAACACTTCAATTGAATCCATATATAGAGTATGCTTGAGCTTTTATTCAAGTTACTCAAAGTAGCTAGTTACTGACCGATACGTGGCCAGTTAGGAGCCTCATGCAATGGTGTAAGCGGCTACTGCATAGAGGCGGTTGTACTGAATAAATATGATGTATGGCATTTTCTCTGTATCACAAAAAAAGAGGCTCTTATTCCCAAGCCGGTCGAACACACGCGAGAAAACACGAGACGAGAGTGAATCACAATCATGCACTCTTTCCATCCATGTTTTTCCTTCACAATTGTAAAAAAAGTCTGGATCAAAAGCTATACGAGGTGAAAGAAAAGGAAAATGCGGATTCTGAAAACGCTGGGATCTTAATATCCCCAGATGAACAACTCCCTGAATTCTTAAACAATGACAAGACCATATAATGACATCGGGGAAAAGTTGATAAGAATTTATTGGGGCAAGTGACGTTGATTGAGGACTGAGCTTCTGTGATGTAAACAGCGCAGGAGAGGTAGTAATTAACTGAACAGCACCGATCTGTGACTGGACGGCTCAGATCACACAAATTCCTCTGCAAACGGGCAAAGTGGGACAAAGCCGAGAAAATACAAAGGCCCGGCCGCTAATGCAACTCCTTAAGACGGACAGCGCAGTCTGTGCGTTTGAGACACTTTGAAGAATCACCGCTAGCGTTGCCCTTAATTAAACCCGTTGCGTGTGCGGACGTGGCCATCTCTCATGCTGACCTGCTTGGCCACATATAAAATAATATTTGTTTACTTCACCAGACTGGAGCAGATTTTCTTTTTAGAGAGATATATTTCAGGAAATTAGCAACGGTTGGGGTTTCAGTAAGAGTTAGTCCCTAGAAAAGATATTTTGCCGCACTTATTTGCGTCTGAGTAGAGGATCAGAAAAAACCTAAACGTTTTCAACCTCGGGACGTGTCCAATGTTAACATATAAAATTTTGTAATTTAATCTGTTACGAACGAATGTTAATAAAGACAAGTAAATGTGCCTTGTACAACATTTGGTCCGAGAAACATAACTTTTGCTTGACATGGCCTTCCCTGGGCTTATTGGTCGACCCATGCATCAGTCGCGATGTAGGCAGGAGTAAAGAGGAAACCGACATTGCCATAGTACTAACGAATAACGAATGACCAAAGAGTTATACCTAACGAGTCGGTACTTTTGGGTGCACCATTCAATGCATCACAACACTATCGCCAGATCAATCTTGTGAAAAGGTTGTAAAAGAAAGAGATTTTGTTTGGAGATCGTAAACATTGCACCGCACCGGCGTGACACCACTAGGTATGCGTTTGTGGAATGTCGCTCAGAGCGGAAGCAACCACAATTCACAGTCGGAAAAAAATGCAAAGCATTTTTTAAAAGGTCTTCAAATTATGGCTTGACTGTCACGCTTGCTCTGAGCCTGCTTCTGTTTGGACAAAGTTGTGGAAAATAAATCCCTTGCAACACATATTTCATTAATGCGTAACATTAATGCGTGACATTAATACGTAACATTAAGAAAAGTACCCAAGCTATTATGCACATTGTCATGACCGTTTTAGGGAATGGACGTACAAAAAGTATTTTCTGTGCAGAGCAGCTCCTGGAGATTGACCTCTGGTCCGTTCTATTTTCGCGAGGTAAACGTTTAGCGCAATGGTGCAGTCCAATCTAACTCTATCCTGTACTGTGTTACAAATTGTTTTACCGCTGCTCCAAATCGAAAAGCGCTCGCTACTTGTTTGCATTATCTAACTAAATTGTGCTGCGTATTATCATCTACAATATATCTCGAGCGCACCCCAAACCCACAATTATTTCTCCAATTCAGATCCCGGTCCTTTCAAACGATTTGGGTAACCAAGCAACAAGTTATCTTGGATTTGGACAATAATTGCAAACCCCCCCCCCCCCCCCCCTTGTCGGTGTAAAAGCGAAAGGCGTTCGCAACGGTTGACAAACGTCATCACTCACTGTTTACAGAGAAAAAAATACCGGGCGGTTTGGCCTGAAATACCGTGCCGCCAGGGAAGCGTGCAGCTGAGGAAAGCCAACAGGTCGGACGTCACTCGTTATTACATTTCTCCGCACTTTGGTGAGCGATTGGCCATCCATTTCGCTCTGAACTTTTGCCTGCCCCAATAATCATGTTTGATGGATTGGAAATCCGAAACTAAAAAAAAGGGGAAAAAATATCTCAGGTCCGTCCGTTTACCGAAGCAGATGTTTCTTATCGACCCGGTATTTTTTGGTGTACATGCCTGAGAACATTTATCTCTCATCGCCTAATGCCTATGCGAAATTCACTTATGGGATTTATTATCCAAAATGCTTTTCTGTATTTACGCAAAGTGCATCTGAACAGATATTGAAGGGTAAAAAGGGGACACGTCACAAACTGAACAAACTCCGTCAACGCACCCATTATAAAATGGCGCTCCGTGGTATAGTGTCAGGTTCAGATATACATCACAAAAGTAGAATTTCGGTCAACAACTTATCAAGCATGACTTGACTCACTCCTTTTGGTTTACGTGGAGTTTCTGAAGAAAAATAAATCTTGACGAAACTCTGCAAAAATATTGCTTCACACATTTACGAGTTGCTTAGCACATTTACGCGCCATTAAGGGTCCATGTAATGTCATTTGTTTAAAGTGCAATCCTAATACACCTTTATGTCCCATTTAACCCTATTTTCGATGTTCTATTTGCCATATTCAAGGATATTTTGGTGCCTTTTGAGTTTTTATGCTTTAGCAGATTTCCATATATACATGAGCACAACTGTGATATAATTTCAGGCAGAAACCTCGATGTTACAGCTGTTTCAGCACCAAAAGTTGCCAGAAGTTTGGATCTTTTGCTGTTGTAGATTTTCTTTTCTTCGGTGATTTGTTGTGTCAGTACATTGCAGGAAGCCAATGATCAAACTTTTTTTACAAAATGTTTTCAATGAGCAAATTTTTGGATTCACAATTTTAAAAGAAAATACATAAATATACAGTGCCTTCCAGAAATGACATCACAGCAACAGCGCGGCAGCGCCCTCAGTTTTTCGGAAAAGCGTGGATAATTGTTAAATGTCTGAAACCTTTTTAATACAATTTTATACCAAAATAGTTTGCACACATTTTAAGAGGAGTAGAAACGTGCACAAAATACGTCCCTAAGAAATATTCACTTCATGAGACCTTTAAGTTAAACTCAGCTGACAAGGTTAATAAACACAAAAATTCAATGAAGTATTCTCTTTTTGAAAAAAATAACAAAGCTTAGGCCTGGTCCTACTTGAAAAAAAAACACACCAAAAAACACCAAAACCAAAAAAACCAAAAAAAAAAAAACGCCAGCCAAATTGTCACCAGCCCAATTGTCATTCTCAGTTATTTTTTGCATTGCACATGGTCAATGTTTTCTGTTTGGCGTTCATGAAATTGGCCTGTAGCTGGGTGGGTACCAGCCATAAGCAATAACCGTCATAGCATTTTCATTGGTTACCTCGCAGAATTTACCTCTACTAAGTCAGTTCCGTGATATTGTCTGCTAAGTATCAGTGTTTTTCCAAGAAGATTTATTATGAAGAACGTGAACAATCTGAGAGGGAGTTGCCTTGAACAAAACAGCGGATACTTTTTATTTAAGAGTCCTCGTACAGCGAACCAAAATTAGCAAGCAGTGCAAGGGGACATTACAAATGGTAATTACTATCATCATACATGATGTCATCTCATGTTGTCTTGAATAACATGTAAACTACTGGCGTAATTAAATTCCGGTTGGTTGTATTACTTAAGATGACACGAGATTGAAGGCACGAGGGGGTGATCACTGATCAGTGATGAGAAAAGGCCCGGGCACATGCACACTAATTAGCCCAGTCAAGGTTGGCTGCTTGATGGTAGTAATAGTAGCATGTTGTATGGCTTCATCAACATTCTTTACATACGACGATCTTATACCTCCCTCGTCATCACTTGTTAATTTGAACAATAGTCGGGAACCCTTCCTCTAACAAATGAAAACTAAGAAAACACACACACAAAATAAAGTCAAATAGAGAAATTGAAAGGAGCGCAATATGAACCAGCAACCTCCGGATCATAACCGTACTGGCGCTCTATACCAACCGAGTTATTGTGAAAGAAGTCCTATAGTCAGAAGCAGAGAAGCTACAACCTGTAAAATGTAATGCCCTGTAGCCAGGGATCACGCCTAAAGTCACCATGCTATTGCTAGCAACATTAGCAATGCAGGAAAACAAACTGTCCCATTTAGGCTCTTTCAATTTGCACTATTACGTAATGCAATGTTTTCTACTCCGAGCAACAAGCCGGGGATGATCAAACACGAGTGAACATCGCAATTAACGAGATTAATTACAGCTCTGCGGGTGGGCTTTAATTTCCGGCTGATAATGAGACTACAAATACAGCGACTTGCCCCCAAGTTGACGGCGGGCACTCTCCAAAAAAGCCCATTACAATTTAAAATATAAAATAATGGGCACCCTAATCAGGAAGAATTTTGAAACCCTGGCATCGTCTACAGCTTCATTTCTGGCTTCAGGCTCTTTTTCAAGTGTTTCATGTCCAAACCAAATGGAAAGACCCTAAACTTTGGCCTCACATTATAGGATTGGCGATTTTAAAGTAGGGCAGAGATCCAATTTTGTTCTCACGTTTAGGACCTAGGCCGGATTGAGCCAAGGTTTCGAAAACCCCTTTGTAGAGTTGTCCAAGTCCAACAGCGTTCCGATTAAGTACCACATTGAAGAGACCGTGAGACGTAACAATTGGACATTCATAACATGTAATTTTTTTTTCGAATGATGACGTTCGCCATTCCTTAATGGTCTAGAGCCGCACTCTAATGTATGCAGGCGCTACCCTCCTCCCAGTAAATAGTTAAGGTTTATTGGCGAGTGATCGTTGTTTTGCGTGCAACCCGAAGTTTCATGGTTTAAAGTGACACTTTTGTCTCAAAAGAATCACCACAGGTTCAGTATGGATTTTTATAACGAGTTGACGAGATTGTAGCTCGGGCTACAATCAATAGTCTTTGTAATATATGAGAGCAGATTGGGCGAGTAATTATGCAACAAGACTGCGTCTTGACCTCGAGGTTCAGACCATTCGGCGGGCGCCTTCTATATCGGGTCTTCGGTTAGACTTAGACATCTATACATAAAACCTAGGCAGGACATCTATTATGCTTTTTCGTTGTGAAATGATCACAAATAAAGTCTACGTCACGCGGCCCATAACGATATAATACGCGATGCGCCAATGGCTTCGAATGAATATCACATAATTTTAAGTAACGCGCGCATTCTGCCAACAGTTAATTTTTGAGAGCCAATGTCGTGTATATACATGTATGTTGTGTCTCTCTATGCCCGGTTTTGTATTACAAAAACATGGTAGTTGGTATCAACATTGACCAATCAGCAGCGTAGTCCAGATTTCGGAATGAAACGACGTCACAATTTTAGTAAAGTCGACTCCGATTGGTTGGCGCGCGGGGTCGCATCAATTTGCATGCTTAGATATATCAGACGTTGGACCGGAGACAGGGCTCCGTTTGACAACGCGGGTGATACTCAGACCCGATCATACGGCCCCTTTAAGATATAGACGGGATGCATGCTCTTTTCTTTTACGACATATTAATTCAAAGTATGCGGCAGATCAGAGAGATCGTAATTTAAAAAAAAACTTCTACGATGAAAGCGCGAAGAAGGAAGGCATAAAATGGTTGTTTTATGCGTGAATTCGTGATAGATATTATCTTTGTGCATATACCCAGTGGGCATAGACCCAGACGGCGAATGCCTACTCTAAAATAAAGGACAATCGGCGTACTGTAAAACAAAATTATCGCAATATTTTCTTTTATGAATCATTTTGGAGGGGGTAAAAGAGCGAGTAAAGAAACGAACGCTCCAATCTCTACTCGTCCGTACAAATTGGGCCCACGGGCGAAGGACCGTGTAATCAACGAGGCGTTGCCTAAAGATGCCCCCGTACCAAAGTCTGGTCAGCCAGGCGAAGCGAATTTCCATGAATCACCAACGGCCAGCGGGGCACTGGGGCTGGAATCACGGGGGACTGGTGTGGATTTTTTCCCGGTAACACGTCTGGTTCCAGCTCGCTTGGGTTGGCAATCTCGTCGGAGTTTACATAACGCGGCAGGCCTGGCAATGACTGGAGGGGGTCCGATTCTAGCAATCAAATTTCCCAGCCTACGGCATCATCATTGGTCCGTTTTCATTATGACATGAAATTTGTGGAGGAAGAAGATACGCCATATTATTAACATGCAGTTTCTTTCACTCCGCAAGTCCGCATGCATGCTTTAAGCAGTTATTAAGACAGTCCTTGTTCATCTCTTTTTCTTTAAAATATTGAAGCCCAAATGAATACGAATACACTGATATACTCAAGTCCAGATGTTTTCAAATTAATCAACATTATCTGCCATTTTACAATTTAACATGAGTTTGCAAGCTTAAATAAAACCAAAAAAAATGCATCGCCCAGCAAAGATATAGAACGAAAGTAATAAACGATCGTTAACTGTTAATCAAGCTATCCCGAGCCAAAATCACATTTGGTGTCAATTCAACTCGACAAGCAAGGAATCGAATTTCGCTGTTTGCATAGTCAATGCATCATAGCTGTCTCCGACTCCAATGTTTAAACCGATACCGTGTTCCGTCCGAGCGTTTCGCCGAATAGCCAAAGAAACAAAATCGATAGTTCATGACATAAGTTATCAGCTGTCTGCCTGGGTACGATCTGCTGTCCAACCCTCGCTCTGATGCGCTCAAAATAGACACCGCCCGTGCACCGACAGTTAATGAATCCGTTAAGCTGTCGGCTGTACGTGTTGGGCAATCCAACTTAGCTGAATTGCATTACATGTTTTGCAGAAAAGACCGAGCTTTTTAAATGGCTCTACGCGAGGGAAAAAAGGAAACACGGATAGGACTTTTAAGCTCTCGGCATAGGATACTTTGTTATTAACAGGACAGTGATTTTGCAAACATGTTTATTGTCAGTGGCCATTCGAAGAGTCGCCGCATGAGCGCAGTAAATATATTACCGAAAACAAAGATCCGTTAAGATTGAACCTGAACTGCATGTGTGGCGTCCTTCCTATACGTCTCAGTTGCTAATTACTGATGAAGTAATTAGCAACGAATAGCAAAAGTGTTACCGAACTACATGGTTTTCGTTTGCAAACCTCTGCATCCCACTTCTGACACAAAAAAAATCACGAGATCGCATATTTTATATGCAAATTGCAACTGCACAAAAGCAAAGGCTGATGGTACTATGGCTACTCTTCCAAAACAAATCAATCATTGACAATGACCTACGGACAACCAAGTATTAATGGTTAAATTCGAAATTAAATCAGGCACCTTTTAAAGTGTATAATAACAAAGAGTGTGATGTTTGAATTTCACTCCTGCATATTAATGACACTAACAATGTAACGATACCCGCGGCTGACGCTGTATGCGCACTCATTAGGCCTAGGAGAGATTGACACCGAGGGTCATTACTGCAGATACGCTTTGGCATTGCAAAGAATTAAGCTTGGATTACTGAATTGGCCTAACAGCGCCGAATTACCAGCATCACTGTGCATGTGCGAGTACAGATCCAACGCTTCCTTGCATAATTTGCATACACTTACCCATACGGCTCACTCCATGCTTGGGCACAGATCATTTTTGCCGCAGTTGCAAGCCAGCGCATTAGCAAATTAGATATGCCCATTGAGTTTAGTTGAGCACACCCGAGCATAATGCTAACGCTCGTATCGCCTCTCCTTCAATATGCTTCAGAACCCGCGGCAAGTAATAAGGTTTCCATCAACTACATCCGCCGAATTCCTTCACTGTTTCTCCCTGGTCGACAACAAACCCGCGCAATAAAAAAAAACCCGCGATGAACGAAAGAGAGAGAGTATGAGGAGGAGAAAAAAATATCAATAAGCTTGGCAATCGTTATTGCAATTTTCCATGAAGGAATTTAAGGGGAAACCAGGTTGTGGACCTAGAGGGCTGGACGGGGGTCACCCGACCCAACCATCCTCCGGGCCAGCATCGGGTGTAGTGTTCCACCGCCCCCCGCTAGAACTCGGGTTTATTTTCGTCCATTCGGGGAGGCCATTCCAATAACGCGTTTCCAATCAGGGATATTGCACGTCTGAGAGAGTAAAGCTCTCTTCTCTTTTTTTTTTTTTTTACCTCCCTCACCCCCCTTCTTAGTTCGAGCAGTCGAGCGGGCTCCCACTTTTACTGCGGAGGATTTTTTTTCTCTTCTTACTTGGCCAGAAAAGCTCGCGGGTAGCCTAACTTAATGGAGATCATTTACCGCGGAGAACTTGCGCTTGAGTATTATGCCAGCTCTCCCGGGGGTGGAAAGTTTGCGCGCTGCTGAGAATGTTGAGAACGAAAGTGTATTGTGACTAGAACAGACCGGGCACGTGAATGGCCAATAACATTTGGGCAGGAAGGGAACTGAAGCATTGTTTACGATACGACGCTCAGTCATTCAATGTGTTCAAAGATAAAATCGGTCAAGACTGAGGATCAAAACGTACGAGAATTCAGCAAATCCGTTTGAATTAAAACAAACACAGACAGCAGTGGCACCTGTTCTCATGAACAAATCTTTACCTTTTCGTTTCAGACAAAGGTTTTCTAAAATCTTCGGGGAGATTTACATTTGTAATTGATGAATCAGGGAATTAGTTTACAAATGAGGGAAAAAATTAAAAGAGAGGGAAAAACACAGTCAGTTGTGTTTCTTAAAATCAAGTTAAATAATCCTAGACAAAAAACTTAAACATGAGAAAATCTTAGAGCCGTAAAGGATCCTTCGTATTTTTCCAAATTGAACTAAATGCTCGAGATAAACACAGCTGCATTATGTGGGCTACGCAAACAACACCGCACTCTGTGTCTAATTGGTTAATCGACTTTTTGCACCCGGCTCAATTTTGAAATCGAGCCCGGACCGCCTTCGGAAAGCTGTACGCATGAAGGGCTGGGCCGTATAGAATGCTGTTCAAATTTACCCAGGCCCTGGAATCATTTGAGGGTCCTCGCTTCGCTCCAGAGTCCCGGCAGTGTACACCAGACAATTATTAAAAAAACCTCGGTCCCCTCGCCTACCGATCTCTGGCGCAGCGCGTCATTAGCGGGGGACATGGAACAAACCCGGAACAACAACGCGGTTATTTTCCCTTCACAATCACGTACGGCCTGTCAGTCTCAATTCAAGTTGCTCTTAAACTACGGAAGTGTTTTTTCCCCCTTCTCTTGTGCTTGCCCTATCGGCACATCCCTTCGACAGGCACAAACAGCGCTGGAGAAGAGTTGAGAGTTAAACTTGGCTTGATGAGAAATAAACAAATAATGTTGTGAGCGTGTACACTTTTTACTCGCGCTGGTACATGTCAGTTGAGGAAAATGCGATCACAGGAAATATTTTTATTTCTCGATCAGTAGTGAATTTGCCAAAATCAAAAGGCATCGTTAATTCACATTGAGGTTGATTGATAAAGACTATGGAAATAATACATCCCCCAAACAAGACTTCTCTATCATTACGAGTGGACATCAATCAGTTTTGGCCGAGACTAAATCATTCGTTGTATACCAGGGGGCATTCAGTTCCTACGCCATGTGTGCTTGACATTGCCACCTGAATCAGCGGGCACAAACACACAGAGGAATGATAAGCCAGTCTAGTTATTAACCGTGTAATCTGCCAACACTGTAAAAATAATCTGAAGAGCGCTGGGTACAACGCTCGTGTAAATAGATATCCAGTCATCAAACATTCTCAAGTGTCAACTACGCATCTGTGTTAAGTTAGAAAGTACAGTGCCTCATATCTGAACACACACTCAAATGAACTGATCCCTAGAATAACCAGGAATCACTTTTTGTTGAATCTCCAGCTTTTTAGATCAACAACAGGCTCAAGCAATTTACCCGGACCGGGCCTGATATGGTGCTAGAACTAACAACACGTGCGACCAGGCAGCAGCCGAACGACAATTTAATTCCGCCAATATATTCCCACTTACAACTGGGCAAACACGCTGGCCATATAAATATCACGAGCCTCGATTTGATTAAAGGCCACTTGACAAATTCGCACCCCCCCCCTTTCTCCATTCTCTGTCTGCTCTTCAACCCCCCGGGGTGCATTACATAGAAGCGCAGTGCTCTACATCTTAGAGTACGTGTACCTCATCTCTCTACCAAGACAAACTGACCCAATCAATTACACACTAATTGCTCATCCGCATAGAGTGTTATTCCCAGATTTGCGATTTGGCCCTACAACAGACCATGCATTACTACAGATCATTTCTAGTATCACGCGCGTGGTCACATACTGTACTCCCACCTAATTGTAATCTGTGCGCATAGAGACAATATCGATCAATCAAGTCCCGTGACGTCACGAGAGGAGCAAGTCATGTGATATTGGTATCACATGGCCAGTGCCCACTCAGACGTCACAACGGGCATGTCTATATGTTTTTGAGGAACACCATGCGGTACGGTGATATTATCGAGGAACTACATGAAAGACTGTGCCGATAATTTAATTCAATTATTCACATCTGTAGAGGAAAAAATATCGGCCGACCGGCAGACGAGCACCTTTTATCCCATGGGATTCTGGACTGCGGAACTGCTTCCTGGCTCTTGAACGTGAACCACTTACGAATCGGACACGACTTGGAGTGAACCATGGGATCTTGAGAAAGCAAATAGATTGGACAAATTAAGAGGTCACTCTCAAGGTATATGCACCGCAATGACTTGTGAAAACCAACAACGCTTATCTCAACCTTGTCTCAACTTATAAAACAAAACAACACATTCCTTACGTACCAACCAGTAACAAAACAAGATACACCAAACACCACGATGCAACAGCTTGCAGTGAATATGTAAAATTGCGACATATGCTCGTTACAGCTGTGCAAAAAAAAATGCACTGCTTTGTCCCAAAACCGACGGACTAACACAAAAACACACTGTGCTCGAGAAATTAATTTAGCCTTTGTACATAGCGCCAGGCTTGTCTATAGTCTGTCCCATGTTATGGGATACGTTTCGTCAGTAGCTGTGAGTGCACGCACCTAAAGATGCCAACACAGCGCGAAATCCAATACAGGTATCGAGTAACGGGCCCAATGCAGTGCAAACCAACACCTTAGCGCCTCCGTCTATTTAGTGGCGCCTACAAAATTGCCAGCCGCAATATGAAGGTGATGTGAAGGAATGTCTGCAACCGACACATGGAGTCCTATCAAGACATGCATTCATTCATGTCCGGCCAAAAAAATTAATTAACACCTCAATGTGACGTGAATGTTTAAGTTTACGTGTTTAAAACAATGTTGCAGAAGTAGGGACTGTACATGTATTGCTTCTTTTTACCTATAGTTGAACTCGATGATCCTATCTATGGAACAACGATATCACATTGTATGGTAATCTACAGAAACTCTTTCGGGGTTGATTTAAAATTCAAACATGACGCAATGAGTGCATTCAACCACGCTTTGCCTGCATGTTTGTAAAAAGGTTTAAATCCTCTCACAATGGCAATCTTTTCAATAAAACAAAGCCCCGAAATGACACTTCCAGAGAGGACATCGTATTTTCAAACTGTGCATCAATAATTAATTGATAAGTTAATATTTCAACGACGCTCAGCATGCAATGTCACTGTCACTTAAAATGATGGAGTGGTCCACCTGAAACATATTGCTTAGTTTTTCACGCAAACCGCGATGTACATGATCGAGAATCGTGAAGAGTTTTAAGTCTGGATTTAGTCTGAACTTAAGTCTGAAGGGTTAAGGGCCTTGAAAACATTACTCGAATTTATTACCCCGAATATTCCATTACATGCAAGGAAATGGCATCAATTAAGACGATAAATGCAGTTTAATACTCAGATTATGCTGGGGACCATAATACACAATCGCTCACACAACTGATCAGTCTATGCTACAAAATGGATCGTGTCAAGAAAAAGCATCCACAAAACACTAAAATTGAGATCCCCCCACCACAAAATATGATATCAGTACTCATAATTCAGGAACCTGGGTACTTTTAAAACATTTTCTTGAAAAACACTAATTTTCAAATATCTTTCGCATATTTTTTTTGGCCTTCTTATGAAAATCAGTGCAGCCAATGGAATCAAAGTCTATTTGAAACCGGATAACAGATACTTGTATTCAGAATTTCAGCATTTAAATACTTTGGGTACTGTACTAATTTAGAACGGCTCACAACTTTCATACATTTTACAAAAACCATTGGATTGGAAAATTCTGTGCAAGTGGATGAGTGCCTGAAATAAAGACCACAGACACAGACCTTAAATGTTCACCACTGATAATTAATTTGGACATCAAAACTTGTGAAAGTTGTGGTCGTGCGAGAAAAACAGCAGGCTGTCTACATGATCTACTCAGAATACAAGGGAGCTGTTACATACCTCTATCGGCCAGACAAACGCTACCACAGCATACCGCGTAGAACGCACATATCACGGCCCGTAACACCACCATACTACCGGCCTTGTGTTCCCGAGACATTCCAACTCCACCAACAAGTTTCAACGCCCGACCTCCCATAGCGCTGAGAAAATGTCCAACTCCTTCAGCACACAGCACACACGATAAAAATGTTCCCAGAGTGAAATCTTAGCAATAATCCTCTTCAGTCTCAAGCCAAACTGTACATCTCACACTAGCAGGACAGTGTTGGAGTTCCTATACTCATGCTGTTTTACACGTACTGCTGTGAATATCCAACTTGTTACTCACGCATGTTCCTTCAGTAAATGACCACGGCTTGAGGACTAACTTCCTAGTGCGCTGGTTCTCCGAATCAACTGCACGGGACACTTGTCAAGAACTGCCCACCTGGTTTTTGTGAGGAATGTGTGAACTCACCGTCGGCGTTACATTCAATTTTTTTCGTCCTTTGTCAGATCCTACGGATCGATTCCGTAGATATACAACGGTCCACTTGGCACAAAAGGGTCCTGTTTTGGGTCAGCCCGCCAGCGCAGTCGAAGTCCCCATTGTCCAATGCTAAGTTTCTTTATTTGGACTTCGTCTGCGAGCTCGGGATTATACCGCCCCATTCAGCACAATGGTCATAAAAGTGTGTGCAGTGTACACAGAGCGCGAGCACACACAGAGAGCTACAGCTAGCTCTGTGCTGGCATCAGCACTCATTATGCTGTGCGCACAGTGCATTTCTCTCTTCAACTACGAGAGGGCGCAATTTTTTGCAACAATATGCTCTGGGTTTTCTTCAAACCTCGGTTGCGTTGTACATTGGACTTCAGTACAATGTTAGACCCCTAATTCAGGGGCATCCTGCCAGATGCGAGTCCATAATTTACTGCTTCAGGAACATCGAATCCTATAATTCGAAGCCAGAATTTAGAATACTTTTATTTACATTCTGACAAAAAGCTAGGCTTTAAAATAAATCTGGAGCCAGTGATGAGGCCGGAGCTGGAATGAAATCAAGATTTGAATAGCCTCTTGAATAAACATTGTATACCCATTGGCCGCGAGATTTGCAGACCAGTATTTTCTATGACATTAACTTTGTGCAGTTCGTGTAAAAGTGTCTTACTGAAATTAACATAATTTACGCATATACCTCGTTAATAAAATGTGTGTCACATAAAAAAATCCATGGTCTAAACAAACTTAAAGGGGTTATTTCATGGATTCCTTTACTAGCTGTAATTTGCCTCGTATCCGCAATTCAATGTGACACACACTCATTCTGGAAATCATAATTTAATGTTCGTCTGAAAAATATGACACCTATCAGTAGGCTCGTGGGGAAAAACGCTAAAATGAATTAGCTCGAATCAGATCGACAAGATATACTGACTGATGAGGAATCACAGCATTCCGTTTTATATTTATTGTTATATTCCGGAGTTTTTCTGAGTTACTTTCTTCCAAAAGAACCAACGTATATTACCGTAAATTCTTTTCTGACTGCTATATCAGATTGTCTTACCACATTTGGCTGCAATATTAATTTCCTAATTACAGAATTAATGGAGTTCTATCCTTTGTGATTATACAATTTAATAGTTTGTGCGGAAGATAACTGACGCTGGGGTCGCTAATGATTCGGTATGAGTCATTTTTAATTCTCATAAATGAATCACAAACCAATCATGAGAATTCACAATACACAGTCATCATCTACACGGATGTAACTGCACTGAAAAGAATGTGCCAAGGTCCTGCTGCCAATAATAAAAGACATTGTTGAATATCAAATAACGGATACTCAGACATTACGCAACAGAATGTGGCCGAGTAGGCAGATAGGATTTAACGGATGGTCGCGCATTGTGAAAGCAATACGCCAGATCCGCTAGGCCTTGTTTACGTCACGGTGTGGGCTCGTTTTGCTGTTTCACTTACCATTCATAATCGGCTTACGTGTTTTGTCCAATTTGATGGGTCACAGCTCTATTGTTGGCCGAGAGGGAGAACTTTTCTTGCTGATGTCACCCGATGATCGCACTACCAGTTTATTCCTAGGCTGAAGTATCTATTAGTGAGCACTCAGTCTTTTATTGCCCATCAAGTTATATTTCAATTTGATATCTGAACACAAGCGCGGGGAAAATTAAGTTATTTCACCACGCGATTTCATATCCAATCTAACAACGATTTGAAATTCCCTGGAAATTCCGTACTATAGAGACGTGCTTAGAAATGTTGATAACGATAATTCAAGCCACGATATTCTGCTCAAAAACTGGATACATGTTTGTGTTCATTCGATGCCAACAAATCCAGATAGTATTTGTGTGCCCAGTTTGCCAAATTTTGATTCAAGTTTAGATACTCATGCCTTTACTTCAAATATCTGAAGCTAATTTCTATTTTAAAAAAAACGAGAGGGGAAAAAGGATGATTGGAAGTGTTTAAAAAAAACAAAAATAACCCAAGGCTCAATTTCCCGCTGCTACCAGCGACTGGAAAACTTTATATTATCTTGATCCATTCTAAGCAGGTTTCGATGTTAATGGGTCACTAATTTCCAGGGGGCTTCGCGACGCGTGACTACTGTGGCCGATCCGATGTTTTGCCAAGCTGTTGCCGGCCGAGTGGACCAGGTTTAGCCTTCCCCCTCCAACTGCAAACATTGATCTGTTGGTCCCATTGCCCACAAGTCAAACCGACACCGCATTCCTCGCCGTATTGTTATTCCCTGTCAGGTTTGTTTGACTGTTTAACCAACCACTTTCCTCCTCTTGTGGGGAGATTTTGGCTGAGAATCGCAAACAAAATGCACCCCCGTGCTGTTCACTGCTTTCCATGCACGGGCACATCACCGCAGATTGTTTGTTACACTGGTTGATTGGCAATGGAACTGAGAAAATCACCGACACTTACCAGAAAAAAAATCATTTCATTTGTATTTTTTTCTGATTATGATTTTGCAGCAAGGTTTTTGGTAGCTTTCATATTCGGTACCTTATGGAGTTGGGTAATACAACATGAAATACAATGTTAAGGGAATATACATCATTTGCTTTTGCTGTAATTTTCAGAAATGGATGGAATTGGGGGGTTGGAAATATATAGCAAATATAGTTACACTGACTTTTTTGAGCTTCTGGGTTCGAAAATGCTATAAAAACCAAGAAAAACGATCATTTTCCTGTAGTCTGGTTCCCTGACTCCATATAAGAAGAAACAGAGCAGTTTACATACATTGGGGAATTGTAAGGTCAGGGAACCAGTCTAGCTGGCTCGTACCCGTTCATAGGTTTGTAATTGATTGCAAACAAGTGCGATGGTCAATTGGGGCCAGTATTTGGAAAACAAAGCCAGTTGTTTCCAACGCTGGTCGGCCGATCAGCGTTGGAAATTGATACAAATATACCACTTTTCTTGAAAATGACAGTATACCAGGTGCCATGATTTTACAGGATGCTTTACACTGTCATTCACTAACAGTCCAGCAAGGTATTTCAAAATGATTTGGTAGTTTTATTTTTTGATGTTTGCAAATGTTGTATTTTCCCTTTAAGCAGATGCACTTTTCTTGTGTTTTATATTCATATTTTTTTTCCCTCGTGTAAGTTTGTATAAAATGTATTTTTTTCCCCCGCTCAGCAGAACACCTTTTGCCCTTAGTATGCTTCGTGTGCATTGGAAATGCAATTTGTAATTTTTGGCCAAACCTGAGAAAATTAAATATTCCTCTCAAAAGGTCCGTTAATTAGCTCCACGAATACGGTAAGCTTTCAGGCGGTCGGACAAAGGCAAGTCGTACGTCCGAAGCGCTGAGCCCGTTGCCGCAACTGCACTGTCCCGGTGCCTAATGATCATCCCCTCGTTAAGAACGCGGGATGAAGGGGGTATAACGAGCTTAAGCCGGAACAGATCTACAGCGAGTCCTCCTGGGGAATCTCTAGTGATACCAGATATATCAGACGTATCGATTGGTCTTGCATTGTGTGGCCCTACTGGAGAGCTACTCCCATTGTCTCATAAGCTCTTTAATCTTATACGAAAACTCAGTGACAGCTACTCAGCCGTAATTGCCAAACAACCGAATTATACCGGTTGCTGTTTGTACAGTACAGGTGCAATCGCCTACTTAACCGATTTCTGTTGAATAATTTAATGAAAAATGTCGGAGTGTAATTGGCCTTACTCGCTTGTTCATTAGATCGCACACCATTTTATAACTGCTTGTAAGTGACAGAAATCAGTAGCTTTAAGATTTATTTACATTGGACTATTTTAATATTTGAGATGACAACGCGTCTACAGCCCCGTAATTTTTTTTCCATACTCCCTTGCCAGACTGGGTTGCAAATAGGGCCACAGTGGTAACCTACGATAATTTGAATGCCTTCTTTGTTTTCTTCAGAAAACTGAAGCAAAAAATCTTGATTTTGCAATTCCAGCCTCGTTTTGGTTTCAATATGTCGACGCTCTTGCTTTGTATCCAACTGCATGTAAGCTTTGTATCCAACTACATGTAACCAGAAATCCAAGCGACCTTCCTGGTGAAAAAAGAACAGCGCCCTCTGCGATTACAGCCAGAATTTGTTACAGAGGGCGGTATAACCTTTCCCGTGGTGGGCAACCAATGAGGATCTTTCTTTCGCTGTCGAGAGGTCACTTATACCCAATCATAAAGTTTGTTGACTTGCAAGCGTTTCTATGTAAATAGTTGTCCTAAACATATTTGAATGCTTCTTTGAAGTCAGTTCTCGAAAAAAAAATAATAAAATGAGTTTTGTTTTCGGTTTCATTGACGTAGGTCCGTGCGTCACGCTTGATTTTCTATTGTGTTCACGAGGAAATAATGGCCACAGAACTTTCTCTCGTTGCATCGAAACAGAAATAGATGAATAGAGCAATCACCAGTAGTCACACACGAAAGGAAATAGACACTTCACGGCTTACATGTTCACTGAAGGACTAAATGTGACAGGATTCTGTTGTTACTGGACAATGCTTGCTGATTTTGTTCACATTGTGCTCGCTGCCATAATAAGCAAATAGTTAAGTAAAAAAAAATCCTTTACTTGGATACTGCTGATTATTTAATTTCTTCGGCAACTCTCCATTTCTGTCGTTTCTAGAGAGCTAAACGGTTAATCTGTTTTGATATTCGGAGTTTATAGTACCCTGACGATTTAGTACAGCATCACCCCTGTATTTTCAAAGATCAAGATGCGCCTTCCAGATTGGACAGTTTTGTGGATGGTGTGCATGGTTCAGCTCACTTCGTTTGTCATGGCTAATATCGTTCCCCAAACCTCCATCCGGCATCACGAAGGTGAGTTACTTGATCTCTTTTTTTTAATACGAGGTCCTGAATTGTCGACCAGGCGTTCTGTGTCATTTTAATGTTTTCTGATTAATGTAAAGTCGCAATTGAGCGCTGAATGAATTGTAATAGGCGACCGAACGTGTGAATCAGTGCTTCCACTTTTAAGAACATTTCCTTATTTTAAGAACATTTTACCGTTAACGTCCTATGGAAAATTCTAATGTATTGAAAAAGCTTAAGAAGTTTCAAGGAAATCCAAAATCTGAAGGACATTTAACCCTAAAGGGGCCGGATTATTTTGACCATCTCTCAGCCGGGGGGGGGGGCGGATTCCGCCCCCCCCTAAGATCTCGGCCATCGAGTGACGAAAAATTTTGAAACTCGGCACATGCATAGAGCAACTCTTCCTAAACATACCCAAGAAATTTCATGACTATAGGTCAAAGGGTTTTGGAATTATGGCTAATTAATTATTCATATGTACGAATGGCAATTCTGCTCTGTGTCATGTGTGTACACGACGTATATGCAAAAATTCAGTTTTTACGGCGCGTAGCGCCGGAAAATTTTTCGCTACGCGGCAACCTGTGGTCCGATTTTTATGTTTTTGGTATCAAAAGATGCGTAAAGCTCGAGGCTAAAAAGTCATAACAGCTCGGGTCGCGAAAAAAATTTTTTTAGAGGCTATCACGGAAAATGTTGAGGGGGGGGGGCGGATTCCGCCCCCGGCCCCTTTAGGGTTAAAAGAAATTTCAACAATATCAGAAAGCAAAATCAAGAATATCATTTGACAATATAAATTTGTGTTCAAATACCGTATTAAATTGGCTGCGGCTTGAGGGCCATTGACAGCACACGTGAAAGAGCCGCAGCCGCAGTCTGACGATGATGAGGACGCAGCTAAGCTTCGAAGAGACTTTCTCTGAAAACTGAGAAACTTAACATTTTGATTGTTTGTCTGTGATTTTTCGGCAATTGGCCGGGATAGCCCACGAAAGTCTTTCGACTTATTTCCGGTGAAGATGTGGAAGGAAATGACAGTTTAAGTGGTGGGAGGGAAACACCAGGATAATATTCTGGGGAAAACCCACGGAATCAGGTAGGGACTGAAAACCCAATCCACATGTTGTCCCAGGCGGGATTCGAACCCAGGGCCACAGCGGTGGAAGGCTAGGGACGTACCGCTTAACCTGACTCCCCTATTATTACATGTTGAGCTACTTCAAGTAAAACCTGGAAACTTGAAGCTCTGGAAAATTCAAGACATTCAGACGAAATTACAGGAAATCACAGAAAAAAATATAGCCATCTAATGTAGCGGTCGGCCCTGCTGTATTAGTCAGAGGGGAAATCTATCCACCAGGTACGGCATTTACTGAACACAGCAATCATTGGACGGGACACTTCTCCTTGCTTTGCTTTCAATTAGTTGAGGATTTATTATGTCGACATCCAGTACGAGGGAAAGCTTTAATCACAAGAAGTAAACAAAACCAAAAACCATACAAAGAAACAGAACAATAATATTTTAGAGTTCGATCTCTGCAGCGTGTACATCTCACACGTTGAAAGTCAATAATTTCTAAAATCAGAAAGCAAAACTTTCAGTAAGAATTTATAATAGAAATAGAATTAACATTCTTGTTAAGTAAGATCTTACCCTGACGTCTTTAAGTTAGCCCAAAATATCAGAAACATCAAACAGCTGGGTTACTCCACAAGGAGCCATCTCAGCAGACTGGCCTTGCTTCTGAGCTGCAGGAGTCAAGCGTGGCCGTGGGAACTGTCTCTGATAACGCGCAAGACTATGCAAGTGCCATGTATACAAATGTATATAAATGTTAAGCGACTTCCGCCTTACGGAAAGTATGGTCGAGAAAATGCTTTGCAATTCAGCACGTGTGGGTCAAAATATCATATGCGAATAAAGATCAAAGGTTACCTGACTGGGAAATCCAAGGAAATTCAACTTTGGGAAGTGGAATTACTGATGTGAATCGAGTTTAATTATTCATAACGTGTACACAGACTTTGGAAAATCCGGGAAACGGCACTTTTGAAGATGCTGTTAGGCCTATAGCTTATCTCTGCTTCTATTATTGTTGTTGCGCGATGCTGCTGCTGTTGCTGTTTTTTTGCTGCTGTTTCTATTGCTGCTACTGATGTTGCTATTGGTTGCTGTTGCTGCTGCAGCTGCTGATGCTGCTGTTGTTGCAACTGCTGATGCTGCTGCTGTTCATGTCGTTACTCTTATGTCATACCTTATTATTTTTTCGTTTTTTATCGACGGTCCATCAAGCAGCGTGGTTCTCATCATAGGGGGCGAGTGGGGGTGGGGTGTGGGGAGGGGGGAGTGGATTTGCAGTGGAGGGGCGCCCAATTTCATCCGTGCTGAAAGGTAGACAGGCTGGGTTTTTTCACCGGACACCCGGCCTCCGTAAAATCAAAAAGTGCAGGGGGGGGGGGCACCATCTTCCAATGGGGACCCTGTTCAAAACGGTAATATCAGACAATAGGTGGCGCTTTTCCATTTCCACAGGACGTTCAAATAAAAAGCAAATCCCGAAAAACACGGTTTTCGTGAAAAATAAAAAACAAACGTGAAAAAGGGACTAACATTTAAACCCGCAAATCATGGTAACTTATAGGAATGCACTTTTCTTCAGTTGCCATATTTCCACTGGGGGCGGGTGAGACTGGGGCGGCGATTTTTTTTATGGGGCGGTGCGTGCCTCTCTATGGGATTTTGCGCCGCGAGGCAAGCTTCTGCCATATATTATTGCCAAAAAGTACTGTATGATATGTGCACTGCATCTTATGGCTTTGCAAGAGCTAGAGAGCAAAGACTCTCTTTCTCAAAGGCTATTGTTACTTTTTCGTTTAACATGCCGAAAGCGACTTGCGAGTTGAGACGCCTATACGCGCATTTCGGCAACCTCATTGGTCGAAGAAGCACTGTGCAGGTGCGTCGTCGCTTACGCGAACGCTTACGTCATTCCTCAGACCTTAGCCTCTGGCTTGAAGACATGCTCAATGTGCCATTTTCCCATTCAATAAATGGAAAAAAAATCATATGATATGGTTTTAAGCCAAAGTTTGGGGTCTTTCCATCTTGGTTCAGATCAATAGAAAAAAAATCATACAGTTGAAACAATACAATTTTTTTCCAAGAAACAACGTTGAACAAAATGTCTATCAAACAAACAAACCATCACCTTCACAAACGCTACGCCAAGGAGCAAACTCCAAGCCGAGGTTGCATAGGCTAAGTTAAAATTGAAACAGTTTTCTTTGCCATCTTCATTCAAAGTGTTTCTATTTTTTTTTTAAATTATATATCTAGACGCGTCAATTGACGACAGTTATGAGGATTACAGCAATATAGATCCTTTCCATAGACAACTAATGATGCAGGTGTATGGTGCTCACCGATTTGGTGGATTTGGGACATTTCGTCCGTCTGGAAACGGCACTTCTGGTAAGACAGTTGATCCACGGATTGCATGTGTCTCCTTTTTTCCGCGGTCAATCCCACTATGTTTTGTGTTTTAAAAAATATATCATTTTTTTGTGCATTTTTAAACGACCTAAAATGACCCCTACATGACCTTTGAACTTCAATTTAGGAAAAGTTGTGACGAACACCACCCAAGGATCACTCCATCCAAGTAACATTGAAATCCGTCAAATTCTGTAGACAAAGAACATATTTGATGTATATTCGAACAATCACCTCTAATGACCCCTACATGACCTTTGACCTCAGTAATCCGACCTAAGGGTCACTGTATCCAAGTAGTTTCATCAAAATCCATAAAAGCATGTAGAAGTTGTACATTTTTTCTCTCAAAAACCTAACCTATAAAAACGGGGCTACGGACGACATCACGGGAAGGACTTGTGGGTTAGGAGAATTGCTTTTATTTCACTTGTGGGGTACCTTTCCCTTTGTACGAGTACCCCACAAGTAGCTCTGGTGTGTACGGTCATACAGAAATTTGGACTAGTTAGTGTCTCCCAAAACTTCGTTTAGGCGACACAAGTACGATGTTTATTATCTGCGAAACCTTCGACTGTTGCTCGCTTCCCCCATCGTTCTACCCGAGGGTGCCGGTGTCAGCTGATCCCTAACACAATATATCTGAAGCAAACGCAGGCGTCGTAAAGCATTATGGACACCATATTAATCTAAGTGCATTCGTACGCCAGTGTCATGCGTTGATTCCGATTTGGGTCACTGGCTATACAAAATCCGCCCAATGAGAGCGCAAACAGTAAAGGTCACTGGCTGCGCCCGGACCCGCGGGATCACCGAATTAGGTTGTAGGCCTGCCTATACTTTTACTGCTGCGGAAAGTGTGATCCACCATCTTCAACCAGAAAAGTTGCCAAAAAGGCTTTTTTAGTTATCAGCTATCAGGGCTGAAAATGTGAAATACAGGCACTGCAAATTCACAAACATTATTTCGATCAATCGTGCACAGCTGCTCATTAAAAGCTTTCTGCTCACAAAAGTTGTGTTATGGAGCAGATTGAATCACTGTAAACATAGATTGTTTATTCCAAGTCAAATCTGTACAAATCATTCCAAGAATTGTGACCAAACATACTTTATCCTACTTCTTGAGACCCAAATTGTGTTTTCGCGCCTTCAGTTTTGACTTGTGACTTGTGATTGACCCGATTAAAGCACAGCTCCTTATTGACATTTCGAAGCTTAAGCCCTGATGTAGAAATGACTGGTAAACAACATTGGAACTGTTGTTTTTTCTTCTGCCGACGATTCGTTTTAGGTGATATCGGGAGTGCAATGCTGAAATGGTTCCTGGGCATTTCGGGATCGGCCATTCTCTTTCTGGTGTGTCTTCTCATGTTTTTGTGCCGTGCAGATTTGGCGAGGTGAGTGCAACATTTTCCAACCTAATAAAACATGGCATAGGCCTAATCACAGCAGTTGTGTGTGTGTGGGGGGGGGGGGGGGTTAAAAATTGACAAAATCAAGGCTCCCCCCCCCCCCCTCTTTCTGGTGTGTTTTCTCTTTTTTTTGTGCCGTGCAGATTTCGCGGGATAAGTGCAACATTTTCCCACCTAATAAAACATGGCATAATCACTGCAGTTGTGTAAAAGCATTACATACGCTGTGTGGACTTTCGAACAAAAGAGGTCCACATAAACCAGGTTGCAGCGACGTTGTGTGGACTTGCCCACGTCCACACAATGTTTCCCCATTTCTGGGCAACAGGTTTAGAGGCATTTTGGGGTAGTAGGTTTATCTGTGGCAGAATGAAGAGAAACACTAAAGGGAATCATAGAAAAAAAATGGGTTGAAAGAGTTTTCACAAATTGAGAAAAATGAGTTTTTTCACTGGTTTTTCTTACTACTAAAAAGCAATGGAAAGTCCACACAAGTAACGTAAACCTTCGTGTGGGTGGGTGTGTGTGTGTGTGTGGGGGGGGGGGGTTAAGAATTGACAGAATCAAGGCCCCCCACCAAAAAAAAATCGTTTTAGGTGATATCGGGAGTGCAATGCTGAAATGGTTCCTGGGCATTTCGGGATCGGCCATTCTCTTTCTGGTGTGTCTTCTCATTTTTTTGTGTGCCGTGCAGATTTTGCGAGGAAAGTGCAACACTTTCCATCCTAATAAAATCCAGAATTTTTTTTGAGTATTGAGCTTATACAATTCAAAGGTTTGACCACAACACTGACGTATTAGTCCCATTCTGGCTAATACGTCGACACAGTCTACTCAACAAATACAAGGGTATCTCGAAAGGCTCGTGTCCAGTGATGTAGTGCCTTGATGCTGGGCCTTGGCCTTAAGGCTGCCTGGGCTGCTTTTTTTTAGGAGCCTTGGCCGAGGCTTGGGAGGAGGCAAAAAGCCTGGCCCTTGCCCTTGCCTTGAAGGGGGCCTTGCAATGCAATTTTGAGTCTCAAGGCCCATAGATTTTTTTTTTTTTTTTTTCCAGATAAATTCAAATGAAATTTGTTGTTTACATTTTTAATCATATTACCATGGCACTATAGATTTGTGTTGTTGGGCACTTTGTAGCTTCTTTCACATTTTGATTGTGTTGTTTGTTTGCTGCGATCTGATTGGTTGTTTATGTCTCTGATAATAAGCTAAAAAGATTTGCATGTATCTGTTTTAGATAATGTTGATATTTCTGACCATGGGCTAGCAATAAAAATTTCCTCAAAATCAGTTTCTTTCCCCCTTTTTTGTACTTGTGAATTGTGTTGTGTGTCAATATATAATCATTATTTTTTTTTATTAAATTGAAGACCTTGAAGATATACATGTACTTTAATAGATACAGTGCAGTCATGTAGGCCTATGCGAGCAGTTGATTGCAATTAAAGAAATGTTGTTCTCGTAACGAGAGCATGATGATGATAAGGGCGGATCAGGGGGGCCAAAGGGGCCATGCCCCCCCCCCCCCCAAAAAAAACGAAACCTTTTTTTTGAGTTTTAGTAATAATAAAGGCAGGCAATGAGTACACCACCACCATTTCCAAAAAAACATTGAAAAAAATGATCAGAATGGACTCAAATCGCACCGCAAAACAGAGCATCTCGAATTTTTTGGGGCCCTTAAGCCCCCCGGGCCCCCCAGCCCACTTTTGGGTTTTTTTTAGCGGGGGACCAAAATTTCTTGTTTCCCCCCTTACCTTTGTCTGGTTGTTGTTGCCTGATGATGTATCAGATGATGACTATCGTGGTCATTATATAATATCAGTGGTCATTTCGGGCCTTGGCCTTGAGGGCCCCTTGGCCTTGGCCTCTTCCTTGCCTGGCCCCTTGGCCTCTTGGCCTTGGCCTTGGCCTGGCCCTTGGCCTTGAGAGGAGGGTTAAAGCCTTGGGCCACTGCTCGTGTCATTTTGCATAACGAGTCGGGGTGGCAGTGCAAGACCGAAATTTCTTCAGGAAACTTGAGACATTTCTCGCTCGTTCGTATGGGGCTTCAGTTCATCTTTGTTTTATGGAAATGACAGGTCCTGTGCGAAAGACAATTCGCGGATATTCTTTTAATGTAAGTACTAAACAGGTGCAATTTCAGCATATGACTTTGTTGTGTTCACTTAGCTAAAACCTCAGTGCGGGCCCGTTTCCGGGAGAAAATTCCCGTAAAATGGCCCTTTTTTCCCGACGTAAGTTAGTCATAGTTTGATAAATGGGGTTAAACGGTTTCACTCATGATATATATAATTTGTTTATCTTGAAAAAAAAATTCCCCGTCATTTCGGCTTTGAAAATGTGAACTTGTCATCATTTTCCTGTGTAAACGCACCGATTGAGCGCCCTCGCGTCGGCTCTTTTGACTGTAACTCCTGACTGGAGTATCAAATTGTACGGGGTTAAACGGAATCGAATAGCTTAAATCCTCCTCTTTCCTTACATGTAACACTTGTTTTGATTGGTTGACAAAAAAAACACCGTCATTTTCACAAGGAAAAAAAGTGGCCAATGACAACTTTCGATCGATAAGGCATTGTTCGAGACTTACATCGATGTACCATTGCTTACCACGCGTTTCATGATCTTGGACTCTGCTCATCACCCGTTTACAGGACATGTTTTCTCCAATTCTACTTTGAATAAGACATTTAAAAACTACCCATTTGTAAATTAGTTATCTGGGATTATAACTGTGGTCTTTAAAGGAGTTAATTTCATTTCTGAATAATGTAAATTTGGATCTGAATACTGTTCACTTCAAGGCAGTTATAGAAATTTGTGATGGAAAGAACGCGCATTTGTTTATTGGGCCGTACCATTTTGTTTGTGGGGAGGATATCTATGCATGTACACGTAAGTGTACGTCGGATTTCTTGAGGGAAATAAAAATATGAAAGGATGTATATGTCAAGCTTGACAAAATCGGACAAGATTATACTATTAGACATACATTTTCATTGATATGTACACAAACCCTATATGTCATGTCATGTATAGGTTTGTTTTAACCATTTTATGAATGGAGTGTGCCGGGCCACATTTTAGGGTCGAACGCACAGCCGCACAGGGCCAGCGTTAATCCGATTATGTAGCCCTGGACCTCTGTGTAACACTCTACGCGCCAGATTTAAACTGTGAAATTAAGTGAACAAATGTGGGGGTAACAAAAGTGAAAATAGAAAGTCTTAACGTTTCTCTGATCTGACTTACTCGTATTAAACTAACACTGAAACTTCAATTCGGCCAATGTTTTTTTCTTGGTTTTATATTTATAAGATCCCTTTTTCAAAATACAATGAGATGTACAATGTTGATTGATGTTTCGGGGGAATTTGAGCTATCCATCCATTTATAAGATTATCAATCTGCTGGAACTTTGCGAGAGTCACTCGTTCACCGCACACACTATTTACGCCGCCATGTCGGAGTGTTTGTTTGATTCTTTGTTGTTTTGTGTTGTTTGCGTTATACGCCTCGCTTTGATGTTCAAGATGGCGTACTATTTCCGTGCCGAACTCAATTCCTTTCAAAGTTGGGCTGCAACGCGTATGCTTATAACTTCTCTCGCATCCCCATCACGGGAATGAATGCAGAGCGAAAACTTCATGGCTCAACCTTGTTCCCATGGTGTCGAGCAGTACGCTCTCACCACTACCCGCTCTCTCACCATTGATTTGCACTTTCAAAATTCTTGCATACGTATGCAAATTAGGAACAGTCCAGTGCCTGGCTGTGCTTTAAATCAGTTTTGTTTGTATGCGGTTTCTTGCGTAAACAACAGCATCAATTCGTTGGGTCGCGGCCGCGGCGTGTGCTCCATTTCTTAAGGCAAAATGGAAAAGTGAAGTAGACGTAATAATTCACAGCGAACGTTAAAACACGTAATACACGTTGGAAATAAACACCAAGTACACGATATAAATCCATTATTTGCTGTTGCTGTATCGAATCAGGATGTCGGAAGAAAGTTTCCAAGCAACAGCTAATATTAAAAACGAATTATTAGGGATTATTTTCCCCAATACCCGTGATGACGCCCCATGGACGAGATAAGCTAAACTATTATTGTTTCACTTCAGGTGCTTCCACCGCATCTACCGCAAACTGTACAAGCGCTGGGCCGATAGGTACGCAGCTGACCGGCAGGCGATCATCAAAGACGTGGACGACGAGCAGTTCTCGACCTCCGATCCCAATGAGAAACTGGTGGTGGACAAGATCGTCTACCGAGCGGTCAATTTCAGGCCATGGGAAAGCATGGATGGTGCGAAGCAGGAATACACCGCCGTGCCGCCGGCGCCGGACTCCCCTGTGAAAGACGCACCGTGCCCGGTCCTGTCGAACGGCCCGCAGCCAGACCCCGTCAAGTCAGTAGAGACGACTGAAAAGACCGACACAAATACAGTGGACATTAGCTCATAGAAATAGAAATAGAGCCCGAAAGTAAAAGGTCACGCGACGAGATACCGGAACCATCGCGTGGCCCACCTATGGGCATTTTACAGTGGGTTGCCCTTTCTTTTGCTAAAATTGTTGACAGAATGATTTCTAACCGTAAACACCCCAAGAAACATTTATTTTGTCATTTTACCTTGGTATTCCTCAAGGAAATGGGGATGGGAAAAGCGACTTGTTCTTACGACCTTTCACGTCCGACTTTTTCGTTCCTATGTCTTCTTGTTCGTTCAAGTTGTTTACGTGTGAATGAAACTTTATAACGATGCGAACATTTAGAATTTCAGCAGTCATTTTTTATTTTTTTGTAAATGCTAAGGAGGCCTTCAAGTTTATTCTAAAAAGTATATTCTAAAAGACATCTTAGTCTCCTATTTAACGTTCATTTTTCACCCGATAACCGTCACAAAATTATTTCATAAATTTTCATATTTGTACGAGTACATCGAGTTCCACTAGTCCACGTGAATTTTAGTTTTTTCGGAAGTGAGAGGTCAGTTTTTGGCACGATATTTCTCTTTCAAGTAAGGCGATTTTTCAATTTCCATCAATTGAGAAACTAGAAACAATTTTACAAATGCCCTTTCCGATGGTGACTTTCTTAAGATATTCATGTATCAAAAATAATTGCAAATTTTTGCACGTTAATTTTCCTAATCAAGGGCCCCGGAAGCACCATGTTGTTAGACTCGAGTCCAGGACTCGGACTCGACTCGAGTCACATTGGAAAATGACTCTGACTCTGACTCGGACTCGACCATGATGACTCGGACTCGAGCTTGGTGACTCGTGACTCAAGTCACGCATTTTCATCAAAAGAAAAAAACTAACGTATAGGGGTGGGAAAGAATCATTGAGGAATAATGTTTGGATGATGAAACATGGAGGGAAGGGATGGAGGAGGATTTTTTAGGGATGGGAATTGAACACTCAACATGTACACACACAAGGTAAATTACAAACACTGGGATTTACTTAAAAGACAGAATGGATGATTGAAAAATAATTTTAAAAAAATGATGAGTTTGGTGGACAGCTAAGAACAAGTGACTCGTGACTCGGACTCGGACTCGAGGCTTGTGACTCGAGACTCATTCGGACTCGGATTCGACGTTGGTGACTCGACTACAACACTGGCCGAAGCGCGCCACCAGGGGTGAATTTTCAGGCTTTATTGACCACCCTCCACGGTAATGACAGAACTATTGAATTGCAATGAATCCACTGTTTGTGGCAATAATTGGCTATGATGCGCATGCATATGACGCCATTTTGGCGCTGCTTGCAAATCATGCGCTTACCTGAGTGATATGGGGCGCTGATGTGACAATCTAAGGATTCGGCACAATTTCCGTTATGAGGACTTAAATTATTTGTCTATTAGTGGGCCAGATGGGGGAAATATTTGGGGGAATTGTGCCGTTGATGATTCAAACATGGAATTTGGCACACAGTCAGTGTTTGTCATGAGTAAGATATTTGCGATGGCCATCGCAGATTTGTCCTTTGAAAAAATATAGGTAGAATAACAATCAATTTTCAAAACTTTTAAAATGCCTGCCAGTGCTTGTTATTCTACCTTTTTTTTCCAAAGGACAAATCTGCGGTGGCCCTTTATCCCAATGTAATATCTTTCTCATAACATACTCTGACTGTGTGCCAAATGCCATGCTTGTATCATCAAAGGCACAACCCCAACCTTTCTGCTGTACTATATTGCATTTTTGGTAGCCTTTGTCGTCTTTTCTTCATTCTTTGTTAATAGCTTGTGTTGTATGTCGGTTTGTCGGTCATTGTTAATATCAATGCCTATTTGTAGGGTGGCCCTGAAAGGACACACATCTCAAATGTCTTTGCAAATATTGCGAAAATATTTGCGATGTGGCAAATATTATCGCATAGGCCTATATCTTTGCAAATATTTGCGATGTCGCATATTTCACCGGAAATATATTTGCAAATATATTTGCAAATATTTGTGATAATGTTTGCGAAATCGTAAATATTATCGCAAACATGTGCAAGGATATTTGCGATAATATTTGCAACATCAAAACATTTGCGCAAATATTTACAAAGATATTTGCGATGTGTCATGTCCTTTCAGGGCCAGGAAATATTTGTCTTTGGGGATTGGAAAAGATTCCAGTTGGTATCACAAAATGTTAAAAACATGTAGTTAATTGAGGTATGAACATTAACTGTAACATTTATCACGTTAAACTATATGCAACACAATTGTTGCTCATGCCATTGCAATTACATGTATTGGATTTTGACTAATTATTAACCAAATGGGTGCCATATGTAAATATAAATCTTCGTCGTCACACTTGTCATCGATATATTCACACTTCAATTATCATCACCACTATCGTTAATGATAATTACCTTGAATGGGACCGTGCGGATACATTCCCATGGACTTTCACCCCCCCCCCAAAAAAAACCCCCTCTTCCCAAACCTTTCAATTAAAATACTCTACGCGACCTAATGAATCGTTTTAAGTATAACGTTTGACTGTAAATCTCCTGGAGGAAAAGGTAGTTAACGCATTATGCATTTAGGGAGACACAGAAATGTCTCCCTAGTGCCCATTGTCTCCCTAACGTCAAATAATTTACTACAAAGTGTCTCCCTAAGGTACTATTTAATGTTGTACATGTAATCACTATTATAATAATCATCATCATTCTCAACATCATCCCTACAATCATCATCACCAACACAACTTTCACCACCATCTTAAATAATTTAACCGAACAAAACTGTTGTAAAAATATTTTCTTGAAATGGAAACTGCTTTGTAATTTTTATAATGGCAATTATGATTAGGTCATTCTTGCAATTATTGTCTAGAAATACAGTGTAATGTGTTTGAAACTGTATTTATAGGCCTTATTTATATATGATAAAGATATATACAAAGATGATGAATTGAGAATCAGAAGAAACTGAATGACTTGTTCAGACAAAATGGTGAAGATTGACCCGGGTTACGGGAAACAATGTATAATTTACCTAAACCTGTATTATCGGGAAAAAAATTAGTTGCACTCTCATGCAGTATACAATGTATATACATAGGCTGTAATGTAAAGATTTGAGCTTGAAATGTGTCCCATGTATGGCTAAAAATGTTAATGTTAAATCATTATTGTTTGCAAAATGAACTAAATTTAGAGCCCATTGTCATAAACAATACGAATTTTTTTTTTCAAGTCACCACCTAGAATACCGAGGAAAATTGGATTGCTGTAATTTTACTCTATCTATACTTAATGGTGTATATGAGGGTTCATCCGGCATGATTATGATCATGATCTAAATAAATTTTGCAAGCATTTCCTCATTTGTCTAACGATATATCACCAACGAAACTGAAATGCAAGTCATTTTGTTGTCCTTGTACGAGAAACGAAACAAAAATTAAAATAATCGTTACAAAATTTTGATCACACCACGTGAAGAATCTATAATTAACACACCAGCATACAGAATTAAAAGTTAAATACAAGTTTGAGATTTTTCGATGGTAACTCAGAAACACAGTGACGAATAAAGGTTCGGTTTCTGCTCAGCCTGTATGCGGGATTTGTTCTGTTCGGTTTTAACCCGTAAACTAAACCCACAGTCCTATCAATGTACTCTTCCGGTCTATTCGCGAATGGGTGAACGGGATTTTGTCCCGGGTTATACAGATCGCGGCAAGCAATTAAGTAAGATTTGAGGCTTTGCATGGTGGAGATACTAAGTAATGAAAGGTTTGCGGAAACACCATGTGCGAATAATTTCTCAACTAAGAGAATGGTTCTGAAAAGAACCAGAGGTATTAACTCGACGTTCCGGTCAGTATGCTCTGACCGTCTTCACGAGAAACTGAAGACGGTCAGAGCATTCTCCTGAAGACGGTCAGAGCAAACTGACCGGAATGTCGAGTTTATACCTCTGGTTCTTTTCAGAACCATTCTCTTAGTTGAGAAATTATTCGCACATGGTGTTTCCGCAAACCTTTCATTACTTAGCAATCAATTAGTTTTTCTGTCACCAAATTTAGTCACGGACCATGATGCGCATGCGTCAGTTGTAAATGGAGCGGTTCTCGGACTTGATATATCATGCCAGTGCGTTAATGTAGAGCTTTCCCCATCCTGTCAAAAATAACAAGCCCAAGCCCGACTCAGCTCACTGTATCACTAGTCTGGTACGGGGGCTTGCTTGCACAACAAGCAATTAAATAATCGATGGCCTTGCCTTATGTTGCTTTCATAATAGCAAGGCCTCAAAAATAATAAAGAACAAAAGTGCACTTCTCTTGGCGTTCAAATGATGAAATGGCGCGTAACTTAGTGGTATAGAAATGGTGGGTACATGTATATTATAATTATGAGAAGCGCCTACACTCTAAAAAAGAAGTGCAAGTTTACGTTGTGTAAAACTGTTGTGTAAAAAAAAATTGTGTCGTTTCTGCTCAATATTGAGCAAAATGAAAATTTTGCTTGTACCTCCTACTTGTGTCATATGTGTTACACATGAAAAGGGTAAAATAGTACCTAATATTGACTACAAGTCCCAACAACACAGGCAAAAAGTTAAAATGATGGTATTATTACCCAAGTGATGAGTTAAACAAACTGGATTTACCCAACAACTGTGTAACTATTCTTTCATTGTACGCGTCGAAGAGTAGAATTTACCATAACATTAGTAAAATTTTACCAATGTACGGGGTAAACTTAGTGATTTTGAGGACGTGATTTTTTTGTTCTAGGTAAGTCAGTGAATAGAATTTCAGTGTTGATTCCTCCAAATGGGATGCAGATGTATAAGGATTAGTATCGGAGAGATTGGAGAAGTGACATGCTTATTATTTAGACATTATTTGCAACTACATTGTGTATTTGGACGTCTCGCTCTGCCAACCACGTTTCCATGCACATGATGCATGCGTTTCATGTACCGTAGAGTGAGTGTTTTCAGATCTATATAGAAACACGCAGTAAAGTGACGGACCTTTGGGGAATTTGTTTTAATGAGTTGATTGAGGGTAAATTATAACACCCCTGCCGATCATTTAGCCCACGTTCCTCGTAATAATCTTCATACATCAGCACCACATTTGAGGAAATATTCATTTTACTGACTTTCAAATCAAGTATTCAGTTATTGAAATCCCACGCTTGTCAATGTCCCGCGATTGCTGTCTCTGGCAATAAACAGTGGTTTCTCTAGCCGATTTTAACATATTGTAGGTGACAAAATGATGAGTGAATTTCAAGTCCTTTATTTTGTCCTTAATTTTCTTTCTTTACCCGGTATATGTGTGTGAAGGAATGGCCCAACGCTAAATATGTCCCCTTCCCACAAACAGAAGAAAACAGGACAAAATGCAGTTTTGTTACAGTGCGGACCTCGTAGAAACACTTGTTTACAATCCCAAAACTTCAGCACCAGTCTTCACCTCTCAGAATGTCAACTGTTCCTTGCTCATGTTTGTCCAATCCGGAGCTTTCCCGAGAATTATGTTGAAAACAAAAGCCTTCAACTGATCCTCTGTTTATTTTTTTTCTTCATTTTTTGTGTTCATCTTTCTTCTTCTGTTTCATGATAATGTCTGGCACATTGATGAAGGACTCTTAAGGCCCACTGTAATGTATCTAAGAAATTATTGAACAGATTTTTTTTTTCTAAACGCACAATTGGCTATTAAATAATGGAGTGTCATCATTGTGTCCATGCATTAAAGAAAAGATGCATTATGTTAAATAGCTGGGAGACGAATTATTAATACGTTGACCATGCATGCGTGTTATCTATACTGAGTATTATCCCCACTACAACAGCTCATTGAGTAAGTTGCAGCGGCTCGAGATGGAGTCGAGAGCGCTGATCGGGCTCTGCACTGTTGCTGCAACTGCAGTATTTCTTGGTGAGTACAAACTCTTACAGTTACACTTCTTCAGTAGACGATTAAGTTTTAGAGTTAATCCGCAATTTAGTTTGTTAATTGAAGATAAAGCATTACAATTGCCTGTTGTCCGTGATTGTAAAGGCGGACATGCAGAATTGTTGACCTAAGTTTTTTTTTTTTTTTTTTTTTTTTTTGCTGCATCATTTCCTATGTACCCCGAAACGAATACGGTGTAGCGTGAATTTAGGTTTCTATGAAAATCGGACTCGAAAGTGACCGGTCACGTGAGATTTTCATGTGACAACGGTACTATAGAGAAAAGAGATATATTTTCTCGTGCTTTAGCATCAAAGTCACTTTCATATTTTTGGCACCAAAAATCGCTTTTTCGGCAATAATCCAAAATAAAACGAAGCAAATTTCATGACATCATAAACCGAAGCTTTATTACGCCGGCCTCTTTTGTCACAAAATTATTGCTACCGGCTTAAAATCATGTTTTCCGATCATACAATGGTGTGAACATAGGTTTTCCCGTCCAATTCTATACCTTGCTCATTCGGTCATGCAAAACTTTCATTAAAAATCGCATAAAAACTGGCAAATGTTTTCCAACTTGGTTTCATTCAGCGAATGTTCAAATAAATGAGCTAGGTTATCTTTGTTAACGCGTAAAACGTAAGTAGCATGTTACGGAAGTTGTGTACAGGGTGAGTAAAAAAAGTGACCGAATTAGAAAAATTAGTTAAAAATAAGTTGCTCGCTCCATTTCATAAAAATAACATAGGCATCAAGTACATGTATTGACTAGAACCTGTGAAAAATTCAATTAATTTTCGTACGCTCTTCCAAAGTTATGACTATTTTAATAAAAAGATCACATCATTCAGCTGGCCACCACTGATCATTTACCGTTCTACGAGCTGATGAATGCCCATTAAATACAATGAAACATAACCGTTTTACAACCTCCATGGAGGAACGAGAATGTGCAAAGGAAAACATACAAAAATTGCTATTAATATTTTAAGGAAAAAAAGAGTTTACTTGTTCCTCATATTCAAACACAAAATCTGACAGTAAAAATTATGTTTCAGTCTTGGTTTAAATGAATAAAATCTCATTTTGTATTTGCATGCTTGTGTGTAATCTGTAATTCTCACTTTGCCCAGTAGTTTCCAACGGCATTCCATGGATAGCTATTTAAAAAAAATGGGTTCTTTCAGTAAGGCATGCATAACTTCTGATAGCATGGATCAATTTCAGGGTTTTTTCAGAGGAGTGGAAGAACATGCTCTTTTAAGACATACTTCACCCCGTAAAATAGTTGCATTTTAAGGGGGAAAAATATTATTCAGGGTCACTTTCTTTTTAACTTAGTCTGTGTTTAATTGGTAGCTTTGTATTTGCAAACGTTCACAAAAGCAACACATGTTCAATGAAACTGTGCAGCTGCAGTAGCAAGATATTCATATGTCACAGTGTTAAAACAGAGTCTAAAATGACATGACTTTTGGGAAAGCTTTATAAAGGAATGTATGGGAATTTCAAAGAAAATTACGATTGCTTGGGAAGGAAATGTGAAATGCGTATGACGGAACTGGAAAAAAAAGCATGTAAAGTGTCCAAGTGAAAGAAGGAAATAAAGTTGGGCACTTGCCAAAAGTACAGATTATTGGTTTTCAATCGGACAAAATGTTTATTCAAATTCGCATAAACATGGGCAAGCATTTTCACACTCGGTGCAAGTTAGCGAATGTTCAAAATATTTCAGCGTATCCTCATTCACCCTTGTTCATTTCATTTCGTGAACTTTGGATTTTAATCCTGCTCGGGAATCCAATTTGGTGCACACATTTATATATACATTACTGAAATTTGGCAGTTGCAGCAGAAAGATATAGGTTTTCCTGGGAAAACTTTTATTTGACCAAACAGTGAGGTTTTTTGACCTGCCGGAAAAGCCATGCGTTTTCTTCTCGCTAAGTCACTGGCTGACAAAATGACTGACTGAGTCGTGGACTTGACTGACTGAGTCACTGAGAATGTAAATGAATTGTTCCATACCCGTTGACGGCCCATAGCGCACATCAATGTGGATCGGTAAAATTGCTCATTTTCTTGTAAACATTATATTTTTAAAAAGCCTCTCTTTTTGTGCGGCTTGCAGAGGTCTCAGCCCACGTGTGTTATAGAGGTCAGGAGTTGTACACCAACCAAGATGGTACCCGTGCCGACAGGTGGGTGGAGAATGCACCCGACCCGTGTGCCTGTACCGACGTACGACTGGGCGGGGTGAACACCCAGCCCCAGGCCTCGAAAGCTCTACCCCTTGGTACTGGATCAGTGTGGACAAGCGACCGCCAGCAAGACTGCTCCACAGAATCGGGTAAGAGTTTATTTATAGGTTTTCCTTGCCAATTTCATTTTAAAAAAATTGTTCAATTAAACACGAGGCCCATTCAAATTCGTTTTAAAACGAATGCCCCTTATGATTATGAGCATTCGAACATTAAAACGAACTTAACTAATGTTTATCGACTGAATATCATTCCGGAGTTTTCCTCCCACCTCTGAAAGTGTACATTATCCTCTCTCTTTGAAGTTTCTGTATGGGCTTCTGAGCTACAGTACCTGTAGCTCATTCCCAAACACCCATTCATTGCCAAAAAAATATAATAAATCCATTATTCGCAACGTGCACTTTTGTTTTGATTTCCTTCATATTTATTTCTTGAAGTTGGTGTATACGACGTGCTTTTTGGGTGTGGCATCCTGAAACATAGTTTTTTTAAATTGAATTGATAATTTTCTAGCATTACATGAATAATGAACTTTCCAATCGTAGCTCACGACAAGTAATCAATTAAGTTATTTCAACTTTTAAATTAAGAGCGGGGCGCTCCTAATTTGTTCTGATCAAACTATGAGCAATTTCTGAACTGGAGCGCGACATTTAAAAACACTTTTTAAACTGAATACAAGTCTGCATAAATATTCAAATATTTGTTGCAGGACATTATTCCTTTAAATTTTGTTCAGCAAAAAAAATGGTCATTTTGAAAAAGCACGTACATACCAACTCCAATTATTAACCAGTCTTAAGTTCTGTGTGACGGTATCACAGCATGACCGTCTCCTCATAGCGGTATCCCACTATGACCGTTGGTATCCCATCCTCATATGACGGAATGTATGTTAATTTTTTTATAAACGTTTGTCAAATCACTCTCATTTCGCAAGTGTTGACCTGTATACAACAACGATTATTGAGTAGCAGAGATAAAGTGGAATATACTCAGGCCAAATGTTACAGGTCAAAGGTCAACTGAGGTCATTATTGATGTCATTCTCATACGTTAAGGTTGCGTTTTGGGGGAATTGTATGACATTGTACAGGCTGCTGTGGATTTTGAGGAAGTGCAACAACCCTGTGGTGGGAAGACAAATAATCAGGTATCAAATTATAGGCGATTTATGGTCACAATTTAGAGAATTACTTTAGTCTATAAATTCTCAAACGAATGGAGTACCGTTCGAATTGTTTGTGGTTAAACATTGCCTCAGGCAATACTTTGGATTCCCGGACAAAATTCGTTTGATCTTTACTTCCGGTGTTACTGGAAGTGCAATGAAAACTGAATATAACTTGAAACAAAATCATGGAAGTGTTAAGTAGGGAAAGTCAAAAACAAAAATAAGCATAATGACGTCATCACCTGAAAGGGCGCCCTCTAGTGACACATCGATTTTTGTCATTTTAAAGTTTACTTAAAGTTTTTTTGTTTATGGTGGGCATTAGACTGACTCTCCATGCCCGCTCAGTAGCTGCTGTATGCAACTAGAGCTAAACTTGAATGAAATGAATGCAGACAGTTATTTGTTTTGCAATTAAAAAAAATCCGTCAAAATATTACCAAATTGCCCCTAGATATTCTTTGGATAACTGCAAATGGCTTTTCAAGGTTTTAGAATCATGACGTCATCAGACAAGAAGCTATGGTGGGGGAATTTGGAAATGATAAGTTTTCTTGCTTTTAAAAATTTAATTGAAAAGTTGAACAAAGAAATTGACTTGAGCCGTTGCGATGCTCTTATTACCAACTAAGCCATCCAGCTCTATGTTGGCGGTTCCCCTATAGTCAATATCTTTGTTCAAGGGGCGCTAGTCAGAAGCCATAATGCCACACAGCCAGGGATCACGCCCAAAGTCACGATACGGACCTGGGAAATAGCAAACGGGGATCACTCGAAGGGATACGGCTTTTTTTGCTTATAAAAAAACCGTATCCTCTCCGAATGATCCCTGTTTGCTATTTCCCAGTCGTGGTTCGTATTAGATTTCAGGCGTTCAAATTCGTTTTCCGACTTGATATTTTTCATATCTAGCACATCCCAAGTTGAAGTTATGTCATTCGGTTTAACTGATCATTTCGGTTTGGTTAATGGCTATTTGCATGAGATTCGTGTTTTCTTTGTCACTTCCATGCATCTGCATTTTTAATCTAAAGAAGTAAAGATGTAAATAGTGATACGAGAAAATTAATTAAATTCTTGTGAAAATGGGTGATTCGTCATCAATGTGGCTGCCAAATCTTAAAATTGGCCGAGCAGACCTATATCTGCCTATAGAAAAAAATGATGATCGGTTATTTGTCTTGAACGAAGGCCTGATATGAATAAGGGGGGAGCTGGGTCAAAAACGATTGATTTCAAAATAAGAACAGTGTGCTATCTAAGTACAGAGCTGAATTAAATACTTCTCCATCAAAGGCAGTGTGAGCCGACCTGGTCGCATTGTCATGACGACGAACGGCATGACAGGAAATTTATTTTCACGGCACCTGCACTGAAATATTAAGTGCTCCTTTTTTTCGCGCCCTTCTACCACACAGCAACCGTTGCCATGTCAACGTGCGACGAAGTGACGCTTGACGTTGGTTCTCACCAGACGACGACATTTTTCCCCGTCACTCTGGACGCCCAGTTCTCCTGCGAGCTGGAATTCAGAGTTTCACCACAAGAGGGCGCTCCGCAGATCACCAAGGAAATCATCTATTTCTTTGTTTCCGATTCTGCCACGACAGCCAAGTACAGAATTGGTAAGCAACAAAAATATTTTCCCCTGGATGTATTCCACGGCCTTACGACCAAACCAGCTTTACTAACTGCTTTTGTAGAAAATGTTCAAATAAAAAAGGACGGTAAAAGAAAAAGAGCCGAATAGGTTGGCGCCGTGTTTTTTGCCTTGCCTGCCTTCTGTGTGACTCGGCTTCGACTCTGAATTGCATTCTAAGTCCCATCCTGATTGTGGGTTTCCCTGGAATGTGATTCCATGTATTTTTTCCATCGTATTCTCTATCTTGGTGTATTAAGGGTTTTGAAATAATATGTCTGCTCACTGAGTGACCCTCGGTTTCTTTACTAGCGAGAACTGTAGATGAAATAAGAAAACAAGTAGCGGATTCAGATATATTACTTTTGGCAAAAGGAGGGAAATTGTCTTGAAGATGTGACTGCCATGAGAAGTATTGACAGCCGATGGTGCGCAAGCTTTACGCGTCTCTCTCTCGTCTCCCAACTGGGACGGTCAGAGCCATACGGTGAAGCTCGGCGGTGGATGGCTGACCCTCGATGGAGTCAATCACTTCATTCAACCCATCAATGTTGACTTGACCGGAGTTCAGTTTGTTAAGTTCAAATCTGATTCTGGTTCAGGTGCGACCTGGATCCTGTACAATGTTTCCTGCAAATGGAAAGCCATAGCCGATGCAAATTGACAAACTAATCCATACACGTCGTTTAGGAAGTAAATTTAATTTAAAAAAAAACTCCCCTTGCTCTTCAAAATTATGTTTTGTTTCCCTGACGAATTTTCAATTTGTAAGGTTAGTTTTAACGAAATACTCTCTCCCCACTTTTGGCGTCTGGAACGCTCTGAGAAAAAAGCTATTCTTTTTTGCGCACAAATAAACCTGCCCCACGAGAGCGGAATTATTGTCTGGCAGCCCTAAAGTCGGATATTATGAAGAATAAATCAATAACTAAAGTGAGTTTTTTTTTTCATTCAATGTCTCGTTCAAAAAGGAATAGATGTTATATTGAAGGAAAATAGGAATTGAAATAAAACCTGGAAAATACCACGGGGAATGCATATTTAAGGAAACAAAAGACATACAAAATAGGCAGTTATAACAACACTCCAAAATACAACCAAAAAGCAAGCACCTCAGTCCACCGTAGTCTGGTTCCCGGACCTGACAATTGTTCCCGACGCTCACGTCTAAATTGTAGGTCGGGCAGTAACCGCGGCTGGAAATAAACTTTACGACATTGATGGCCCTTTTTCAAAGCTCGGCTTCGTTTCCAAATTCGCTTTATCACTTATAGCTTTTAATGTTCCGATCAAATTTTGAATTAAATCACTTGCTTCATATATCATACAGTTATGATATACAGTTTGATATTTCTGTGAGAAACATTGACTAATGTTGACCTGGAATCTTCAAAGTTAGGCACCACAATAGCACGGTTAGCAGGCGGAGCCGAATGGAGAGTCCACGCCGAGTTTTGGAAAATCCCGGTAACGGTCGTCAAATTCAAAATAGTAAATGACGGAGCAAAAATTTGCCCTCGTATACGATCTGAGTACATGCTTGATCCACACAATCGTCGTTGAATTTCAAGTTTTCCAAATGCAAGCAATGAAAATTAATTATCAATTAATTTTTTAAGTTTTTAATAAGCAATTAGCAGTTAATAAAACCTATATTATATTCGGAAATACCCGGGTGATATCCGATTGTCGACGAAACGAAATTGGTAAAGTTCGGACATTTTCGGAAAAAGGAAGCATTCCTCCCGTTTTAGTCACGTGACGTATATTTGTAATACAATGTATTACTGCATGGCGGCTACCTAACCTCAGATTTATTAGGAATAGTCGGAATCTTTTGGTCTGGGAACCAGACTAAGTCCACCGAATCATCGATTTTGTTAAGTTGGTTTTTGGAGTAACAAAGGCTTCGATTGCAATGTTGATATCGACTGGTTTTACTCTTGTATCATACACATTCCTTGGAATGATATTTTAACGCCAATATTCTTCAACGCCAATTTAAATTTTTTTTCGAAACTAGGACGAATTAGAATGCAACACTATGGTGCATTGCTACATTGCACTTCAAATAAAATGTATTGGTGCAAATTTGAAATTGAAATGAAAATATTCAGCGAAACGTTGTCGTGGAATGAAATTAAATTTTCTGTTCCATTCCATAACCAAACAACATTCAACCTGATATAGCAGGTAACTAGAGCAAAAGCTTCATGTCTGGTTTAAAAAAAAAGGCACCGTGCTCACCAATTTTGTGGTTTTCCCGTTCAACTTCGCAATTTATTCATTCAATCAGAAATAATGTTCATCAACCGTGAGGTTTCAGTACGGGATCTAAATCGATTCTGTTTCAATGTGTTCAAATAAGCGTGTAAACTTTTTCGAAATATTTCGTGCAAGAAAACTCTATTCGTTTGTTGGTTTTCGCATCCAGTACATTGACTTTGATACTCTTTTAATGTAAAAGAGTGAAAAATTCACTCTCCAAAAGAGTAAAAACTTTATAAAAACCACTACAAAGAATAAATCTCTTATGACCATTCCAAAAGAGTAAAAACCACTCCAAAAGAGTGAAATTCCAACTCTTTCGAGGAGCCATATAAGGGACCAGTCTAACGCAATCAGTCTAACGCATTTTCTTACGCATTGTTTTATCAGCAAGTGTCCCAAAAATACTTCCTTCTATCACTTTGATACTTAACATTTTTGAAGTTCTGTTATGCATTGTTCATCTTTCCTTCCATGCAGACATTCATATTTCAAAACAAAATTAAATTCCTACATTTTGAGTCTCTGTTAATATATATTGTCCCGACAACCTTCGAAACTTGTTCATTCGATAGGAAAAAAATGTGCATTCCATTTCATGAGGTTTGAAGAATGTCACTTTTTAATTCACAGTTGCAACATACGATTTCGTTTAAATGTTTTCAAAGTAGTGTACGTTAAGAAACATCGTGAAAGCATATTGCAATTGGTTTATTGGTTTTCAATTTCTCACAAAGTAGGCCAATTTGCTGAACTTAAATATTTGTTTTGAACAACAGTGCATTCAAATTATGAGACAACTTGGCGTTTTCATTTCGCTAAACCTTATAAGAAAAGCATTTCATTTATAGAATTTTTTATCATTTTTATTACCTTTTCATTTAATATGTGACAGTTCCACAAAGTGATCACAAATTGCCATAGGCACTTTAATACAGGGTGTGTCAAAAAGAAAGTGACCCAAAATTAATATTTTGTTTCTTAAAATGCAGTCAAATTTGATAAACCATTATGTCTTAAAAAGAGCAAGTTCTTTCACTCATCTGACAAAAAAATACTGAAATTGATCCATGCTATCAGAAGTTATGCATATTTTCCAAAGAGAATCCAATTTTGTAGCTGTCCATGGAATGCCATAGGAAGCTATTGAGCCGAGTGAGAATTACAGATTACACACAAGCATTCAAATATAAATGATATTTTAATCATTTAAATAAGACTGAAACATTATTTTTACTGTCAGATTTTATGTTTTGAAAATGAGGAACATGTCACCTATTTATTTCCTGAAATATTGATGGCGATTTTGGTATGTTTTCCTTTGCAAGTTCTCGTTCATTGATCGAGTTGGGAAAACGTCCGTGTTTCATTATATTTAATGGGCATTCATCAGCTTGTAGAACAGTAAATGATCAGTGGTGGACATCTGAATGTTGTAATCTTCTTATTAAAATAGTCATAACTTTGGAACAGAGTATGCAAAATACGTGAAATTTTTACAGTTACCAGTCAATAACAATTATTCAATAGTCCCCCTTGTTTATCCCTGTGTTATTTTTTTTATGAAATGGATCGCGCCACATATTTTTTTAATTATATGTCATTTTACGAAATATTCAATAGGCAATTATTCAATATTCCCTCTTTTTCTGTCACTTTGACACTTTGCCTTTTTAAAACTTCTGTTATGCATTTGTTATATTTCATTCCATGCAGGCACTTTTATTTTTCTTTGAAAAGCTGTACATATATAAAACTTCTCATAATTCATGTTATATTAATTTCTGTTTAACAATGTAACATAATAAATTGCTAATGCAATTGCCTAATTTCAACAAGCGCGTACTAGACTTGCTGTTGTGTGATTGCTTTCTAAGTCACATGAAAACCAATATAATTTTCATGTTTGAAAAAATATTTTACTTTTGAGAAATTGACATGGACCAATTTATCGCGTTCAAGTATAGGCAGTACCACGGTTTTGTAATGTAGCGCACAAACTACTATCCCGGAACCCGGCTTTTAACGCATTTCCCGATTCTTGGTTTCATCATCGGCTTCGGGCGACTTCTTAAACCCTTGATGCATACTCAGCCTAAATTTGTCCTGCCTTTGAAAAATAATTTGATATTTTCTCTATAATCAGAAACAGTTTCGTATGTTGCATTTGGGTTTGACATTGTCAGCGTAGAAAATATTTCAGACCCAAGGCCAAAATAGAAGAAAACAAAAACTGTTTACGTAGATCTTTGGTAGAAACGTCCAGCAGAAATTGTCTACTGGATACAATGCAGCATATTTAGGTCTTTGGATCTTCATACTTATGCCTTGTGTGTTCCTTATTCCATTCTGTCATTTATTAGACGTTGTTCAAGTATCAGGGGCTCGAATTGACTCGAGCATAAATTTGACTCGGCTCGACTCGACTCGACCACACACTGTGACTATACACTCGACTCGACTCGGGTAATTTCCTTAAAATTACTTGAATCGACTCGAGCCACAAAGCTCAGTGACTCGTTACAACTGGGTCGAAAACAAGATTTATTTTTTGAAATTGGTATCTCGCCCCTTGATATGGTATCTCGCGGCAGTGATTTAAGGCCTGCCTTTAAAAGTTATCTAAAATCATGTGATATTTTATTTCAAGCACGTGATATGATTCACGCACACGTATTACGGTATTACGTCATACTTGGTTTCAAAAGAAAAAATGCATCCCAAATTCAGTTAATAAGAATTCCGGCTCACTGAAACACCGCTACAATACGGGGACTGGCCTCCCACAACACACCGTTAAATGTGCACTGGCAATATAGATTTCATAATAGCACGGCCACATAAGTTTAAGAAGCAAAGTGCATATTTCACTTCTTTTGACATTAATTAGACAAAGATGGGTGTAGACAAAGATGTAGACAAAGATGGGTGTCAAATGAGACGAGCTCACGGTGGCCCCACTTGCCGATTATAACATATTGTAGGTGTCAAGAAGATAAGGGAATGTAAGTCCTTTTTCAAGGTTTTTTGTTCTTATTGTTGTTCTTCGTTCCCTATCTTTTCCCAGTATAAGTTTGAAGGAATGGCCCACATTATATATATTCCCCCTTCACACAGAAAGACAAATCATAGGAAAACTTTAGTTCAGCTGAATTAACAATGTCAATGTGTCACAGTGCGGGCCTCATAGAAACACCTGTTCACAATCCCAAAGCTTCAGCAAAAGTCTTCAACTCTCGGAAGGTGAACTGCTTCTGCAACGGTATTATATAAATTTATTAAAATCTCGTAATTCCTTCCCCAATTTTTTCCAAGCTGGGAGCCTTCCCGAGAACTATGTTCGAGAAAAAGCCTTAAAATGACTTACGTTTTTTTTTCATTTCTCTTTTCTATTTCGTGATACTTTGCTAGCACATGGAAGAAGGACTTTTAAGGCCCACTGCAATGTCAGTTTGCCCATGCACTTAAAACATTATTTGATGAACAATTTCATAACGGAGGGTCAACCTTATGTTCATGCATTAAATAAAAGATGCATTATGTTAAATAGCTGGGAGGTGAATTATTAATGCATGCGTGATACCGAGTATTATCCTCAATTTTATAACAGCTCATTGAGTAAGTTGCAGTGGCTCGAGATGGAGTCGAGAGCGCTGATCGCGCTCTGCACTGTTGCTGCAGCCACAGTGTTTTTTGGTAAGTATACATTCTTCGAGATTCACTTCTTAAGTGTAGCCTATACGATTCCGTTTTTAGAGTAAATATGAAAAAGGATTCCGTTGAGTAATACGGGGAAAAAACCTGCTTTCGTGTGAACAGAGAAAAATCGAGATTGGTTTTTTTTTAAGTTTGTGAATACAAGAACATTGTCTTAATGGCCTATCCTTATTGGATGTATAGTGGCTGACAGAATTGGTGACTAAAGTATAAATCCCTAAATGCTTCTGTTTTTTTTTACATTATGTTTCCTTGGCCCCCCCCCCCACGTTGTGCCCCGTATGAATACAGTAAGTTTGCATACAGACAGGTTCAAGAGCTGATCCAGGGGGGGGGGGCAGCGGGGGCCATGCCCCCTCCCCCTAAAAACGAACCCAATATTGTTTTTTTGACGTTGCAATAAAGGCGGGTACCGCGTACACCACCATCTTTTCCTAAAAAAAAAAATGTTAAAGTGGTCAGAAATTGCCTCAGATCGCACCACAGAGCATCTAGAATCCACTTTTTGGCCCCGAATCCCTCGTCGTATTTTTTTGGACCCACTTTTTAAGCCCGGTTCATACTCGAATTTGTGACGACATGGCAAGTATTCGCCCTGCGAATTCGCAAAAGTTGAACATATTTCAACTCGGACGAATTTCGCAGCGAATGTTTCATGACGTCAACTTCGCTTCGCATTCGCTTTCGCATGAAGTATGAACCGAGCTTAAGGGGACCAAATTTTATTTTGCCCCCCAAAAATTCTATTCCGGATCCGCCCTTGGATAGGTTAGCTCTTGTTTAAGCACCATCGAACTTGTCGTATTTACATTTTTGGTGCCGAAAAGAATATATTTTACGAGCTCGCTTTTTCGGCATTATAATACAACCTAGTGCAGTGAAGCGGCATTTCATGGCAACAGACACTGAAGGTTCATTATGCCGTTTTCCTAACGAAATCGTTTGGTTTTTTTTAACTTCGTGTTGTGTATTATCCGGTCTTATTTGTCGTAAAATTTATCCTATCATAAAGTCATGTTTTCCAATCATGGTGTGAAATACAGGCTTTTTTTCGTCCAATTTCATACCTTGCTCATTCGGTCATGCAACTTCAAATTCGCATAAAATTATGCAAACGTTTTGGCACTCGGTTTCATGAGCAAACGTTCAATATATTCCAGGGTATCTTCTTTTCACGCATAAAAAGTAGGTAGCAAAATACCTATTGTGCATTTAATTTCGTGAGCTTTGGGTTTCACTCTCCCTATGATTTTCAATTGGGTGCATACGTTTACAAAAGTAACAAAATAAGGTTCAATGAAATTGGGCAATCGCATAACCTAGATATTAAACGTATATCATAGTGTTCAAACAAAGTCTTACATGGCAGACGTTTGATAAAGTTTTATTATTAAGGAATTTACGGGATTTTTAAAGAAAATTAAGAACGCTTGAGTAGCAAATATGAATAGGCATATTTTCATTTTGCCGACGCACATGGCTACGGCGACGCGCGTGCATACCAGAAACCAGAGACTTTTTGGGGGGCCTAAGAGACCGTATTTGTACCCCACTCTCTGAAACCTCTAAAATTGGAGCAAACATTCTGTCAGATCGAATGAACAGGTTGCGAAACTGGACGGGAAAATCTATACACAAGTCTTTTGCTGGACATGCGAGAAGAGCCAAGCGTTTCCTGTAACATTTATAGCTCCATGCTCTAAAGCCCGCTGCATACGAGAGCTAGTGCTGAGCATAAAGTCATTTGAGGCCGTTTGCTTAGCACGTAGCTCACATAATATCCCCAGCCACGGGTGCATGAATTTTTGCTGAGTTTTCTGCCTCGCGAGGCCGTGAGACAATATCTCCCTTGTTTGATTTCGTTCGCCTCACGATGCGAAAAGCTCAACGTGTGCGGTCAACCTAACCTACGCGCTGAGCTAAAAATATTAACTAGCCAATGAAATCACGTACTCTTCTATGTACACATGATTTTAAGAAATTTTGTGCAAAAATTCTAAAGCCTGCCGCCGTTTGTCCACATGTTTTAAATCACGTAACAGACAAACAAGTGCACTTTTAATGGGATTTACTGACTGAGTCAATGTCTGACTGAATGCCCGACTGAGACACTGAATGTAAAAGAAGTGTACTATACCCGTTGACTGGATATGACCCATTGTGTACATCAATATGGATCGGTAAAATTGCTCATTGGCTTTTAAATTTAAGATTTTGAATAGGTTCTCTGTTTGTACGGCTTGCAGAGGTTTCAGCCTATGTGTGTTACAGAGGTCAGGAGTTGTACACCAACCAAGGTGGTACCCGTGCCGACAGGTGGGTGGAGAATGCACCCGACCCGTGTGCCTGTACTGACGTACGACTGGGCGGGGTGAACACCCAGCCCCAGGCCTCGAAAGCTCTACCCCTCGGTACTGGATCAATGTGGACAAGCGACCGCCAGCATAACTGCTCTACAGAATCAGGTTAGAGTTAAATAATTAAATTATAATTAAAATGTGATGGAACAGCAAGTCAAGTTAACGCAGTTGTACATTTCATCGCCTTTTATCTATGTGACCTGGGTTCGAATCCAGTCCTCGCTGACATGTGGTTATCAGTCCATAGGGCCTACCTAACGTGTTGTGGGTTTTCTTCGGAAAGCGTTCCAGAGTCATTTTTTTTTGCAAGGCACGTTGAACGTTACTGAGACGAGATAAGGTTTTCCTTTATCGTTGCTGATACCATGCATGTCACTTGCTATTCGACTCAATATTCAACAGGAATACTTTTCCTGTCAGCTATTGGTTTCTTCTGCAACCAGGTATAGTCCGCTACCTTAATCGGTATACGCGAATCATATCACATGATTAAAACAATATCTTTAACATGATTCGGGATATTTTGTGCATGGTTTAAATTTCACCTTTCCAATCTTATTCATGGCTCCGGAGAGCAGTGGCGTAGCCACGGGGGCTTGTGGGGGGCTGGGTGACAGATTTTGAGTTTCTAAAAAAATTATCAGGTATCTACATGACGCCCCCCCCCCCATGAAATGTTCCAGCCCCCCTAGCGCCATCCCCCCCGCCACTGAAAAAAATTCCTGGCTACGCCACTGCCGGAGAGTATTTTTTTTAAGACGTTAACTCAGAGAACCAACTGACGCATGCGCATCATGGCCAGTTACTTTACTTCCTTGCAGAAAACGTAAATGCTTCCTGCCACCCTTGAAACTGAAAACAGACCCTATGCTATCACCAGCCACTTTCAAGATGTTTTTGTTTTGTTTCTTTCCAGTATTTCAGTGAATGCACAAAATATCTACTCGTGCATATTAATCCTTGCAAAACAAAAGCCCATGCACACATCCAAAATGGCTGTCATGCCATGACTCTTAGCTTTTAGGGGTGCAACCCTGCAATAAAATTCCCATAGACACTAGTGCTACATGTGCATACTTCAAAATTCTTTTAAAAATACTCAGAACTCTCACAGGTATTCAAGCTGCAAAGAAAAATGATGATCAATGTTTCATCTTTATTTATTTTTTTATTTTTTGGTGCGTTGACCATTGACTTTTCGAGATATTCTCACCCAAAGAAAACGACCCTTATTTTTCCCGGAGCGGAAAAGTAGCCATCTTAAAAAACGATCCCTTCACATTATGGCAAAGTAGCGCCACTTTCGAGCTCAATAGCATCCAAGATGCTCAGAATTGGAAACCCCAAGTCCAGGCCAGAGGTTCATTACCATATCTCTTCAATTCCCCAATTTTATGGCTCTCAAAACTCTCTAATATTGAATATTTTGAGGGTATAACTTTTATTCATGAGCTCGGCGGACGGACGTTTAGCCTATTTACAGGCGTGCACCCTTAGGATTATTCAGATTTCAAATCTATCTGAACAGAATGAATGAACGTTAACAAATTATTCGTCAAATCACTTGGGTACCCTACGTTTTGTGACGAATCACACGACCTTCATAACTCCGTAGGAAAAAAAGCTACCCTATGAATGACTATACCATACTCTCCCGTATCTGGGAATGGTGATATCTGTTTGCACAGTTTGGTGAATTTGTAAAATGCCAAGCAGAAATTGTTGGTTAATTTCCAGTTAGTTTATTGTTTAGAAGCTTTACGGAAGTACGTGGAAAATAGACGGATTATAAGAAACATCTTGGCGATGATAATTCTGATGAACCCTTTGCCACAACACTGCACCTTTAGGATTACATCACCAAACTGTATAGCATGGGGACGTTATATACAACTGAACTCTTAAACAGTGTCGCAGCTGTCGAAGTGTGGGTTTGAAAAAAAAGCAGTACAAACAATTCGGGCTTCATTGTCATGACAACGCGCGGCGTGACAGGAAATTAATATTGAGTGCACGGTACAATAGAGTACCAAAGTCTGACGTCAGCTGTCTTTGATCTGGTTCACGCTCTGGTTCAAGCGCTGACGACCTCCACTAAATTACAATTAGATCGGGAAGCGCGTACGCACCACTTGCGCCATAGCAGAGAATGTTCTCAATGGGCATAGACGCGCTAAAAAGTCACGTGAATAGAACCACGCCCAAGGAGAAAGTATCATTACGGTAGCTTTCTAACCACACGACGTTGTTTTCTAGAACATTATGAAACATTCACTCATAGCCAAATCAGAGTCAGGCTTACTCCTCAAATGGAGTCCAGCAACTATGTCAAAAATGACTCCATAGAGTCTCCATATTGACTCTTTTTCCAGAGTCAAAATGACTCTCATAATCTGACTCCACTATTGGGTTAAGGTAACTCTCCTATAGGGTTAAGAGCCCTGTCACACTTCTGCGTATCCTAATTCCTTATGAGTTGCGCATTGACTTTTTTTTCATACGCAGCCGTACGCACAATACGCACCTCATATGCATCTCTATCGTTTTGTGTAAGTTTTATGTACGCAGGCATACGCATGGTACGGCCCAGTACGCCGGATAGTTTTGGGCATGCGCAAAGCTACGCTGCGTACGCTGTTATACGCAGGTCATAAGTTATAAATACGCAGCGCATCGGTCCCGCATCGGTCGTGCGCGGTACGAGTACGCTATGTATTCGTAGGGGATTTAGCGGTTCATACGCGGTAATTATGGCACGCCAAAGCGGAATTTATTCAACCCTGCACGGCAACTGCCAACATTATGAAATACATCACAACTTTTTTTAAAAGTATGTCAACATTGTAAAAAATATGTCAACATTTTAAAAAAGTATGTCAACATTGTAAAAAATATGTCAACATTTTAAAAAAGTATGTCAACATTGTAAACAATATGTCAACATTTCAAAAACGTATGTCAACATTTTAAAAAATATATGTCAACATTTTAAAAAATATATGTCAACATTTCAAAAATTTATGTCAACATTTAAAAAATATATGTCAACAATTTAGAAAAAATATGTTAACATTGAAAACAAAATTATGTCAACATTTTAAAAAATATGTCAACATTGTAAACAATATGTCAACATTTCAAAAACGTATGTCAACATTTAAAAAATATATGTCAACATTTCAAAAACTGATGTCAACATTTAAAAAATATATGTCAACATTTAAAAAAAATATATGTCAACATTTAACAAAAATTATGTCAACATTTAAAAAAAAATCTATGAATACAAGCTATATCAAGATTCACGGACCAACGAGTTCGATTACCACCAGCTCTCGGCGGAATGAGGTTGCAGCAGCTTTAGTCTGGTTCCAAAAATTCCCTTAGGGGTGCACTGAACCAATTCAAGCCCCATTAAAAACAGTGTAAAATCAACAAAGTTCAGGGCCAAATAACATGCAAGCCGACATCACTGGAGTTTCTCAATCAAAAATTAAATTATTGTCTTGTACTTCATCTTTTCATTTCTTTCCGATTTTGGGTCGACTTAAAAATTACATTTTTAAATATTCACACCAAAACAAAATTACGGCGCTCCATGAGTGCCATCCACTTCTTTATTTACTCAGATAATTTATCACGTCATGTTGACATATCGCCGAGAGTAAGGCGACTTAATCACATAATTGTATCGCTAAGTCGACTTACCGTAGTCAACGTGACGACTTGTCCAGATGTATTATCTCGCCAAGTTGACTTACCGAAGTCGACTTGGTGACTTGTCCAGGTGCATTATCTCTCCAAGTCGACTTTCCGAAGTCGAGATGACGACTTGTCCAGATGTATTATCTCGCCAAGTTGACTTCTCGAAGTCGAGATGACGACTTGTCCAGATGAAATATCTCGCTAAGTCGACTTCCTGAAGTCGAGATGACGACTTGTCGAGATGTATCTTGCCAAGTCGACTTACGATGTGGAGATGATGACATGCAAAAATCTTGTTCTGTATGGATATCCCGTTGTTGAAGCACTATCGTGGATTCTTTCTTGTTCGTCGGTGCATTTGAGGTTTTCCCTACCCGTTCTTATGTCAACAATAAATTGGCAGAGGGACAAGAGATAAACTGTATAGTATAGGGTATTGTTTTGATCTGGGTCGAAGTTGATTTGTGTGTTGTTTTTTTTTTTCAACTTGTTTTAAATTACTCCCCAAGCTTCGTAGGAAATCACACCTCTGCCTTGTTTTCCCCTATTTATCCCGTTGAAAAGTAATTCGCTTCACGTTAAACATTAACAATCATAAATTCACAAAAATGTCTTTATTGACAGGTTGTCTAAAAATGACCCTTACAAATCCAAGATTTGCTTTAAATCATATTGAGATCATATTTAAGATAAAACGACTCTCATGGCTTAAATTGGAATATCGGAAATTTAGCAAAACTCTTGTCTGATATATTTAATAAAAAGTCACTATAAAAGTTCTTATTGCCAACATTAAATCTGGGGCACTGAAGACAAAGACAAATTTGTGTTAATTTCAAGATTTTAAATGGGGAGCGCCGGGGGGGGGGGCATTTGTTGCAGGACATTATATTCTTTTACATTTCGTTCGGAAAAGAAAAATCGAAATTTTGAAAAAGCACGTATATAATTATACCAACAATAACCTTTCAAATTCCCAAAACTATACAATCATGCGTTGCATGTTCGTCAAGCTTAATAGCTTCTCCATAGATGATGATACCCAAACGCTTTGCATCAAAGCAACAATACCTTTTCAATGAAAACAACTCTAATGATATCATTAATCATCCGTCTTTGTGCCGCTTTATGTGTGGAAAGGAAATAGACGAGCAGACGTTTTGCATTTTTTATGAACATCAACAAAAGAGACACAACCATTAGTTGCCTCTGCACGCCGCACTTTGATCAAATTTTCAGTCTCGGTGTCGTCGGGTATTAGTTTCTAGGAATGCTGTTTAATAGTTAAGAAATATCAAGCCCGTTTGCGAAAATAATTTACACGTTTCAAAATGTACCACAAACGTATTGACACTCAACTTTCCTTTAGTTCTAATTTTACATGTCTTTGTGAGTGTTTACTCAACTAAACCACAGATGTCCCCGGTTCGATGCCCCATGAGTTTGTAAGCTGGATAAACACAATCTACAAAGAAATAAATTTCGTCGATTTTTTTGGTTTGTTGTTTTATATTTTGATAACATCATAATGATGTTCATGTAAATAATAGTTGATGACTTATTTTGAGGTAAAACTAAATGTTCTTGTGGCAATAAAAAAGACAAGTCAAGCCTAGCCAAGTTTTTCCCAAATCATAAAAAAATATGTTCAACTGGTTCCGAATGGCTATTCAATTGAGGCCTTTGCATGCATCTGTGTACACAATAGCCCATTCGTGTGACGTTACGGGGTATTCCTGTGCAATAGTACTGCCCAGCGCCCCTACTCCGACACCCCGAGAAATTATACTGGTATTATACGCCTTTCCCCAACATACGAACAGAACCTGCTGGGTTAGGGGGTATTTGTACATAGGCTATCCCGTAACATACTGTTAATAATCTTCGGATTTGAACAGCGACCGCTTTGAAAGTATGGTACGAGCCACCCCCCCCCCCCCTATTGATTTTAAGGAGCCCTATTGATTTTAAGGAGCCAAGTGTCCGGACAAAAAACCCTGTCTACATTTTAGCATTGATTTGCTGATGAACCCCCCCCCCCTCCACAAAAATTCCTGGTTCCGCCCCCGATTGTTGTTGGGCATATACGGCAATTATTTTCGTCTACAAGGTGATTCAAAATGCAATCAAATTTGATACACAAATTTGATACAATGAAGTATGTCTAATAAGAGCATGTTCTTCCACTCATCTGAAAAAAAGCAGTTACTGATATTGATCTATGCCAACAGAAGTTATGCATGTTTTACTTAAAGAAAGCATTTTTATAGCTCTCCTTGGAGTGCCATTGAGCGTAGTGATAATACACACAAGCATTCATTAAAATGAGATATTAATAATTGAAATCACAAAACCATTGTTTTTACTGTCATTTGTAATGGTTTGCATATAAAGAACAAGTCAACTCTTTTTCTTCTGAAATGTTGTTAGCGATGTAAAAATCCTTTGTAAGTTCTCGTTCATTCATCGAGGTGGGAAAACGTCCATGTTTCATAATACTCAATGTGTATTAACCAGTTCGTAGAATTATCAGAGGTGGACAGCCGAGTTTTTCTATTCAAATAGACATAACGTGAGATTTGAAGGTTTGCATGGTGGAAAGATACTAAGACAAGAAAAGTTTGCGGTAGCACCATGTGAATAACATTCTCTTGACGACGGGCAGAACATACTGTTCGAAACGTTGAGTCCCTCGGTTCTTTTCAGTCACCACACATACTCACCAAAGAGATTTATTCACATGGTGCTACCGCAAACTTATCTTGTTTTAGACATAACGCGGGAATAAAGTATGCAAATGACGTGAAATTTTCACAGTTTAAATTCAATAAGATGTACTTTATCATTTTTTCATAATGAAATTGAGCAAGCCGAATATTTTTCAATATTTTCAAATTCAGTCATTTTCTTTTTTGACTCCCCTGCAACGAGAAGCCGGTAGAAAGCCTTGCGAATCGGTATCGGTTGAGCACCGCATGCATGGTTGTATACACGGTAGCCTCATCAGTAACCTGTACTCTGAAACCGACCGACCACTCGCATGGCGGTTTGCATCATGTCCTATTAACCAATATATTCGGCTTTTCCAAACAGAGGGACTGACAACAACATTCCAAAGGAAAAACGTTCCTTTTGCGCAACTCACAGGCAGATGTGATAAAAGTATAATATTGTCGAATTAGCCGGTTATGCTGTAAAATATGACCGGTGTTTGCATGGTGATCAAGGAAGGAGATTAAAAAACATGCTGACATATATTTGCAGTTATAATTCTTTTTCATGTCTTGAAAAAAGGTAAAACATACCGGTACTATCAGTGGCGTAACTGGGTTGCCCCCCCCCCCACAACGAATGTCCGTGCCATACCCCCTCCCCCGGCGCTCCCCGTTTAAAATCTTGATATGAACCAAAAATTGTCATTTGCCTTCAGTGCCCCATTAAAAATTGTGTGCACCCATGTGCCCCACCCCACCCACCGGAATTAGGTTAAACCTCACGCCACTGACTGTTAATACCTATGAACAAAAAAGTACTCTCTTTTAGCGTCTTCCACCTGGTGTCTTTCGTCAAGGAGGAAAGTATCATTAACTTATTAATAGGGAAATTGTTTAGGTTCTTGGGAATTTGAATTACATGTGTGACAAAATTTCATTCTTCCCGAGGGATTTTCTCAGCCTTAACGATTTAGGTCAATTTGTGATTTAAAATCGCTTGTAATTTCATACTTCCTGACATCAGAATAACGTCACAGTAATATTGAGGCCGATGTCTCATTTTAAAAGTGAACAACTTCTATATTGCTAGGAACAGAACTTTATCATAATGTGATGATCACAGTGTGATTTTAGTGTGCTAAGGCTAATCATAAGCTAATGTCCTATATAAAACATTGATTTAGTGTTGACAATAAGAGTGTTTATAGTGATATCTTTATCAAATCATTTCTCGTAATATATCAGACAAGAGTTTTGCTAAATTTCCAATATACCAATTTCAGCCATGAGAGTCGTTTTATCTTAAGTATGATCTAAATATGATTAAAAGCAGATCTTGAATTTGTTAGCAACAAGTTTTATGCAACCTGTCAATAAAGACATTTTTGTGAATTTATGATTGTTAATGTTTAACGTGAAGTGAATTACTTTTCAACGGGATAAATAGGGGAAACAAGGCAGAGGTGTGATTTCCTACGAAGCTTGGGGGAGTAATTTAAAACAAGATGAAAATAAAAAAAACACAAATCAACTTCGACCCAGATCAAATCAATACCCTACAATTTATCTCTTGTTCCTCTGAAAGTTTATTGTTCATATAAGAACGGGTGGGGAAAACCTCAAATGCACCGACGAACAAGAAGAATCAGAGATTTTTGCATGTCATCATCTTCACATCGTAAGTCGACTTGGCAAGATAATTTATCTCGACAAGTTATCATCTCGACTTCAGGAAGTCGACTTAGCGAGATATTTCATCTGGATAAGTCGTCATCTAGACTTCAAGCAGTCAACTTAGCGAGATAATACATCTGGACAAGTCGTCATCTCGACTCCGGAAAGCCGACTTGACGAAATAATACATCTGAACAAGTCGTCATGTCGACTTATGGAAGACGACTTGGAGAGAAAATGAGATAATGCCTCTGGAAAAGTCGTCATGTCGACTTCTGGAAGTCGACTTGGAGAGATAATGCATCTGGACAAGTCGACTTCGGTAAGTCGACTGGGCGATACAATTATGTGATTAAATCGCCTTACTCTCGGCGATATGTCAACATGACGTGATGAATTATCTGAGTAAATAAAGAAGTGGATGGCACTCATGGAGCGCCGTACAAAATCACCTCCCGAAAAGTCATAGTTCCCAAGCCTGCATGTAGCCGTTTTACAAGTGGCATCCTTCCACTTTCTCAGGCAAATAGGACCCTTTTTTCAACCGTAATTTTATCAAGCCTGCCCTCAGATGGAAGCCCAAAAACCAGAGAGTTGATCCTTGGCTACATTTACACAATTTCACCGTTTTTTTAAGCCAAACGGTCTATCCGTTTTCAAAAGAAACTGTGGGGTCACTTTTTATGCTAATAAGCTCGCGTAGAAATTCTCACTTGAATTAGTTCACTGCACCCTCTTGGGTGGATTTGGTAGACTCCATAGCACCGCCCGAGGAAAAGTAAGCACAGCGGGCACATGAGCATGTATCGTGCTCATGTAACGTGCACTGTAACGTGCTCAATTATCCGCCGCATTCACCCGGAGAATCCAGCACGCCGGAGAAGTGAGACCGTGACACCGGGTGCTAGCGCAGCATACTTCGCGCATGTACTCCGTCGTGGCGGTCACGTGAATGTTGGCATATATTTTTCATCGGTTAGTGTTGACACATATTTTTGGACGAAATGTTGACACGTATTTTAAGTGAACTTTGTCGCAGGATGGGTTGACACATATATTTGTCAACAAGTGGTAGGTAGTTTTGGCAAATGTTGACATGTAATTTCTAGTTATTTAATCAGAACAAATATTTTTTTTTAAATGTTGACATATTGTTTTAAAATGTTGACATATATTTTTTAAATGTTGACATAAGTTTTTGAAATGTTGACATATATTTTTTAAAATGTTGACATATATTTTTTAAATGTTGACATACGTTTTTGAAATGTTGACATATATTTTTTAAATGTTGACATACGTTTTTGCAATGTTGACATATTGTTTACAATGTTGACATATTTTTTTAAATGTTGACATAATTTTTTTTTAAATGTTGACATTTTTTTAAAATGTTGACATATATTTTTGAAATGTTGACATATATTTTTGAAATGTTGACATACGTTTTTGAAATGTTGACATATATTTTTGAAATGTTGACATACGTTTTTGAAATGTTGACATATTTTTTACAATGTTGACATACATTTAAAAAAAGTTGTGATGTATTTTATAATGTTGGCAGCTGCCGTGCAGGGTTGAATAAATTCCGCTTTGGCGTGCCATAGGTAATACGCTGACCTCCCGGCACGCACCCCGTCAGCATTATGAGCCGCCTATATTGGAGTATACATAGCGTACTTGCAGCGCAGATACAACGCACGCTGAACGAACTCATAGCGAATGCCGACGTGTTGCGTAGGAAGTGCGTCAGGAATGCGGTCGGCATAGGTCGGGTGCGTCCGGAATACGCTCGGCATGCGCACTGCATACTGACCATTGATCTGTGTATATGGAGATCAATGATAGGGCCCTGTAACACTTCTGCGTATCCTAATTCCTTATGAGTTGCGCATTGACATTTTTTTTCATACGCAGTCGTACGCACAATACGCACCTCATATGCATCTCTATCCAACCTCGCGCCCCGTGGGTACGATCTTGCAGCGCCATGTTGTTTTCCATCATGCCTTGCGCGATCGTAACCCCTGGAATTGTGCAATTTAAATGTACCAAAATACGGTACATTATAATTAGGGCTGCAGTTTATCCGTTTTACGTGCCGACGCCATCTTTAAAAAGTTAAAAGTTGTGATTTTGAAGAATCAATCCTTTCAAACACAACGTTTGGACGTTTTGTTAATTAGCAAAGATTTGTATTAAATGTACGTACCCCTTTTGTGCCTTTACAACCACAGATACAGGTTTTTTTTAGCGAAAAACGCGGCTGACATAATCCATATCGTACAGGCTTCGCGACATTTGAATCATATTTTTTTTTTGTACGTGACGTTACGTGCAAAGCTAAGCACGCGAGCGCGAGCGCATTATGGGCGCGCCCGGCGTGCAATCTTCGAAATGCCCGCACAGTACGCTGTGAATAGCCATTCAGTGTCATTTACGTCATCATCACAGCAAGGGGTTAGTGTAAGGATCGAGCACGCGCCCCTGGAGTCGAGGCTGATCTCTATCGTTTTGTGTAAGTTTTATTTACGCAGGCATACGCATGGTACGGCCCAATACGCTGGATAGTTTTGGGCATGCACAAAACTACGCTGCGTACGCTGTTACGCAGGTCATAAGTTATAAATTGACCCACTTATCAAATCTCAATCCTCTGTAGGCAGATTTAAAAATCATTATAAGACGCATCTGCTCGCCCATTATATTACATAGCTTCTCCGCTTCTTCGTTTCTCTCAGTTTAATTTGCCTGCTTTTTACCTCTTGCTTTGCTTTTTATTTATCTTGTCATCTCTGCCGCTGCTCCTCTATTGTTCTATACGCTTCCGTTATTATTTTGCACTTTTGTAATGTTTATCACATTTGTTTGTCCTTTTCTCTAATTGTTTGTTTGTGTTTTTTTTATTCTATCGTCTATCGTGTGAGTTGTTATGTATGTGTACATGCATGTTATATGTTTAGCTTCGGCTTTTGTTAGCATGCCTCCATCAGTATAATTTTTCATTATTTTGTATTATAATCAAATGTTGTGAAAAGATGGAAATAAATGTTCTTGAAATTGAAATTGAAATAAATACGCAGCGCATCGGTCCCGCATCGGTCGAGCGCGGTACGAGTACGCTATGTGTTCATGGGGATAAGCCGTTCATACGCGGTAATACGCTGACCTCCTATATTGGACGTATACATAGCGTACTTGCAGCGCAGATACAACGCACGCTGAACGAATCATATCGAATGCCGACGTATTGCACGAATTAGTACCGCTCGTCCTGCGAGCGGCCAGCGCATTGTACTCAGCCTCGACTCCAGGGGCGCGTGCACGTTCCTCACACTAACCCCTGGCTGTGATGATGACGTAAATTACGCTGATTGGCTATTCACAGCGTACTGCGCGCGCATTTCGAAGATTGCACGCCATGCGCGCCCATAATGCGCTCGCATGCTTTGCACGTAAAGTCACGTACGAAAAAAAATTATGATTCAAAAGTCGCGATCTGTGGTTGTAAAGGCACGAAAGGGGTTCGTACATTTAATACAAATCTTTGCTAAATAATGCAACGTCCAAACGTTGTGTTTGAAAGGATTGATTCTTCAAAATCACAACTTTATATATTTAAAGATGGCATCGGCATGTAAAACGGATAAACTGCAGCCCTTATTATAATGTGCCGTATTTTAGCACATATAAATTACACAATTCCAGGGGTTACGATCGCGCAAGGCATGATGGGAACAACATGGCGCTGCAAGATCGTATCCACGGGGCAAGAGGTTGCATTGTACTTATTCTATTAGTTATCTTGCGAGCGCGAGTGGAACACGGAATGATGTAGTGCGTCTGTGTCCCATATACCACGAGGCCGAAGGCCGAGTGCAACCTCGTGCCCCGTGGGTACGATCTTGCAGCGCCATGTTGTTTCCCAATCTTCGAAATGCCCGCGTAGTACGCTGTGAATAGCCATTCAGTGTCATTTACGTCATCATCACAGCCAGGGGTTAGCGTAAGGAACGAGCACGCGCCCCTGGAGTCGAGGCTGGGCCAAGTGGTATGTGGGTCACAAACGCACTACATTTTCCGTGTTCCACGAGCACGAGCGCGATAACGAATTTATCTTCAACGGCAAACTTGACGCACAGTAAAGTTGGAACACGCATGCTGTAACCTACGCGCAACTTTTGAATTCACAGTGAATTGTGCAGCACTAATCGCGTCACGTAGGCTTAGGCCGCATCCGAATCGGTTGTCTAGAGTTAGGTCTAGGTCTGCGCCCATTGAAAATATGCGGGGACGCGCTGACAAAAGACGTAGCCGTAGCTCTGGAAGCCCGTTTCGGACACGGCCTTAGAATAGCGCAATACGCGGAGTGCGGTATGGACCGTGGCCGTGCGGTATGGTTATATGTAGCACGGCTTGTTGCCATGGATCGACCAATCAGGATCGAGGATTCAAGAAACACACAGATAGCGAACTTGCGCACTGCATACGCAACTCATACGCAAATTACCTGCAAGTAAATTTACCTGCAAGGCAAATAATGCTGTCCAACAAAAACGGTGACATTTTGACGTTTGTAAAATCAGGGTAATTTTACACACGTCAAAATGTCGTCCCGTCATACATAGTTGTGTTTGAGTGTGTCAAGCGGCTCGTCACCGTGAATTTAGTTTTAAAACTCGTCCTTAAACCTTTGCTCAAGGCCTGTTGTGAAAATGGAAGCACCGTGCCGAATACTTTATCTTGTGACTCGTGATTTGGAATGAGTACCGTGAATTCCGACTTAACTAATTACAGACGTTTTCAGAGCTTGACTCCACCGACCGAGCACAGCAACCAACAAAAGTGACAAGATGGCGGCAAGCATAGCTACGTAGGCTGGAGACCAACCGTATCGATCTCAATGTAGGAGAGTTAGTGACCAGACTACGGCAGCAACGCGCTTTACGCACCATCAACAACAAAAAAGAAACTTCGCGAAGCCGGTCACGAATGACTCTCGGAGGGGCGTCAAATTGACTCTGTGTTATAGTCCACTTTACTCTTTAAAAGAGTAAGGGGCTGTTTGATGAGTCATTGACACTAACGACTCTGGGAGGGGAGTCAAATTGACTCTCCACTATAGTCAACTTACTCTTTATAAGAGCAAGGGGCCATTTACTCTGTTTGACGAGTCATTTGACTCCGATTTGGCTATGAGTGTTGATATAGCCTATTATAACACCTCACCCAGACAGAGATTCTGCATCTCGATCGGCCGAGAGCGAGTCACATGGTGCTTTCTATTTTTTTGCTATCTTTCAATGCACGGCCAAAAGTACTAGTAGCAACTAAAGTACCACATGTATAACATTAGCAACCAAAGTGCTGTACCATGGCGCGGTATTTGTGTGCAAATCATAGAGCTATATCAAATTACTAGAGCGCTACCTCGATGTACAATGTAATGCCTGATGGACGCATCCGTGTTTGTGCACAAACCTATGGAAAACTCAAAATTTTGTGCGGCTTTTGTACGGCTATTTGCATATATCTGCGTTTGTATTCCATACCGGTGCGTCATCGAAGCCAATACGCCCAAAACAGAAACGCACGATCAGCAAATGAGCGTGTCATTTTGCTCAATGCTCTACGCAAACAGCACAACGCGTGCGCGTCCCTGGGCCCTCCGCTCATAGATATAGAATAAAAAGACTAGAACGGCAGAGCGTCCACACGCGCGGACTTTCATGGAGGGTCACGTGCTGGAGGAAAGATACAACTGATGCGCGAAAACGTGACGAACGCAACGCCGTTTACGCGCACAGTGCACCATTATCGCTAACGCGTGTGCGCATCGCGTAAATACTCAGTTGCGCGTCCACGAGGGACAACAAAAATGGCGTAGATTTATCGAATCTAGTCTTTTTATTCTATATCTATGCCTCCGCTGCAGATGCTTTTCGCCGTGACACGTTTGAGTTTCGCCTCGGGAAAATAGAATGTCCATGGACCACCTCGGGAGGCTAGTTTTACTATACCACGAGATAAAGCATTCAATATTTGTAAACTATATCCAAGTTTCATCGCAAATATTTTGGAAACCTCATACAGTCTGTCTGGCGTATGCCCAGGCGTACTCGAGTGGCCACGTTTCGCGGGGAATTTCAATATTAGAAATAAAGCCTCAGCTAAAAAAGTATTTTCGCATTATAGGCCCTAAATAGATGCAATTCCGTTTGCGACGTGCTTGTAATAATAAAGCTGTAGAACGTAGCACAGGTACGATGAAAATACATTGTAATGCAAATTTTATGTGCGACTTAACCTTTTTTCTAACAAATGTTAAAAATGAAAAATACGTAGACAAGCACAACTTTTGTAGTTTAAAAATCGGACCAACTTGATTCCACTGGCCTAAAATAGTTTTATTGTGTGTGTTGCATAAATATTACACGCAGCACCAATGCAGATATTAACATTGTGGTTTCTCAAACGTCCACAAAATAATAAACGGCTGGAATCACAACTGCCCCAAGTTTTAGGGTCGCAAAAAAGGACCTCGAAATTCGTTTTCGCACGAACAATTTGAAAATTACACGAAAGCGCCCATTTTTCTTTTCATGGATAGCTGTTTGGATGTTCATATCCTACTTTAGTGTTCTTTCCGATTAACGTTATTTTCGTTCAAAACGCGTTTTGTAGCCCAATTCGTCACCGTTTTCACGAACTGCCACATACTATATTATATTATGTTGATTTTGAAGAAAAGTGTTTTTGAGATAATCGCAAAAGAAGTTTCTCATATTTTAAAACTGCAAAAAATACTAATTTGCAACAACTTTGTGCAGCATGGAAACCATCACACGATTCTACGAGAGCTGAATTTTTACATGAACCCGGTAATAAGGCTTAATACAGCAGCTAATTGGTGAAAATTAATTAGTAAAGATATGCGGCTCTTGGTGAAAACGCAAATTCAGGTTTCCGACATATTCAGTTGGCCCTTTCTGTTCATTGTGTATTTCCATCGGAGAACGCGCGCGGAGCTGAAAATGTAAAAAAGATACTGGCTCTTTGTGAAAACGGAAATCTCATTTGACCATAGAGCTATTTTGAATTACTAGAGCGCTAACTCCTCAATCTTCCCGCGGAGACGCTTTGAAGCCATCCTGGGCGCAGACATTTTGAATTCATGTGCGTGTTTCTAGAACATAATGAAATTAGATGGATTGAATTTTGAAAGTGTACTCTACATGTAACGCGCAAGTAGATCCATACGCAAACAACTTAAGCGCGTCATTGAAGGCTAAAAAAACGTGACGGCAAAACGTATCTACAGCGAATACACGCACGCGTTGTGCTGTATGCGTAGAGCAAAATGACACGCTCATTTGCTGGTCGTGCGTTACGGTTTTCGGCGTATTGGCTTCGATAACGTACCGGTTTGGAATACAAACGCAGATATGCAAATAGCCGTACAAAAGCCGTACAAAATTTCTAGGTCTCCATAGGTTTGTGCACAAACATGGATGCGCCCAGCAGGCATTACTTTGTACACGATGTTAGCGCTCTTGCAATTTAATATAGCTCTATGCATTTGACCTACTTTCACGTATTTCCTTGCAATGGGTTTGTACGCGTTTAAGGGCCAAAATGTATGTGGCTCTTCGTTAAAACGCAAAATGCATTTATCGCGATTTCTGGCCCTTGCAACATTAATGTAACTTGGAAATTAATGATGTTTTGATTACCGTGAGAAACATGTCAAAGTACATTGTTTTAATGCAAAATATTGAAGAAAAAAATCTAAATCTAAAAAAATGGTAATTTTTGTCATAAATTATATGGCTCTTCGTGAAAAGGGTGACGAATTGGGCGTGATCCAGGACGCAGTGTTCGTTTAAGCTACGCAAATGAACCATAATTCGCGGCGCACTTCGGTACTTTATTATAAGTATAAACCAAATTCTGGGTTAAGCGCGTAATTTAATGCAACCCTTGAAAATGTACCTTTGTGTTTTATTTTTTAATTTTTGTTTTGCCATTTTCAAGGGTATTTCGGTGCATTTTTGGTTTTCATGCTAACGTAAATTTCCTTGGCATGTGCAAAACTGTGATGTCATTTCAGGCAGAAAATTAAAGCTGTTTCAGCACCAAATTCGCTTTTGGCACCATTCGCTTTCGTGATTTTTTTCCTTTAGCGATTCGTTGTTGTGTCAGTACATGGCAGTAAGCAAGAGAGCAAACTTTTTCTCACAGATGTTTTCAATAAGCACATTTTTGGGTTCACAATTTAAACAGAAACCCCTTACGTAAACAGTGTCTTTCTTAAACATTACAACAACAGTGCCCTCAGTTGTCATAAAAGCATAGTTAAAGAAATGCACTTTCCAATAATATTACCAAAAAGGAATGCCAAATACTTTGTCACACCCTAAGAGGAGTAGAAAGTTGCGCAAAATGTGTTCCTCGGAAGAATATATTTCGTGAACCCTTCAAGTGTGTGTTAACATCAACGCACTAACCAGCGCATGAACCAGAACAAAGACAGATGGCATTACACCTTGGTACTCTGTTGCTTAATAAATTGTTTTCCTGCCATTCTTCTCCACAGCGACCGTTGCCATATCAACGTGCGACGAAGTGACGCTTGACGTTGGTTCTCACCAGACCACGTCATTTCTCCCCGTCACTCTGGACACCCAGTTCGCCTGGACGCTTGAATTCAGCGTTTCACCGCAGGAGGGCGCTGAGCGGATCACCAAGGAAATCATCTATTTCTTTGTTTCCGATTCTGCTGACAGTATCTCTAACTCCAGGATTGGTAAGCAAAGAAAATCTCTAAATTCTTGTCACATTCCTCTAAGGCATCGTTCCATTCACATCCAACCAATTTTTCCCGTGCTGATAGTTTAAAATACATTTTCAGTTCAAAAATTAAACATTTCGGGTACATGAACTTGATCTCTTCTGTAGGCTTCAATTCTGAAGAAGCCTCGTTTTCATTGCAATATATAAATAAATTAAACATTTAATACGTGTACATGCAACAACTTGTCGACGAAACCACAAGCGTATTAACGAAAACGACGTTTCAGGCAACTAAGGATTTGCCGGACAGAATTTGGATAAACGAGTCTATGTATCTCTGTGGGGTATAGATCACGTGATTGCATCTTGATACAAAAAAAAGGCATTGGTTAAGACAAGTTGGCGCATACGCGAGTGAAAGTCGGAGTTGCCTATCGGCTCAGGGGGTCAAAGTTCGAAATTTTCCCTCTGGAAAAAATGGACCACGTTTCGTTAGAAAAAAAAAAATCAATATTGGCCGGTTCTCCGGCACCAGTAAAAAGGCAAGAATATAGTCGTTAATTGCTGACGTTTGAATTCTTCATGACAATGGCCCATGGGTCTGTTGTTTCCTCTCAACTCTTCTTACACTAAACCAGGGGCGTAAATCCCTGGGGGAGGGGGGGGTATATATCCCTTCCCCCACTTTTTGACCAGGGGGATGGCCTACTATATCAACCCCCCCAACACACGCACACTTTTTCGTGATGAGATTTCGGGGTATTTTTCGAACATCCCAACAACTAAAATGTATTCAGTAGCAGTCAAAAGTGGAGAAACTAAGTATATCTATATCCTTAAGAGCGCAACCTAGTGTACTGTGGTGTCTAGCCCCAGCCCCCCCCCCCCCCCTCAGCTTTTCGAATTTCCACGGCCGGGGAATTTTTGGATTTTGGTCATCTTCCATCCCCCCCCCCCCCACTCGCCGACACAGGTTTATGCCACTCATGAAACGTTATTGTCATTTTTTTCTTTAATTATTTTTGCTACAGAGTTCTCCGGCGATGCAGTTGAGGTTTACAAAGAACAAGTAGGGAGAGTGGCCCGACTTACTCTCTCGTCTCCAGACTGGGCTACCAGGCACAGGGTGACCCTAAGCCCAAGCCAACTGATCATAGACGGGACCTCTGAATCGTTCTCCACCAGTCTTGACCTGGCCGATGTTAGTTTCATCCAATTCAAGTCCGACTCGGGTTCTGGGGCCACATGGGCCCTGTTTAAAGTCCCCTGCAGTTGGAAATCTATTTAAAGCTGTCATGTATACCGATGCTCTGACGAACTTTCAATTAAATTGTACATTTTGTTTTAACGGAAAAAATTTCCGATTTTGGGCGTCTGCCACTAAGAGCTTTCATCTTGCACAAATGAACCTGCCCTGTGATAGCCAAATTATTGTCTGGCAACAGATAATTTGAATTTTGTGAAGAAATAATTCGATAACTAAACATAGGTGGATGTTTTCGTTCTATGTCTCATTCGAAAGTTAATAACCTGTTGCAGGGAAAATAGCAATAAAAAGAACTCAAAACTTGCATGAGGAGCGCATTTTTAAGCCTACAACTTAAAAACTAATTGATGCATGTTGTTCGTAAAGGCGAAACATAAAATGGCGTACACGGGTAGTTTGAATTAAACAATAACAGAAGTTTACAACCGAACTCCCATCCAGTGAAAAAAAAACAAGATTTAATAGCTGCGCCACCAACAAGAACAAGACCTCTTAATAGTTATTTACTTTAAAAAGCAGCCGCTTGTTTCAATAACATCAATCAAATAATTGATTGATGATTGAAAAGAATGGGTACAATAAGCGCTGGAGCTACGCAATGTTTATGCGGTAATTCGTCTGATTGAAAAGTAGCATATGTCATTAGTCTATACAGTCATTGTTTTAAATTTGTTAAATCTCGTCAATGTACATAGTAGCAAAATAATATGGTTATAAATTCTTAGAGAACAGTGATGTAAGATGTGTTTTGCTATTCTATTGATTTTTTATCGGTATGCAAATCAGTGATCCAGTCAATCTCAAGTCAAATCAGATCACAAGTAACAACTGTGGAAGAAAAAATGACAAAGGAATGCCTCTGTCAGAGTTTTGAAAGGTTTGGATTTGACTCGAGATTGGAGGACTTAATTAACTAATTTTTGAGAGGACTTGACCTCAAGTTCAACTCGTGTGTACGGCTGTAAAGTGACGGTGTTAAAAGTAAATAACATTTTAATAGAGATAACTGGGGACGCCGCGGCTTCGCCACCTGTCGCCTGCTTCACAGTCCATCAACTCGTGAACAACGAGTGACTGTATTTGCCTGCAATCGGAGACCCCCTATTGTCCCTCTTTTGTTTGTTCTTCCCATATGTTTTGTACCCGATTGTAAATTGGGGACCTTAGGGAATTGGGAACCCTATTGTCCTCTTTTGTTCAACGTCCCCTATTGAATGCAGAAACAAACTCACATACACAACAATGGCATACCTACTGTTGACATTTTCTTTGTATTCGTGTATAGTTAAAAAAAAACACCTGGTTTTTATCATGATTTCCTTAGTTGTTTCTCATCATTTTTCGACTGATAACCCTAAACCCAAAATGCCTCTAACCCTGTTTTCATAGAGGGGGAATCTAGTGTGGACGTGTGCAAGTCCACAAAAGGAAAACAAACCTATTTTTTAAGTGACGTCGCAATAAAGGCAGGCACCGAGTACACCGTCTTTTTTTTTCTAAAAAATATGGTTAAGTGGTCAGAAATTGCCTCTGATCTCAACACAGAACATCTAGAATCCAATTTTCTTAGGGACTTTAAAGCGGACCCCGCACCCCACGCCGTAAATTTTGGGCCCACATGTTTGGGAAAAACAATTTGTTTGCCCCCCCCCCCAAAAAAAAATGTGTACTGGATCCGCCTTTGCAATTGTGGACCCCCCTATTGTCCCTCTTTTGTTTGTACTCTTTATAAAGACCACCCATATGTTTTGTACAGGATCGTCAAAAAATTAATGTGGACTTTCGGAAACTGTGTACCTTATTTGTTCAACGTCCCTTATATTAAATGCAGAAACAAACCCCACACCCCAGCATCTTTATAGTATAGCGGTGATGGTCCCAATCTGTGTTTCATTTCATTTCATTGGGAAATTATAACATTAAGTGCAGTCTTAACAGGTGGTACAGATTTTTGCATGAGTTCTCTTAACCAATTGTAATTTGATGATATACGTTTGTAGAAAGTGGAAGATTACCATTCAATAAGGTGTTTTATTTGAACGCTTAATGCAATGATTCTACTTATGGAGTACACTTTTTGCTGTATAGACTTCAATTTATCATTAAATGTTTGGCTGTCCTATTATGAACTTGTGTTTACGGTATATGCCTATGTCAATGTGAATGTCTGGCTTTCTCGATTTTTGTTTGGAGGTTTATGTGATCATTTTGGGGCCTGAAATTGAATCGATTGAAAGAAGGTCAGACAATTTCACATCATTTTATTTTTACGAGTATTGATGAAGAACCTAGATAGTCAAGCCTGCTCTTAATAGCGAGATGAGTGAATCGATTCGACGGTAATCGATTCCTGTGTCGCTTGTAACAAGTTCCGTCCTGCCTACGAAAATTGGGTCTTGAATGAAAGCCGTTATAATCACAATCTGTGTCGAGTATCGACGTGGCCGTGCAAGTCTTGATATAAATACTTTGCCAGCTGATGCAAATTTTTTAAAGTCTGACTGGCACACGACTAGTCGGCAGTTTGGTTTTCAGAGATGGGGTTTCTGTATCGTCGAATGCTGAACTTCCCTGTGGTGAGTTTCGTTTGCTGTCTTACATTTTGGCGAAATTAAAGCAAATACAGAGGTCGTCCTTTCATAATGACTGCTATATGCGTGATCGAATCTTGGTTTTGCTGTGTTTTGATTTCCTTTCAGTTCATTTAAATGTAAAAAACAATTCACTTTAAGGGTAATAAGGTATTTATGGTACTTCTATCTACGGGTGTTTCAGTCTCGCAGTTAGACCAGTTTATCTAGCTTACAGTCATGTTCTGTTATACAGCCAACCAAACGCCAGTCCCCTGTTGGAAAATGTTGTCTATTCGTTGCTTGGAGACGAACAAGGCCAATTATATACTCGAACGAAGCCCTCGACTGTTCCAATTTCTACGCGGTCTTATATTTCGGCGCCATACCCTAAAATTGTACGAAGCTGTATTAATAGGGACATGGTGATTCATTTTTTTCCCTTTTAATAAGGCCAAAAATCCATTTGTTATACCACGGTAATAGATTGTGAATTTTTTATTGGTGGCGAGAGTGGATCACGTGACATGCCTCAAAAACGCATGAGCGTTGTACGCCGTGGTACATGAGTGCCTGATGTACCCCACGGGGTACATTACCTTGATCTTTCCCGTTGTTGAAAGTGTCGCTTCCACCGCGTTGTATATAATAGTGTGACCTCGGGTACGAGGTTGTAGCTACGCTGGTTGATGTAAATTGATGTATGTTCCTGTGAGATGTGCCATGGGAGACAGTGAAGCACTATTTCTGCTACGACCGCCATTGTTGTTTACATCGTTCATCACTGTTCGTCTGCTTTTTTTTAACTGTGCCATCTTCGCCGCAATTTCACCGTAATAATATCGGCAGATGACAACAGATCACCTTTAAAGCTATAGTCCATCATTTGCAGCCATCCGAAAAAGTAACTGGCGTATTATTGTTGAAAAAAATACTTGGTTGAAAGATAGTAAGTGGACTAAACTCCCAGTAAAATTAATCTTTCTGGCAAGCTATCATGTTGAAGTAATCAATGAAAGAAGGCCTTTCCAACGGTGCGTCTTAAGACGCACCGTAGGAAAATTTAAATTAGTAGTTCGTTTTGTTATTCGGCGCAGCGCGCGCAAGCATTGGCACGACGCACACGCGTGCGCAGTTGCTATAATTCGTCGGATCAGTGCGCGACATCGCGTATAACTGCAATTCAAAACAATTCAAAACATGATTCAGCAACTTTTGATTTGAAATTGAGATCCTAGAATGTTGTTTTTTTCCCCCGGAATATACAGCTGAAGCTGAGCTGAAACTTCATCAGGTTAGTTGTTCAGTATCCTTCATTAGATTTTGAGCACTTTTGTTGCTTCAAACGAACAAAATGCACAAATTACAAATGATGGACTATATCTTTAAAGAAGAGGTTTCTTTCTTGTTCCAAAGACGAGATCAGATGAAATATACATTGACATTATTTTATCAATAACATTATTTTCATCAAATGAGGATTTGAAAAGGATTTGAAGCGTAAAAGGTGACAGTCAACCGGTCAACAGAGCGTAGCGCGCGGCACGCGGACGCAGCGCGCAGCACTAGCAGGATATACCACAGACATAATTATGTTTATAACACCTCACCCACAGATTTTGTGTCTATTTTTGTTATCTTTCTGTGCACGGCCAAAAGTACTATACCCGTAGCAACCAAAGTACTATACCATTAGCAACCAAAGTACTATATCTAAGGTGCGGTATTTGTGTGCAAATGCATGCTGGTGTGCGCGTTTTGTTCCAAAGAGAGGGCGCCGCAGAGTTGGGTTCAAACCATAGAGCTATATGAAATTACTGGAGCGCTAACTCAATGTACAAAGTAATGCCTGATGTGCACATCCATGTTTGTGCACAAACCTCAAAATTGTGTACGGCTTTTGCACGGCTATTTGCATATCTACGTTGGTATTCCATACCGGTGCGTAATCGAAGCCGATACGCCCAAAACCGAAACGCACGATCAGCAAATGAGCGTTTCATTTTGCTTTACGCACACACAGCGCAACGTGTGCGCGTCCCTCCGTTGCAGATGCTTTTCGCCGTGACGTTTTTTGAACTGTCATGACGCGCTTAAGTTGTTTGCGTATCTTCTACTTGCGCGTTGCATTAAGAGTACACTTTAAAAATTCAATCCAGCAACTTTGATTGTGTTCTACGAACACGCACATCAATTCAAATTGTCTGCGCCCAGAGCGGCTTCAAAGCGTCTCCGCGCGCAAGAATGAAGAGTTAGCGCTCTGGCTCTATGGTTCAAACATTTCGTGAAGGGGTAGTTTGGAAGAGAGAAATACATTTTCCACCAATTTTGTATTGAAATTGAATTTATTACAACTGTGTTCAGATTTAAATAATTTAAAATATTAAAACCAAGCAGTGTTATAAAACAAATATTGAATGCTTTATCTCGTGGTGAAGTAAAACTAGCCTCCCTCGGTGATCCATGGAGCATCGGTGATCCATGGAGCTATAACAATATTGCACTCGTCTTCGACTTGTGCAATATTGTTATAGCTCGTGCAATATATTCTTGTATCCCCTCAAAGCCATCCAATAGAATATAATTATTATACAGCTCTATGGTTGCAAGCAACAAATACTGTGCGTATTATATTGTATGCATTCATCCGTTTCAATCGCTCCCAGGAGCGTTTCAAATTTAAACGGACAACGCAAAACGGAGAACGCAACACGCAACACGGATTGTGCGCGTTGCTTTTCGAACAACTAATTTCACGCATAACGCCGTGTGCACTACGCTTAACGCATAACGGAGGCCGAAAATCCATGTGTCCGTCATGATCATGCGTTGAGCGTAGTGCGCACTGCATGATGCGTGAAAATCAGTTGTTCGAAAAGCAACGTGCACACTCTGTGTTGCGTGTTGCGTTCTCCGTATTGCTCCAGTGAGTGATTGAATCGGATGACGCGTCCAATACACATGAGATTTGCTGCCAATAATTTCAAGGAAATGGTGAAATTCAGGGGTAGAAAGATAAATAGTAATAGTTTGGCCTAAAAAGGAAGCAGTTTGTATGTGAATCTTATTGAAAATGACTAGGACCTGCCTTGATTTTAGTTTGTAAATTTCCCGTTATTAAGAAACATTGAACATTCATACCATGTGTACTTTATTGAGAATTTAAATCTTGCCAATGTTCATTTCGTAAAAATATGGGTTTTTTTTTACAAGCTAATGCAAATTTGATTGAGACTTAATTTTTCTACTCGTAAAACTGCTACATGCTCTTTAAATGAGCTTGTGTGTCCGTTAAGTGTGGAGCCTATGTACACATTTTTTATTTTTTTTATTTTATTTTATTTCTTTCTGGTAATGAAACCAAGGATCCCTCAAAAGTGCCCTAGGCACTGTAACCCGAAAGCCTGAAGAAACCTGTAGAGAGAAGACAATGAGAAGAAATTACAGTTTTAGAGGTGGGAGGAAAAGCCCAGAGGAATTTCTGAGGAAAACCCACGGAATCAGGTAGGGACTGAAAACCCAATCCACATATTGGCCCGGGCGGGATTCGAACCCGGATTACAGCGGTGGAAGGCGAGGAAAGTACCGCTATGCCAACCTGACTGATGCTCCCCAACAGTCTGCTCCCCAATACCTATGTTCCCAATACCGATGTTCCCCGAAATCCTTAGGATTAGGGTTAGGGTTAGGGTTAGGGTTATAGGGTAAGGATTTCGGGGAACATCGGTAATGGGGAACAATAGGTATGTACCCGATGAAATGTTTATCCCGAAAAAAAATTCGTCAAATCTTGATGTGCACAAGCGCAGTTGGAATACCGAAATGGCTTTTTGAAAGGGAAAAAATAATCACCATGTCCCTAATACGGCGCCGTAATATTGCAACACGGTGACGTTGCGTTTCTTATTCAGTTGACAGCAAATTTTGAGACAGCACGGTCTGCAAGCAATATTCTTGCAGAAGTCGTATCTTCACAGGTCATTGCTTTCTAACCTCGATTTTTTGTTGATAATATCGATTTTCACAGTTTCCTAATATAGGTTTTCTCGGTCAATTTCGGCAAATGAGCAGCCAATTTAATTTTCGTGCGTTCGAATTGAAGCTATTTTGCCTCTCCAGTTGTTACTGCGTTTCAAATTCAGAATTCGGCCATTCAATTTCGTTTTGAGGCATTCAAATTCCTTTAGCACTGTGTTCAATTCGTCACCGTTTTCACGAAGAGCCACATATGTCAAAAATTACCATTTTTTTCGATTTCGATTTTTTTCAATATTTTGCTTTAAAACAATGTACTTAACCATTTTGACATGTTTTTGTAAGCAAAACATCATTAATTTCCAGGTAACATTAATGTTGCAAGGGACCAAAATCTCGATAAATGAATTTTGCGTCTTCACGAAGAGACACATACATTTTGGCCCTTTGAACGCGTACAAAACCCATTGCACGGAAATGCATAAAAGTAGGTCAAATGAGATTTGCGTTTTCACGAAGAGCCACACATCTTTGTTACATTTTCAGCTGCGCGCGCGTACTCACGCGCGCCTATGGAAATACACATTGAACAGAAAGGGCCAATATGTCGGAAACCTAAATTTGCGTTTTCACGAAGAGCCACATATCTTTACTAATTAATTTTCACTAATTAACTGCTGAATTAAGTCTTATTTATACTGGGTTCATGTTAAAATTCAGCTCACACAGAATAGTGTGATGGTTTCCTTGCTTCACAAAGTTGTTGCAAAGTGGTATTTTTTGCAGTTTTAAAATATGAGAAACTTCTTTTGCGATTATCTCGAAAACACTTTTTCTTCAAAATCGACATATGTGGCTCTTCGTGAAAACGGTGACGAATTTAGCATATCGTCATTCTTTTTTGTGACACACAATCATCATTCAATTTAGCAAAGCTGGTTCGACTGGAGATTTTACTGATTTTTTTTTCTTTTCAATTTCGTAAAGAGGCAATCAATTTCGCATAAAGAGAATTCAAATAAGTACGACTAAAGAAATACGAATAAACAGATAAACTGTACTAGGCAACTGTTTCGTATCTTCACTTTAATTCAGGCAAACCTTGTTTTCTTTATTTATGCTTTCAGTAGACTTTACATGGGGCCAATGAGGTTTTTTCTTCTTCTTTGTTTTCTTCTTCATTCTTTTTTTTTGGGGGGGGTGGATCTTTATTGGTTAACTGACCAAGACCTCATTTTGTATTGTGTTTGAATGGGGTGTTTCTTTATGTTTTTCCTGGTTTTTTTTTATTGTTTATGTTGTTTCTTCCTCAACCATCAATCTGTTGGCGTGCCAGACATCTTGGCATATATGTTTGGGTATGGTTGTACCACTGCATGCACTTCACTTGGGTGATGACATCAACGCTCTGGATGGCTGCTTGTTGAAGGAGATCGCACCTCCACTGCTGCATGTTCATTTCTGCTTGCTGAGCAGCCTGTCTGTCTCCGACACGTTGTTGCCACTCAGGTAACCCAAGGATGCGTTTAACTGCAGCCTTGAATGCAGAGTGTGCTATCTCCGTGCTGTTCAGGAATGGGGAGTAGGGAGGGAGGCGCTTCAGCTGGATCATTGGGTTGGCACCTTCAGGGAGTTGGGCTCGCACGTGAGGCCTCGCATTGTCGTATATGAGGTAAATGGGTTCGTCGTCTGGGAAAACTGCATCACACTCTTGAATTGTGTCCGCAAGAAACTCCTCGAATCTCTCTCGCGTCACAGTTTCGAATGCGATTCGGTGGTGCACCAAGCCTACTTCACTAGAAACAGCGAAGGTGACATTGCAATTTCTCCCTCGTTGTCTGTCGACGACTCGTCTTGCAGCGATCCCTCGTGGAGCTCTACCCTGGGAGCGTCGAGTCCAGTCGTTATAACCTGTCTCGTCGATGAAGACTCGATTCGCCCGAACACCATGCTGCAGGAACCACTCACCGTACTGGACGCGTTGATCAAGAACTTCAGGGGAATTTCTTGCATCAGGGACGTCCTCCACTAGTTTCAGTGTAATCATCATCCCATCCAAGGCCCTGGCTATGGTGGCAGTAGAAACCTGGGGCTTCTCTGCCAGATGCTCACTCAAACTAGCCTTCATTTGTTGAAGTGTCAAGACGGGATTAGCGTCAAGGATGCCTTGCAGATGGTTTCGCATGTCATCATCCATCTTGCTGTGGGTTGCTCCTCCTCTTGCCAGCGTCTCTCGCCTTCCAGTCCTCAAATATGTTGCAACAATTGATCTGGCTGTGGACTTGTTGATGTTCAAATTGACCGCAAGCTGAAGGTAGTCTTGCTCGTTTCCCTCGAAGGCCTCAATCAACCTTTCTCGATCTACCTGGGCCACTCTCGCGTAGCGACCACGAGCTGCCATTTCTAGAAATATGCGTGTAAAACTGTAGCGAAAGCTCGTCTTCGGAGTACATCGGCAAAGTGACTCAAGTGCCAAAAAGTGAACCGTATTTATGCCTTCAACATTCTTAAGGAAACAAAAATTTAACAAAGCGTTTTTTAGATTGCACAAATTCCAGAAATGACTGCCCAAAAATGAATTTGAATGACTAAACACACGCCTCAAAAAGCTCCTGCGAATTTGAATGCTGCTTTGTTGAATTGTTAAATTGCATGATTATTTTGTTAAATCGAATGACGCAACAGTACATTTGACTGGTCATAAAACGAAATCGAATGACCCTTTTCAGTAGCATTTGATCTCGCGCGAAATAGAATAGCGTAGTGGTTAAATTGGCTGCTCATTTGCCGAAATTGACCGAGAAAACCTATAAATGTTCACACTAAATATAAACTTAATCTTTGCTTCTTATCCCAACTTCAATATTGGGTTTTGCAATTCACCGACATAATTTTATGAACACTGTTCTGTCAGTGTTGTTTGCAAACAAACGCGTGGTGGCGCTGCACAGTTTTAACAACACGCTTCCTAGACTGGTCCCCGTCCCCATAGGACCGGTAGCTAGCTAGTCCACATTTAAGGCCATTGATTGGATCACCTCTACGCGTGCGCAGTATGATTACTTATTTTTGAAAATGATGATTGCAGATTTGCGCATGGATGACAGTTGAACACAATGTGAAAAGAAGTAGGCGACCAAAACTGGTGATGGGCTGGTAACAGGTTTAATTATTGACCTTGGTTATGGGTAGTGTGGCACACCCAGGAATGGTTGTGTGTGTGTGTGTGTGTGCTGTGTGGTCCTACAGGAAGAATAAACACAAATGGGAACTTAATTACTATGTACACAGGCCTGGGAAACCATATAATCATATAATAAACATTAATATACATGTACACACATGTGTGCCCATGATTAGCCTGGCAATAACATGTACACAACCTGTTTAACATGACCACACAAATATGGAGGCAAATGGCTCAAAATACTTATTAACAACCCCAAGCATTGGTAAAATAGCACATAGATTCATGGAAAGACCCTAAATACTATGAAACCCTCAATATTCCCAGTAAAGTGCCCACAAACATGTGTACAAGCACGCGTATGGCATGACGTGTAATTCCCATAGTACAGCGTAAATTGCAAAATAGACAATAAACATGGAGTAAATACCAAATATCATATCTTAATCAACCAAAATTTCTGTAATTCACGCACAGGTAATTAACCTGGTAATTGGATAATTAAGGCAAATGATGATTAGGAGTCATAAACAAGGATTTTACGGAGCAAGAATTAACGGTAAGCAACGTGATTCGATAAGGATTGGACAATTATAACAGTAAATCACAAGAGGGCGCTGTTGTGCGCTCTGGTGGCGGAGACGCTTTCGCACACAATGGCTATCAAAAAAGTGACTCTTGCCATATATGCATAACCAGTAGGCAAAATCGCCAGTGTCTTCACGAGGGCAACTTTCAAGCATTTCAACTTCATTATGTTTCAAAATAATGAAAATAGTGCCAATCCCTTTATAGGCCGTGGGCCAAAGCCTGTAACGTGCAATCTCGTCTTAACTTTTTAGTGGCAACTTAATTTCTCAGTTATATAAGTAGTTTGGAACATGTTAATTGATATTTTACAATGTGCACACCACATCGTTTGCACAAATTAGAAATAATGTCGCCATAAGGTTAATGTGCAATTTGGGCCAATGTGAACAACCAGATTCAGATTCAGCACTATCGAATTAGTAAAGTTGACCTTATTGCAAGTTGACACCAAAAAGTTAAGACGAACCTCAACTTTTAGACCTGATACAGATTTTGGCCCATGGCCTATTATTGATAGTTGCCCGAGAAATTGAAAGCAAATACAGAGGTTGTCCTTTCATTAGAATGACATACGACTGCTAAATATGCACGATCGAAAATATTGGTTTTGCTGTGTTTTTGATTTCCTTTCAGTATCACTAAAATAAAAACGTTTAATTTATATGGGTAAAACACTATTTTATGGTGTTTCTATCCACGGTTTGTTAAAGTCTCGTAGTTAGGTATTTTAATACGCGTGAAGAAAAAAAAGCTGTAAACGATTCAGGTACTGGATTGATCCGAAATATACAAAGTTAGAGGGCCCGACGTAGAATCCCAGCAGCAATCTTTCTCAAAAGTGAAAATCAAAGGCAACAATTCTCCTGCTCGAATCCAATCGTCAGGCCGTCTGAGTTTTAATTCAAAACCGAGTCACCTTTTTCCTTTAGCCGGAGTCAGCATGGAATCAAGGCTACTCACATTTCTATGTTTTATATTGTCCCAGCCACATAGTAGGCATGCTCGAGGTCATCTATCAAAATGAGTGCGTTCGATTAGGCCAAAAAAAAAAAAAGTCGGTCTCTGGTCAGACCGAAGTTCCGGAATTGATGCAGGCGACGCGGTTTTTTTTTTTGGGGGGGTGGCTTTTTTTTTCAAGCTTGATTTGTACAGACAAGGTGGGTACTATTTTGCTTTTTTGTGTCCTCATTATACATTGGTGTCCTCCATATTTTTTGCCTTGGTGCCCTTTATCATTTGCCTTGGTGCAATTTCCCCATTCCTTGGTGCTCCTTGGTACAAAAATTTGAGGAGGCGCGGCAATAGAGGGCGCTGTTGTAGTTTCCGTGTTAATTTGAAGAAAAAAAAGGTTGACGCGCATGATTAAAATCGACGCGCGCGCTGACCAGAGACCGAGTATTTTTTTTTTTGGCCTTACTTCCCCCCAGCTTACTCGCGCCTGGTTCCTTGCGTAATGACAGACATGCGCAGTGGAGCTACAAATGAACGGTTGCGGGTAAAGTTTCGTGCAAGAGCTGGAAACATGGGCGTCGCCAGGATTTTTTTTCTAGAGGGGGGCACAACATACTTTCCAAAAAAATCCTGTTTTTCTCAAAATATTCCCGATTTAGAGGGGGACATTTTGCCCCCCCCCCCCATTAAATTTACACCAATATGACTTCTCGCCTCTTTTCTTTTCTTTTTTTTCTCTCTTTTTTTTCTTTCCTTTTTTTGTTGTTGCTTTTCCAGGGGGAGGGGATGTTGCAACCTGACGCCAGTTTTGTCTTCATGTATTATCTCAATAAAGGTCATTCATTGCAAAAATGATGATAAGACATGAATCTGGAACTGAGAAATATTTCCAGTTTTGTTAGGAAAAAAATGCCTTGACTCATAGACTTTGCACACAATTGCGGAAGTGGCGTTTCCCAGGCTGCATCCGAGTCAGTGTCTAGAGCACGTCCATGCCCAGTGAAAATACGCGGGGACGCGCTGACAATAATTCGTAGCCGTAGCTCCGTGCATAGAGCTACATAGAGTCTGTATGCTCCGTATAGAAGCCCGTTTCGGACACTGCCTGAGGCGCCCGCCGGACGTTGCATGGCCTGATGGGATACTTACCCAAGTAACCGGCTCGGCGAGTCGGCCACTTGGGCCAGGCTCGAGTAAGCGCGAGAAGTCACGTGAGAGGTAAATCGAACGCTGTCGCGCTTGCACGAGTACGCGCGAGGGAAGCAATCGAACGCACTGTAGATCCTAGTTTCTACCATGGTACATCCACCAGAGGGGGTGTCCTCTAGTCTTGTCAGGCCCTAGTGGCTTGTTCAAAATTGGCGGGAAACCTCCTGGGCTTGTGAACATTTACATAGGCCTGTTCACATATGGATTGCCATGGATCGCCCCTGCTGACAAAATGGAACAGTCTTGATCCTCACGGGCAATTCCGTGGTTTTAATGGCTATTTGGGGTGTGAAGGATACCATGAATTAATGACTGTGGTTAGTTGGGATTTGACGGCAGGGTGGCTCTCAAATTACATGGTGGTAGAAAACAAAATCCCAGCAACGGTCAGGAATGTGTAGAATTAAGGGGCGGCTCCGCGTAATTTAATGATTAATTAAGAAAAGGAGGAAAGGTTTATATTATACTGTCTCAGCAGTTCGTATAAATTTTCCTTATAACATCTCCTTGCGTAGACGTTCTCTGCGCTGTGTATAATAGTGTTTTTCTCCATAACAACGAGAACTCTCCGCGCCGACGTCACAAGACCAGGCGAGGTGTTGTCCAGCGTGCTGTCGGCGCTAGAGTCGCGGGCAGGCACGGCGAAGGAATCGGCCGAACTGCTCGAGCTACTGGGGACATTGCTGGACTTCGACTTCAGTGGTTCAGACCCTGCCCTCCTGGAGGAATATGCCAAGGTGAAACTCCTTTATTGGATGAATTTTTCTTGTAAACTATTGTTTATCAAGCACCCTCTCGTAAGCCAACTTATGAATTGGCACGCAAAACTGGTTGTAATTCAAGTTTACACAGCCATTCGATCGGGGTCGGAAAAAAACGAGAAGTAAAAACGTCTCGTTTTTAGATCCCAATGAAAAGAAAATGTAGATATCACAGACATTTAATTAAGCAGCTAACGGAAGACAATTGTATTCTAAAATATTCAACATCAAAACCCTATTTCTTTTAAGGGGGAGATTTCGCCTCGGCCCTCCCTCATAGCGGCGTAGCGGGGGGTGGGGGTGGGGCATCAAAAACCACCCCGTCACGTGATTTTGCGGAGGCCGGGTGACCCGACCTGTCTACCTTTTAGTACGGTGGCTACAAAAACAGTTTCCCCCACTAGCCTACCCCATTGTAACATAACCCCCCCCCCTCTCCTATAGATGGAAACGCTAGCTACGCCGCTGCACCCCAAAATGTTAAAGATGCTTATTTTGATCTTCTGGTATTGGTTTAAGTGTCTATATATTGCCATTCAATTTTTCATTTATTTTTTTGAACAGTTACTTGTTGATGTGCTTCGGAAGACATCTTCAAATCCTATTGCTATGGAAACGGTGAGTTCTATATTTATTGAAAGTGTTCTTAATTGGAAGCGGAGGGCACGATTTCCTAGTTGAGGACCGTGACCCTGTTCCCAATTATTTTATTATGGTCTCGTCAAAGGATTCAATTGCCAACGCACGTAAAAAAAGTGTATCCCCAGGCACACTTTTGTAAGATCCACCCTTAATGATTGTTCTTTTGATCGAAACCATTTCTGTTGGAATATTTTACATCGACCAGCCCTATTTTCACTTTGCTCGAGGTTTCTCTCTTTAAATCGGTGGGTAATTATCTTTATGAGTGCCTTTAAGTGTTATACACACATAGATTTATACACCCATAGAGTGCCTTCCCCACCGCCCCACAGAAAAATTGCACTACTCCACGGGAGTCATTAAGACAGCAGTATGCGTTATTAGTGTCATGGCCCACCTCCATGTAGGGGGACAGAAGGAGGTCGGTCCAGCTAACTAAAGCGGACGAGCACTCACTGACAAGGAGGGACAAGCAAATCAAAATCCGCAGGACAACAGCACGCTTTGGCTCACATGCAGTAAACGCAATATGATTTATTTGGCACTCGGTGTAGCTTCTCACAAAAGTGGAACGAACAGCAAAACCCTGGTAGAGTAATCATCGGCTGACAAAACCCCCATTGCCTGGAATAGTATACAAAATACGAACATTCAATGGTGTATATAAAACAACGACATTGGCATGTAATAGCTTACGCACTACACAGAGGCTAAAAGATGTACAAGGAAAACAGTCATTTCTCTGACAAGCATGAATATAAAACCTAAAAATACTCACTGGGGGTTTCCTGAATACCTAAGCGTCTACTCAGCACATTAAGGTACTGGTGAAAGCCATGCTACCATAGAGAAAAGAAGTAAAAATCGGTAATGACCGCCGACATCAGAACCGCAACTTCTGAGACTCCAAACGTGAGGTCATTCTTGGAAAAACGCCAAATGAGAGGTCACATTGCCTCTTTCTAAATCAATACGCCTAGGCCCTATGTCTAAGTCCCTTAAAAATACACATCCTGGCAATGTAAAGTTCTACCATCATTTGAACAGAATTAATATAAATGTTATTGTAAAGAATATAAGTTATGAGGGAACAAGAGTTATTATTATTAGTAACCTTAGACTATACTTGTTCAAGGAATGGATACGGTATCATCCGTCCTTGCGCGCGAAGCACAAAGGTCATAATGTTTTACATTGGAATATGTTAATAACCCAGATACAATGCAAATTGGGTACGTCACTCTACATATGCATAAATGAATAAAAGTTAAGAAAGAACGAATGAGGTCGCCCTTGATTAGGCACGGTTCCCTACATCAGTAAAATGTTTAATACCGGGAAATGTGAGATGAGATCCCGTTTGGTTTCTGTTTTCAGTTTTAAAACTTGTAACATAAAATAGCTGCTTTGGAATCCCTGAATAGATAATGACGTCAATCCAGACAGCAACTCCAACTTGAGGTTCCTGAACAAGACATCTTGAGGTTCCTAAACAAGACATCTTGAGGTTCCTAAACAAGACATCTTGAGGTTCCTAAACAAGACATCTTGAGGTTCATGAACATGTGAGATTAAATAAACACATAAGGTCGACCAATATTTTCTCTTTTTTCATCTGTACACAGTCACGTGACTTTGTTTTAGATTGCATGGCAACCATCACGCAGATTGCCAAGGTGGTCGGCAGGGCGTGGCCAGAGGGATCATCAATGCGCATGCACCAGGATGACACAGGTAAATTAGAACCCTGATCGACATTTACGCTTACGGTCCCCATAACTACTCCTTTAAGTCATCGCAAATCAATAATTTCTTTTATTGTGTGAACAGATGTTGTTCTGAGAAATAAGGAAGAGCAAATACAACAAGAGGAACACTCTTTCGGCATCGCCAGTTCGTTCATTTCGTTCGATCAGGAGGTCATGACCCCGCCGATTGTTCTTGTCGAGAGCCAATCAGGAGATTTTCTGGGCTACAGCGCAGGTGCAGCTCGTACTCATGGATTACATTTACAAAAGTAGAACTAAAATTACCTTTCGAATATTAAAGCGAACAACTTTAAATTGTATTTAAAATACCCCCTCAGATATCTACATTATGTTCAAAACTTTGAGATTACAATTTTGGTTCTATATTCACGACGCAAAATATGAAATAAATTATATCAACTATGTTTTTTTTTAATAAAAGTGACCTTCATAATTCATCATTAGAATTTATCTCGAAATACAAAATCACTAGAAAATTGAAAAATCCGTGGTGAATGAGATTATTTGAAAATAGTTTTGGATATTATACAGCCTCACTTATTCTACTGATTAATTTGCATGTCATTGCAGAATTTGAGTCTACGGTGGATTACGAGTACAACGTGTTTCCTAGTGAACTGGCTATAAACGTTAACGTCACAAGGTACGCTTGACTTCCACTGTTCAATCCTTTACACTAGCCAAACAGTGAGAACTTAAGGGAGATATGTAGGCCTTCGCTCTCACATATACTAGACTTTGGATGATGATTGGGATTTCCGACCTCGGCTTCCTCTCTCGCCTTAAGATCATTTCAGGAGAGCGAATTGAATTCTATATATCAAACCTTACCCTATCAGGACCGGGCTTTTAGTATCTTCTCAGGACCAGGGGCACATTTGCCCCCCCCCCTTCCATCCTTATTTCCATATGCGACGCCGATTTCCTATAAATTGGCAGGAACTTGGTTGGTTGGTATAGTCTTTAATTATGACGTCATTAAGTTGCGCTGAGGTGACCACAAGAAGGCTCTTTTCAAAAAAAAAAAAATACATTTCCATTTTGGTCAAAAACACAATGCTTGGCATTCTCTCTACATTTTTTCGGTTAAATGCTTTCAAAATTGTTACAAGCATCCTTTGGATCAATGTTCATACAATTAAACAACCTTTGGCATCCGAGGTCACTGCTAGAGAGCGATAAGTGTTTCTTACATTTTCGTGATTTTGTCCAAAAATATACCAGAATGAAACTGTACTGGGGCCAAATTCACGGCGCTGCTCAGCACAAAAATGTGCTTAGCTCAAAAAAGTCTGCCTTATAAAAGCAGGTTACCAGCCAAAACTCCATGTGATGTATATTGCTCGTGATTAGTATTCAGCTGTTGTTTGATATAGCATGAAAATCACGTGGAGTTTTGGCTTGTAAACTGCATTTATAAGCCAGGCTTTTTTTGTGCTAAGCATTGTTTTTTGCTTAGCAGCGCCGTGAAATTGGGCCCTGATGACGTCAAACTTTGTTAACATGGTGCTTACTTATGGGAGCCTGGTGGGGACGACGGTTTCGTAGCCCCATAGAAAAGTGCACGAGCAAACAAAGTGTGATGTCATCAGTAGAGAGGCTTATCGAATTTGACTTGTGAAAAGCAGGATATGGACGCGCATTCAGCCACATAGTCCGTTAGCGTAGCAAACTAAAACTTCCAATGTGTGTATTATTGTAATTACAGTGCCTTTAAAGCTTTAAATGTCCGCGGCAAGGATTTCACCCTTCAATACTCAGTGCCCTTGTCTGAGACAGACCTGACATCGGGCAGAGAACTCATCTTATCCCACACAGAGGTAGGACATTCCTATTTATGCTGCCAGGTGCAATTGCATTAAAGGTCCTTGTTGACCGCGACCCATCCTCCAACAAGACGCCCATCCATGAATACCAACGCCACCGAAAACCAAACGCTATTAAATGGCTGCACTGTTTATGTGTCACATTTTAAAGGCAAAATTGTGCGAGTGACCACCCATGGGTAAATGTATTTTGTGATGAACCTTTATTTATACAAATTCGCAATGAAGCACACACAGCGAGACCAAGACCAATTTTTACTTACTACATCGCTGTTTCCGCAAATAAGCACACACTATAGGTGTTTTGTTTGAGGGTTATGTGAAAATGACACCCTAATCCTTTCTAGGCCTTCTTCTTCTTTTTATTTATTCTTCTTTTCATCTTTTTTGTGTCTATGATTTAGGAGGTTATTATAAGAGAGGGCGGTAATGTCACCATCGTGTCCGTATCATCGACAACCAAATGTAAAGCCCGAAGCAACATGGACAGACGGTATGAGACCTAACCCATGTAACTTTGCTGGAATCCACCGCCTATTTAGAGTAGATGATGGCTAATTTCCTCGATTTCGTTTGCCTCACGAGTGACCACTGGTAGTCTGGTTCCCAGACCAAAAGATTCCGACTATTCCTGATGAATCTTAGGTCAGGTAGCCTCCGGTAATACAATGTATTACAATTAACATCACGTGACTAAAACGGGAGGAATTCCTCCTTTTTCCGAAACTGTCCGAAGTTTGCCGAATTCATTTCGTCGACAATCGGATAGTGTCCGAGTATTTTCGAGTATAATGTAGGTTTTATTAACTGCTAATTGCTTATTAAAAACTTTAAAAACTAGTTGATAATTAATATCCATTGGTTTTATTTAGAAAACTTGAAATTCAACGACGATTTTGCACTCGGATCGTATACGAGGGGAGAACTTTTTGCTGCGTCATGCACCAGTTTGAATTTGACGACCGTTACCGGCATTTTCCAAAACGCGGCGTGGTCTCAATTCGGCTCCGCCTGCTAACAGTGCTGTTTGGGTGTCCAACTTTGAAGATTCCAGGTTAAAATTAGTCAATGTTTTTTTACAAAAGTATTAAACTGTATATCATAACTGTATGATATATGAAGCAAGTGATTTATTTTTAAAAACATTATCGGAACATTAAAAGCTTTATGTGATAAAGCGAATTCGGAAACGAAGTCGAGCTTTGAAAAAGGGCCGTCAATGTCGTCATGTTTATTTTTAGCCACGGAGGCTGCCTGACCTACAATTTAGACGTGTAGACGTCGGGGGAAATTGTCAGGTCGGGGAACCAGACTAACCACTGGTGGTCATCATTTTCGCGTGCGCAGGATGAGTGCGCATGGAATATCCGTGCATTGATTGTGTGTTCGCTAGTACCTCTCGCCCTGCAAACAGGGCGCTGGGAAGGGCAGATGACCGAATCTTGTGAAGGAAGTACGGATGGCATTCTGGGTAACTTATCATGACCTTCGTATGTAGCGAGTTTAAGCACTGCATCTACGTCACAGGTCACGCACAATCTATCCAATGAGAGCTCAAAGAGATCAGCCCTTCCCAGCGTACTGTTTGCAGGGCGGGCGTAGGAGCGAATGATTATGCATGGCAGTATAGCTATACTGACAGTGATGATGATAATAACTATGTTTTAGGTTGATTTTTTTTTCAGTCTTGCAACTGACAAACTGAATGGATGCAAGGTCTTGCACATCGATGGCAGAACTAGGTCATGTGATTGTAATCACGTGGATGACGTCACTGTCTTCATCAAGGCAAGTCTGATTTCTCTCTTAAAATAGGTTCACAGTTTCTACGTGGCAATTGGAGTAACATCCTAGTTATTCATTCTTTCTTTTTCTATTTCTTTTAAGGTGTGGAAAATCGGTATTTCTGGGATTTTCAGATGGTCCATTTCAATTAGCTGTGTCGTGTCCTTCATTGCCATTACCATCGCCGTGGCCATCCTTGGATATGCACGGTAAAAAAATTTTTTTTAAACTCAATAGCCCCCTCTCTATAGACAGACATGAAAATAGGGAACGGGAAACCCGTTTTCATCACTTGTAGCAGGTGGTTACTATCTCATAGCAAGTTCCGTAACTCATATCCGAGTACAAGGCGTACAAAATAGAGAGCGGTTGACCGTCTCTATCTGTTGAAACGCCTCGGACAAACGATTGAAGAGCAGTTTTTATACTTTATGGTTTTCAGCTTTATTGATTTTGGTTTCTTTTCGATTTGTTTTTACTTTGGATTTTATTGGTCTGTTTAGTTGCTCATGGAAGGGAGATGAGGATTTGTTCCGCACCATGGTTCTCGTTACCATAGCAGCGACTGATATGTGTCTTTTACTGTCGGTGCAGGAAATTGAGAGTGAAGTAAGTTTTAAACTTGAATTTTTTTGGGGGGGGGGAGTGGTTAAACATGAGTTTTGGGCTACCTCCATGATTTGTTTGTGGAAATGATATTTTGGCTAAGAAGTTTTGTTTCTTTTCTTCCTGTCCTTAAATATCTGATTACCATAACCCAGCCTTCTCGGTACATTTTTTCCCGTCTTTTATCCATCAGATTTTCTGCAAAGCCAATGCCATCGTCTTGCACTTTTCCTACCTGTCGATTTCTGCATGGATGTTTGTTCGAGGTTCCTTACTCCTCCGCCAATCACACAAGCCGTTACATGGCGCCACGGAGTCACTTCCAAGGCGACGTATCGGCTTTTTGATTGGACTAGGCGTCCCCTCAGTCGTTGTTGTCATTTCAGGCGCTACCTCAGTGTCTCAGTACACGTCCGAGTTTGGGTAATTTATGTGCGGCTACACTTTCTTTTGTGATATCAATCATTATCGTTAATTGGTGCCTCCTAATATTTTCAAAAATACATCTATTAGTGAAATACAGGTCTACTTATCAGAAATTGTTGAAGTGCTGTATTCTTTTAAATATACAGATGTCTGGCCGACTTTAAGGCTCTTTTATGGGTGTTTCTGTTGCCGGCAATTATAGTCTCGAGCGTGAGTATTGGAACAATTTCTTTAGCATTTTCTTGGTTACTTTGTATTTAGCTGTAGGCCGAACTGTTGTAAATGTTTGTTTGAGTGTGTTTGCGCTCAGCAGCAAAGGAATTACATTTTTGGAAGGTAGTATTAAGTAAAAAAACAACAACCTTGTCTGAACTGTCAATTTTAATTAAATAGTAATTAAAAGAAAAACTTGCATGCTACTCAAAGTGAAACTTCATTACAAAATCTGAATTATGTTCAACTCTTCTCCTTGCTTATCCCTCAATGTTCGTATTAGCTGGTATTCTGCCTCGTCATCATTGCTGCTACGTTTGCACTAATGAGTGGAATACCTGCGCAGAACGCCAGTGAAATAGAGTGAGTACATGTACCACCAATTTTTCTGTTTTGTTTTGTTTGTTTCATTCTAGACAAATAATGCATTTGCAATCAACGTGTTAAAAAACTGTTTAAGCTACATATATAAAGTTTCGAGCTTTCTTTACTCCCCTCCCCCAAAAGAAATGATCTTCAAAGATTTGCACTGACGGCTGTTCTGGCAACGGCAGCGGTGGTTTTGATGCCATCATCATTGGCTACACCCACTGGCAAAGTAACAGCAATCGAATGGCTCTTCGTTGTTGTCAACTCACTTCTCGGACCATGCGTGTTGTCTCTATCCTGCTTTACGGACTCCAAGGTGAATATAAAATTATCATTTTTATGCGAGGCATTTATAATTTGTTTTATTCATTTTTGCTTTTTGATGACCATTGTACAAAATCAATTAAAGTTTACCATATAATATTACATTCTAGGATTGATTTCTGTCCTCGTTAAATTCACTATAGACTGACTTTTGAATACAATATTCAAAGAGTAATATCAGTGAATATAATTATTTGTAGTATTACTTCGATGTATTAATTTGTTTGCATGTAGGTTCGCAAAGTTCTTGCCCTTCGAGTTGGTCAGAATAAGAAAAGCACTGACAACCTGGAAGTGGCTGCACATAAGGTAAATGTATTAAAACAAAGTCATGAGTATTGACCCTTCAACTGCTTGTTTCTTCCTTTGAATCCACCGGCAGTTTAATTGTCACATATACAATATTATAACCTACAAATCAACGAATGTGTATCTCTAAAAAAAAACTTAGCCAAAATATTGCCTGGTTTTCCTAGTTATTGAAAATTGACCAGGAATTTAGTTACGCATGCAAAGTTTCATACTAGTTGGATTTGACTCCAATTTTAGTTATTTGCGAGACCATTGTTCTATACTGACTGGAAAAATCTAGTCAGATTGACTGATTTTCAGTTGCAAACAGCTGACCCTGAATAGCTAGTCAAATTTAACTGGTTTCTAGTCAAATCTGACTGATCTTATTTTTTAGTCCACCTGCCCATCTACTGCGTGTGCTCTACTCGCCTATACGCCTTTGGATGGGGATGATTTGAAGATCCATGATTGTATAGACTATGGGCCTTTTCTATGGCACTGTTTGATTCCATTTTTGTCAACATGTGGGGAACACGGGGGACCAGCAGCTTCAAGATAACCAATATCTTACAGCTATTTGGGGGAAAATACAGTCCAAATTAGCTTCCCCTGCCAAAACAGTTATAGAGGAATGTGGCCCTCACCCCGCTCCTCATCCCAAGGATCGAAGCACAAAGTACGCCAACCCAATAGGATTTTTGCATTCAATCTGGAGCTTGGAAATCTACATAGAAACAATAACAAAGAGTCACCATTTATTTTTTTCAAGTGAGCTTCGCTTTTGCTCCAAAATCATTATTCCATGCAAGAGCGAGCTCACCGGCAATTCAGTGATTTATATCAGCGCTATATTTTCCTAACGCTAACCCCAACCCCAACCCCAACCCTAATCCTACCCCTAACGTAAAGTTAAAAAGTAAAAAATGAAGAAAATATAAATTGTTTGCAACAGGATTCAGCTGAGGGAATCCCCAAAGACCGTGGAGCATCTTACATCGACGTTGACTTCACCCCCGTGGTCCCGTGGCCTGGGGCGTCCAATCACAGCCCAGACTCCCCCATCGTGTCCGCTGACAATGACGGCTTCGAAGGTATGTCTATTTGCGGGAGATATGCAACAAGTCTATGTGGGCATTTTTTAAAATAAATGTAAAGAACACATTGGTGTCAAATTCATGTAGCTGTTCAGCAGAAAACAAGTGCTTAGCAATTTCATAGGCTGAGCACAAAAAAGCCGAGAATCAATCCTAACCATTCTACGACACGTCTGTGCTATGTTTCTGTGCTTAGCAAATTGAATCCTAACTCAAAAGTGAAAAATCCAATCTACAGGGTGAGTCAAAAACAAAGTGACCCGCAATAAATATCTTTTTTTTTCTTAAAAAGCAATCAAATTTGATACACCAATGCAGTATGTCTTATAAAAGAGCATGTTTGGCATGCAATCAGAAGTGTTTTACTAACAGAACACATTTGTATAGCAGTCCACGGAATACCACATAGGCATTCAAATACAAAATTAAATACTAATAATTGAAATCAAGATAAGCATTATTTTTTGAGATTTTGTTTTTTGTATATGAGGAACAAGTCAACTTTTATTTCCAGAAATATTGATGGCGATTTTTGTGTGTTTTCCTTTGAAAGTTCTCGTTCATTCATCGAGATGGGAGAATGTTTCATTGTACTCAATCGGTATTTATCAGTTCGTAGAACGGTAAATGATCAGTGGTGGACAGCGGAGTTTTGCGATCGTTTTATTGAAATATCACTTGGAAATATAGTATGCAAATTGCGTGAAATTTTCACAGTAACAAGTCAATAAGATGTACTTTATCCCTATTTTTTATGAAATGGAGGAAGCCTAATATTCATATTTTTTTTTACATTCGGTCACTTTCTTTTTGACTCACGCTGTATTTATCAATACAGCGACATTTCTGTTTCTCAACTCATGCACGGAATTGGCCCCTGAACATTAAATAAAAGATCATTGTGTATTAATCCTGATTTCTATGATTTATAGAATTATGTTGGGGTTGTTTTTGTTTTTATTTATGTCAATGATTTCAGGCTGTCCAGAGATCAACCTGCGAGCATTAGCCTGTACGACACCTACTCCTCACCCTACGATGCAACCCGTGAGCCACACGAATTTATGTATTCATTAATGAGTTCAAAAAACAATTCTCAAGCTATGATTGCCTAAACTGATTAAACAAACTTTGCAACGTTTTGAGAATCCGGTTCTCATAATTCCAAAAAGAATATATTAATAGGTACAAGTTAAAAGATGTGATAAATAAAAGAAAAACTAGAGAAGGGCTGTGTAACGCCTTCTAAAAACAAGACACTTTATATACAAGAACAAAATACAGCTCACAACAATTTCAACATTATTGGTAAATGTATAGAGAAATAAACTATTTGAGTAAACTATATTTCGTAAGACGGGAAACTGTGTAAATAACAAAATGGAACGAATTGCAACTTAAGTTACAAAACTATCTGTTAATTAATGAAGGGAGAATTTGATTGAGACAATGCAATATCTTTCTAAAAATACAAAGTGCTCAAAGAACAAAATGAAACAAGCCTCACAACAGCTGCTAAAAGATTAGTTAATATTGTGATACATGAAAAGAGGAGTAAATTATAGTGCAATACAAAAATTGTTAAAAGAGAAACCGTTTTAAGACAAATCGAAACAACAAATTACAACCGATCATATACAATATTTTCTGGCAGGATTCCAGAATGTCTGAGCTGGACCTGGAACTCCTCCCCGGCATGGTGTTAATGGACGAGCCCAAACTCGTTAAAGAGGTGAGTTGAAGAACGTTACTTTTCATCTTTTGAATCTGTGAAGTTCCCCGACACAGAATGTCTTTATGCAGTCCAATCGTTATTATAAGTTCAGGATTACTAGTAATCCAGATTCGTTAACGAGCTCAGTTCTCTTTAGATCCTTTTCCCCATTTTTTAACCTTTGACTTTTACCCCAAGACAGAATGATGTAGCCATGAATGTCATTATTCATGTGTTCAAAATATAACACTTGGACAAGTCCAAACTCATTAAAGAGGGGAGTTCTAATCAATCACTTCCTACCTATTAGCTTGACAACCCTTTGAGTCAGGATACTGCGTTTAAGTGTACTTATGTGTAAGAGACTACTTAGTGTACTCAGTGATATGATGCAGGCGCTTTGAGAAATGATTCTATCAGTCATATTTTGAATTATGTCTTTGCAGGTAAAGACTACCCACCGGGTGTTTGTGAGGGGGTCCTGGCACGTGGAGGAGGAGAAAGTAGTAAGGAAGGTGTATCGGCGACCCCGATCCAGCAGGGAAACATCAACAGTATAAAAAGTTGGGAATATTATACGAGGAGGTATTATTTTTTTGACTGAATGTTGATGTCAAACGGAATGAGAATTCGTCGAAGTAATCTCTAATTTCTTATCGTAGTAAATAATGAAACACAATTAATTAAATTAATTTAAATGACAAATTTGTACAGTGTAAGAAAAAAAAACCCAGAAAATTACCAATATTCAAATTTGCATTGCCTAGATATATCATTGCGGAGGGGCTCCTTTGTAAAAGGTGTGATACACAGACTAGTATTCGCTTGGCATGCTCGGACAATTAAGGTCAATGACTCTTAGGTGTAAACGCACCAGGCACAATGGTAAAATGGAATTAGTTTTATCATTGTAACCAGATCAATTATAATTGCTGGGATCGGAAGACATCATGGCAATGAATTCTCAAAGATATTGTCTATTCAACTGAACACCGTAGGAATATTTGTGTAATAAATATCTTACTATATTTTACTAAATTCGTAGAAAAGCTACTGGAACGCACCCACTGATGTCGTATACGGCGTGAAGACTGTTAGGACTGTAAGGGTCAGCCACGCATTCCACGTACATAAAACACACGATCACAAAACAACAATTTTACCTGCTACTTTTATTGAACATTTTCATAAATTAGTACCTTAAAATGGTAACATGTTTTGCAGGAGACTGCCACCAAGCAAGAAAAAACACACAATACATTTCGCTTCCCAGAGGAATTTAATCAAATACACATGTCATAAATACCCAGTTTGCCCATTCCTATTGGTCGAGAGCCCGTCACGTTGCCGGCCTTAAACGGTTGATAAAAAACCGGCTGGCTGGTCTTAAACATTTTATTGTTTGATCGTTCACACTCAGACATATCGTCACCGTTTTCACGAAGAGACGAATTTAGTGTTTCACTGTCTGAACAAACATTAATAATAATAATAATAATAATAATAATAATAATAAAACGTTCTTATTAAGCGCATTACACACGGGGTCCCAATGCGCTGTACAAATTTTAAAAAAGGACAACCTTACCGGGATTCAGAAGGGAATATGGAATCTTCACATTTTTATGTTTTATATTGTCCTGGCCACGTGGTAAACACACCCGGGGCCATCTATCACCAGATCCTAGTATGGACCATAGTACGTTCTTCAGAGGGGGTGTCAGTCTTGTGATCCTACTGGAGGGGTTGGAATTGGCGGGAAAACCCTGTGTGCCTGTGCACATTTACATAGGCTTGTGTACAAATGCACTATAAACATTGGGATTAGTTCGATCACCCCTGTGACCAAAATGGAATGTCTAATGGGGTTATGTCTGTGGTTTTAACGGCTGTTTGGGGCCTGAGAGATACTCCAGACATGCCAGGGGTGAATGGCCTGGTTGTGAGGGTCGGGTGGCTCAAATTACATGTGGTGAAGTTGACATTCCATACAATCACTGCATAGTAAACATTAAAGGTGCTTGATCAGAATTGAACAAATGGTTTTGAGGAAGCATTTGAATTGATCCAGACTTTGTGCGTCTTTGATGCTTTGGGGGAGTTTGTTCCAAAGAGTGGGCGACGATGTAGAAAAAGCGCGCTGGCCGTATGTCCTTGTAGATGACGATGAACAGGTGAGTAGGGATTGTGAGTGGGAGCGGAGTTTTCGTGGAGGTTCATATTTGTTAATCAGATCCTGTAGATATGTTGGCACATGGCCGTGGATGCAGTTATACGTAATCAGAAGTACTTTGTACACAATCCGTTGCTTAACCGGAAGCCAGTGTAGGTCGCGGAAGATTGGTGAAATATGGTCACTACTTTTGGTTCGGGTGACCAATCTGGCTGCCGAGTTCTGAACTCGCTGTAACTTGGAGATTGTTGAGTCAGGTAGGCCAAGAAGAAGGCTGTTGCAGAAATCAAGGCGGCATGTGATGAAAGCGTGAACTAGCTTTTCTGTGGTAGGTTTGTCGAGAAATTTGCGAATTTGTCCAATCTTGTGTAATGCCAGGTATGATGATTTGCAGATGTTATTTACATGGATGTCCATCTGGAGATTGGTCTGAACAGTGACACCTAGATCACGCACTTTCTGTACAGGTTCTATTGAAAAACTGCCAAGGGAAATTGATCTAAGGCGGGAATGGTTTCTGAAACGAGACGTAATGTGGATCACCTCTGTCTTTTCTTCATTCAATTTCAATTTATTAGTGGCGGACCATGCCTTAATGTCGTTAAGGCAAAGTTCAAGTTTTGCGAGGACTGCATGATGAGCGATCTTGCTCGTTCATGATGACGTAGACCTGCGTGTCGTCAGCGTATATCATTCTGCCAATGCCATGAGCCTGAATGATGTCTTCAAGGGGTGATGTGTATAAACTAAAACACAGAGGACCAAGCACAGATCCCTGTGGGACACTACAATTTGGCACACGTGGATCAGAAAGATCATCCTGGATGACAACACTCTGAGTGCGATTCTTGAGGTAGGATCTGAACCAATGGATTGCATGACCGGATATGCCATATCTGTTCGTTAGACGCTGAAGCATGATGTTGTGATCTATGGTATCGAATGCAGACGAATAATCAAGAAGAACAAGAACAGCTTCCTGTCCCTTGTCAGCAGCTAGAAGTAGGTCGTTCTGGACACGGAGAAGGGCAGTCTCGACGCTATGATGTTTCCTATATGCGGACTGCATGTTGCCAAGGAGATTATTGTCTGAAAGGTAATCTTGGAGTTGGACCGCAGCAGCACGTTCGATTGTCTTTGAGAGAAACGACAGATTTGCGATGGGCCTGTAGTTCTTGAGAGGTTCAGTGTCCAGGTAAGGTTTCTTGAGAAGGGGGGTGATGTGGGCTCACTTCAGTGCTTCAGGAAAATGTCTATTCAGAAGAGAACGGTTGGTGATATTCGTGATGATTGGAACAAGTTCATCCAAACACCTCTTCAGAATCCACGTAGGAATCGGGTCAAGTCTGGATGTTGCAGAGGGTGAACCAGTGATCAGCTTTCTCACCGAGTTTGCAGACAGGGGTTCAAGCTGGTGCAGAGTAGTCATGCATGTGTCGGACACTGGCTTAGAAACTACGGGATCAGGATTGTTGTCAAGTTCTTCAGTGATGTTTTGTGTTTTGTTGGCAAAGAACTGTGAAAATCGATCAACAAGTGGTTCAGATGACAAATCAGCCGACGGGAGGGTTTTGGAGATTTTGGAGTGCACAATTTGTCAACTTTGCGAAACAGTTGACGGGAGTCACAGTCCTTTAGTTGTGTCCTGTGATATTCAGATTTGGCCTTGATTATCAGTTGATTATAGTGGTAGCTCTGTTCGTTGAGAAGTTGTTTGTGGAACTCTAGTTTGGAGGATTTCCACTGACGTTCGCACTTTCGAAGTTTTCTCTTTGCTTTGCGAATGTTTTCACTGTACCAAGGTGCATGAGGGCGAAATAAAATGGTACGGGAGATCGGGGGGCGTGTTTGTTCAGAAGATCATTCAAAGTTGTGTCATATTGATGAATGAGCGAGTCTAGGTCGTTGGCTGGTGCAGTGGTTAGTGGTGAGGCAAGAATGTCTAGACGAAAGGCCTCAAAATCAATCTTGCAAAGTTCACGAAGCTTGATTTCTCTTTTGACAGGGTCAGGTCTATTAATGTTTAGCAAGCATTTTACAGCAGCATGATCTGAAGGCAGGTAATGAGTAGTGTCAACCTGGGAAATCGCGTCATCTGTTGAGCGCGTTAAGAGAAGGTCTAGTGTGTGACCATCGCGGTGTGTTGGGCCAGCGACATGCTGCTCGATATTAAACGAGTCGATGAGGTCACGAAAGATTGCTGCTTCACGGTTAGATTCGTCGTCAACGTGAAAATTGAAGTCTCCAGAAACCAAAATGTACCCTGGCTCAGATACAACAGATTCGATGAGGGTGGAAAATTCAGGGGAAAATGTTGGACCTGTCAAACGGCCATCGGCTAGTCTTTGGGGTCGGTAGATGACAACGAGGCGAAGAGGGGTATGAGAGCGGGCGTTGATGGATAAATCAATATGTTCAAAGGATTCAAATGATCTACCTTCATTTTTGTGAACATCAAAGCTCTTCCGAAGAAGTACACAAACACCACCACCGGCTCGGTTTATACGAGGGATGTGATGGATTTGGTAACCAGGAAGTGTAGACGTCAGATCAGCAAGTGCACGATGATCACGATTATCACCAGATAACCATGTTTCGGTAACAGCGAGAATATCAATAGAACTTGAGATGATGAGGTCACATATGACGGAGATTTTGGGCTTCATTGATCGTGCGTTCCATAATGCGAATCTAATGGGGACCATTGGCTTAGTACAGGATGAAATGGGTACAAGGTTGGTAAGGTGTGCACCATTTTGACTTGGTTGGTAATCAGGATGAAACTCACGAGGTGTGCAGTCATGACGAGTCAAGACGGGGATTGGATTCTGTCTTTTAGCCCATGATCTGCGGCCCCTTTTGGTTGGTCTGGCTACACTAATTCCAAGCTCCTTCAGTCTGTTGTGGACATGAAGAGGGACTCTTGTTTTCACTGAGGGAGCCATGTTCAGTAGATCAGTTCTGCTATAGCAGTTTTTTGTAGTCAAAACCATGACTACCGCCAACAATAGCGTAAGCACAATGGAGAACAAAGCAGAGTCAGCCATGCATCAAGACGGTTGTTGAAGCACAATGGAGATCAAAATCACTGCTGGGGAAAGCTACTATGCTTTCCTGAATCACGAATGAGAAAACGGATGAAAATCTTAGAATTCTGCAGCTTGGAAGACTGGAATTTCGCGATCTATGAACCAGAATGATCACTGTGATTCAAGGATCCACCAGTATAATTTAGGAAGCTACCTAGATGACTTTAGGCAACAAAATATGGAAATTTGCGAGAGCTTGTGATGAAGGTGCAACCTGAGGCGCTACCAAAGCCATAAACTTTTCGAGATAATCGCGTTTAAAGTTGGTCCTTTTTTCATTTAACAATTTGAAACTTAAAAATTCATATAATATGTACGATTTAGGTATCAGAGGAAAGAATTCAATTCAATTCAATTCAATTCAATTATAATATATAATATCAGAGGAAAGAAGAGATTCGTGAAAACGAAAAAAAACCGAACAATTAGCATATTCGCCCCTTCGTGAAACGCTATAGTGAGTACGAGCAGATTTTGCACTACTGCGGTCTGAGTCCATCATTGTTTTGTACGGTCCGCCCAGACTTTGCCCCACTGGGCGTGCGCCTTAAAATTCGCCCTTTCGTGAAAACATTTCACTGCACGCGCCTGAAATCGCCCCTTCGTGATAACGCTTCATTGTATTTCAATGTATTTATTTACTGAAAGTATTTTAATACCCTGGAGTGCAGAAATTCGCCCCTTCGTGAAAACCCATGGCAAATTCGCCCATTCGTTAATTAAGTTAATTGGGAATCTCATTAATTTTTTGAAAGTATAAAGCCTCACCAGGTTGTAGGTATTGATATATTTATTCATTTTCATAAAAAATTTTTTTTTTCGAAAAACAGACGATTTTCATGAAATTCTCCCATTCGTGAAAACGGTGACGATATGCGCAATACTACCAATGTGTCCATATTTCGAGAGTGGCTAAATTCACACTACAACGGCACCTCTGCGTTAAGGGCCACATCGCCACAATCTCCATATAAGGAGTTGTTTTCGACTTCTCCCGAGAGGCACATAACATAGCTAGCTGGAGGGGTGTTTCGAAAAACATGAATTAAAATTGTTGAACAAAATCGTTGGGAAGTTTTAATGTTTGACTTGTTTTGACTTTTTGACCGAAAAGGTATTTTTCAATGGGAATAATTATGTGCTCGGCCGGTATTGAACAAGTCCGTTTAAGACCAGTTTAGGGCCTGGTCGCCGCCTTCGTCTTCGGCTTAGGCCATTATCAGCGTCCAATTCCGAAACGGCGGACTCGTTTAAAACCGGCCAATCACATATTTCATCCCTTAATATTTTTAGGTTCGCAGGATGCAGCCATAGCGAAACAACGGTGTTCACGTTGGCCGCTGCAGTGTGCGTAAACAAGTATTGGTTGCACCTCTGAGTGACGTCACTGTTTCGGCAGCGTAGACTATTACCTTGCATAAGTGCATCATAATAGCTTATTTTTACCAGTTGTAAAAATTACATTAGTATTGACTTAGAAGAATAGCCATGTTGAATGTGCATTTTGTTCAAACCCTCTGCAGATCTATGGTGTTATGAATGTATATGTGGGTTTAGGAAGCATGACAGAAAGATAGGCTAAAGGGTCTCTTCCTCGACTATCATCTCTGTGGCCCGGGTTCGAACCCAAGCCAGAGCCGACATTCTCGACAGGATGTTCAAGGACAAATTGATAATACGGAAATTACAAAAACTTACTCCACTAAATTTCTTGAATTGTATATTGACAAAAAAATATATTATTTGCGCAATCATGTCAAGAAATATAGGCATATTATGTAACCTGAAAGCATTCTTCCCACAGAATATTGTATTGAATTTGTACAATACCTTAGCATTACCATACTTATCATATAGTATACTTGCATGGGGCAATTGTGGCACTGGTTAGATAAATAGAATAATCAATCTCAAAGAAAAGGCTTTGCGTACAATTATGTCTACCTCCTTTCAAGAACATAGTAATCCTCTTTTCTAACAATGTAAAACATTGAAAGTCAGTGATATTTATTATTCCCGGCTACACTCATGCTTCAATACGGGCGATTCCCAATAGTGCGCCTCCAAGAGTTTGCAACGCGTTGGCCAATCACAATGCGCGAAATCAGTCGACCTTTTCCAAACGCGCATTGGGTCGACAGATTTTGCGCATTGTGATTGGCCAACGCGTTGCAAACTCTTGGAGGCGCACTATTGGGAATCGCCCGTATTAAATAATACTAACTCACCCAAATCTATCAGTTCAATGTTTATAAAAAAAGAAAGATGAGATTCACCACCATTTTACAAGACAGTTTTCGGCATTTCATCGATGCTTTGCACGCACCAAACTTGCAATCAAAGCAGTCAAGCATGAGAGTCCAAAGCTGTGAAACTCATTTGACACTTCCTTACCCCTAAAGGGGCCGGGGCGGAATCCCCCCCCCCCCTCAACTTTTTCTGCGATAGCTTTGAAAACAAATGTTCGCGACCCGAGCTGTTCTGACTTTTTAGCCTCGAGCATTGCGCATCTTTTGATAAAAAAAACATAAAAATCGGACAACGGGTTGCCGCGCTACGCGCCGTGAAAGCTGAATTTTCCCAAATACGTAGTGTACACAGAGCAAAATTACCATTCGTGCATATGAATAATTAATTAGCTATAATTCCAAAACCCTTTTACCTATAGTCATGAAACTTCTTGGGTATGTTTATAATAATAATAATAATAATAATTAAAAACTTAAATAGCGCCTTCCATTTTAAAAACCACAAAGCGCTGTACAAAAGAAAAAACCAAAGTACATTTATGTAAACATAAATATCAAGATAAAACCAAGATATTAATAATCAAAATGAGACCTCATAAAGTACGTCATTAAAAAAGAAAAGAAATAAAAGCCGCAAGAAAACTTCACTTTTTAAAACGACACAACGCATTGTGAAACAGGCCAAACACTATGTTAAACAATTCAAACAACAACTAGATCAACCGAATAAACTATAAAATTAACACATAATTGAATCAAAACTAGAACAATGCTAAAATCTTTAAAAAAAATATGAAGTACAAAACTGACTTAAAGTGGTCAATAACCCAAATGATTGTTACAAAATACAAAACACACAAAAGATTCGACAAGCAACGAAAAATTACAACAGTATCACAATTACCTCAAAACCAGAAACATTCATGAACTGACATAAAAATATAACAAGTCAATTTACATTAAAGTTACAACGCACAAACATCCACAATCAATCAAAAGTATACAAACAACTAACACAAATATCAACATCGTGAATCACAAAATCGAAACAAGACAAAGAGATGAAAGTAGTAAAAAATTGGCAAATTACTAAACTAACAAAATCACGAAGTTGCTGACATCACGTAAAGAAGGTCAATCAATTTGGAATCAAAATGCATAAGCACGTTTAACCAGTTACAAATAGATGGGTTTTTAAAGCCTTCTTAAAAAGATGAAGAGACGTGATGGAGCGAATGTTGGCTGGTAACTTGTTCCAGACTGACACTGATGATTTAGCAAAAGACCTATCACCGTAGAAAATTGTTCGACTTGGACTCGGATGGCTGAGGAGGTGTTGAGTTGAAGAACGCAGGTCGCGGCTGGGTTTATGTCGTTAAACGCCTTGAATGTCAGAAGTGCAACATTGTAGTGGATGCGTTGCCTTACCGGTAGCCAATGCAAGTCACCGAGGATGTTCATGATAAGTTGTTCTATGTATGTATCGAATTTCCAAATTTTTCGATGGCCGAGATCTGGGGGGGGGGGCGGAATCCGCCCCCCCCCCCGGCTGAGAGATGGTCCAAATAACCCAGCCTTTTTAGGGTTAAAAAGTACGTGCAGGTTTCTCTATTTCAACGTAAATATAAGACGTGTTAACTTGAAACTTATCTAGTCTCACGAGGTTACAGGTAACAGGTTTTGTTTATGTGTCGTGATTTATGCTACGAATCATTTCAATCATTTCAAACTATAATAGGCTACTTGAATTAATGTTAGTGGGGCCCCTACTCGACAAGCTTTGCTTTTTGGGGACTCCAATCCACATGTATCTTAAATAATGTTCAAACATTAAGTGATATTTGTCCTGATGCACAACGTTATGTGGAAAATAAAGTAATTTATTGATTGATTGACAAGTGGCGCCATGCGTAGGGACGACACAGCGGCTCTGAACACAAAACAAAACGCCAACCAATCATGCAGTTCTCAAACTGTGGTTGCATTTTATGCGAATAAAACTGATGGTGCATTCGAAATGGCTGTTCAACCTTCAGGATTGATCCGCAGTTGTAGAACTAGTTAACAGAGTTGAATTAACATACAATTCCAGATCCGGATGAATAATGCAGGGTTTTGTTTAATTAATAAATCATTAATATGAATGCTTAGTTGTTTTACGTGACAATTTGCATACAGTACTTCATTACCAGACATTTTAGATCATAAAATTTAAATGGTAGACACTCATTATCATTTTAAAAGTCATCGAAATGAAACTAATTTTTAAACCTCTACAAAAACTTCTAAACTTTTCATTTTGAAAAAAAAAACCCAGCTTACACAGCTAAATTTTTCTGAAATGAATTTCATATTAATGTCTTAATTTTTACCAATCCCTTCTCCCCGCAATTTCTCAAGTGGCGTTGCACAGAAGGATATTACTGATCGGCCTGTTGACCTCTTGTTTAAAGTGTTTTCTGCACGGATCCTACACACAGGGCCAGGATAAACGACTCAGCCAAACTCCTGGTTTGATGCGTGATAACGGCCTTTACTGGTTGCAATTATCATGAATACTTGTCAACAAAGACCCAGAAAGCTTAAACCGCTTCACTGCACTTACGCGGTGGCTATCAAATTTGCAGGGCTCTGTGCCCGATCTGGTGTGGGAGTCTCTCAAGCCAGCTAAATTATATTTTTGAATATTCTTGATCCTATGTTTTTTGCCTTCATTATTGAATTCTGATAAGTGATGACTACATAACATGTTAACGCCGAGCACAATATCTTTAGCTTCAAAATGAACCATGAAATATCGCATTTGTTTTATCGGTTTGGGACCACATTCACTGAAACTTTTCAATGAAAGTCTAATTAAAAACGAGATTTGGGTAAACGGTGTTCTCCTCGAAAAAGGTGTACGGTCACATTTGACGTTTATTTCCCGGGTAAATACTTCATCTATGACGACAAAAACTGCACAATACCATCTGTTTTATCCTGACGCATTTATTTTAAACAACTTTGGAACAGGTATATCTTACATAAGGAGTAGTTTTGCTTACAGTTTTTATGAATATTTCCGTTTTAAATGTTATGCAAAAAAAACCCCGACAAAATGGCACACCTGGAAAATTCGCGATTAACATGCCAACGGGTATTAAGGCCGTTATCACGCGCCCAACCAATTGAGGAAAGTCCTTTCAGAACAGTTATTCATCCTTTTGTGTGGGATCCGTGCTTTCTGCAAGAGTCTGTTCCATTTCCAAAGTGTCCTCCGCTTCAGTATGCTCTGTTTTCACGCAGCAGCGACAGAACAAAGCGTAGAACCCTTCACGAAACTCTCCCAGCCTCCACCAGTACACCATAGGGTTGATCATTGGGTTGATGGAATACAGGAACGTGGAAGTGCGATAGAACGCGTGAAATGATGCGTTTTGGGAGTAGAGCTGCGGATGGAAGTGGCGCACCAACCGGCCGATGCTGAACGGAATCCAGCAAACGAAGGAAGTCGCGAGAACGAAGGCAAACGCGACGAGCAAACGGCGGGTCTGCTTTACCCGAGTTTCCGCTTGTTCAGACTTCGGACTGATACCTTGGCTTTGGGACAGAGGTGGCGCATAGCGCTTAATCTTACGGAACGCGAGGCAATACAAAACCGCGGTGATCCCCCATATTATAATCATACCGAGCGGTCGAGCCAAACTTTTGATAACAGAGCGAGTTTCGTCTGATGTCACGAAGACTGGAAGAACGTAAACGAGAAGGGTCCCGCACCACAGACTCAGGCAAACCCCGATCAGGCGTGCTGGCGTCAACAGCGCGTCGTAGCGACCCGCGGGCACCAGCGACAAAGCCAGGTAGCGGTTGACTGCTACGGCCAAAATGGTCAAGATGGACACCACGTAGCCAGTACGACTCAACTCCAGCAGGATGGTCAGGCGGTTTGGCGAGTAGTGGAAAGCCACTGAGAATACCGAAAAGACGAGGTCGGCTAGGGCTAGGTTGAAGACAAACCCGTAGAACCTAGCGCGGAGAGGTTTGGTTCCGGCCAGAACCACCAGCACTAGCAGGTTCTCCGTTATGCTGATGCCCTTACATACCGGTCCCAGGTACGACAGTGCGGTAAAGTAGGGATACTCCATCATGCTAACGTGGCAGCTGACAACGGCCCTTACCTAGCGGAAAAAAAAGCGGTAAGCCAAATTTGGAGGCAACTTTACATTTTGGACAATGATTCGCTTGTACCCTTCAACCGTCCCATCCACGGCCGGGCGCTGTGCTCTCATTGGGAAATTTGGTCTAACCAGTAGAGCCCGGGCCGGGTGGCGAATTTTCTTTTCCCAAACTACATCCACTATACCTGGTTGTTGAACGCCCTCTACAATACTTTTATGATGCGTACGCAGGTATATATATATATATATATTTTTCCATGTGTTGAGTAATGCGATTGCTCAGTTGGTAGATCGTGATTTTGGTACCGTGAGGAATCCTCGCGGTGTGGGTTCGAGTCAGCGTTTTGTACCCGATTTATTTTTTCTTTTCCATTTTGAGGCTTTGGAGGATTTTTTTTTAAAAGGGAAATAAAGTCCGAATTTCATTACGTTCGAATTCGTTTCTGACTATTTTTCTAATTTTATATTTTCTTCTCATGTTTTTTTGAGAAGTTAAGTCCAAAACGCCATAGCGTACATCCCATGCGGATGTCGTTTGGGGAAAAAAATAGCGGGGGGGGGGTACGTGAGCACCTATAGCAAAGTTGGAAGGCTCTTGTACATATAGGGCGTTGGGAGTGAGCGATAGAATGAGATGTGGCAAGAGCGAATTAACATGAAATAGGCCTAAACATGTAAGCCTGCTGGCCTAACTGGGCTGGAGGTAGTATAGGGGCATCCTTTAAAAAGGGCACTTGTTGGTTGTTTCTAACAATAGAAAGCTGATTTTTGCCCTTCCTCTGTTATTTGAGAGGTGTCCCATTCCTTGCACTCTCCTCTCAGTTACGTCACTATCTAAAGATTGTTTAGGTATGGCACAAAATAGTACATCTTTAAAAAAAAAATCGCACGTTTTGCTGGTTACGAAGTTATACCTGTAACGTATAAGTATGCCGTCAAATATCGTAACTGGCATGACCGCACTGTGCAAGATTTCAAGAGGGAGTGAATAGGCACCGAATTAACGGGACCATCTTTTGCACATTTATGTTTTCGCGAACACCAGAAGTCATTTTTTTGACAAGCGCAGTGGTGTAACTAACGCCGCCTGTGCCTTGGTTCCCTTCCTTCCCAACCCCCACACTCAGAATTTGACGGAAGGCAACTTCAATGAGCTGTTTATTGTTGAAACCCAAGACGATCGAGGCTCCTCTAAGTGTTCCAGCAGGATGGACCGAAGTATAGAAGCTTGAGATATTAAACACAAAAGCAAATAGAGGGACAGAGATTGATGCCAGCTCTCTTTGAACAATGTGCTTCTCAAAATGACTCACAAAAGCACATTGTTGCGCTGCCTCCGCATATACTGTTCAATTCACCTGAAATGGAAATTTGCGACCGACTTCACCTCCTTCACCCCCCTACACTGTTCGACACATGTATTCCTGCTCCTGCATCTCCTCATTACTATTACTTTTGTCAGGAACTGCGATGTGCGAGCCCTAGGAGGGGGGTGACTACGGTAGCTCATTACCATGCACGGGTGAAGAATTGCTTTCTTCGAGGACGAACCAGTAATTGACACTCTCTTGGGTTTTCCACTATACGTGGTTTAATTTTGGTCAGTAGATCAAGTCTCCATACAACCAAGATACAAACCAACAAAAACCCTAATAAAAGTACAAAAATAAAGGCAAGAGTTGGAGATGTAATTACATCCGTGTACATGTACATGTTAAAGTTCTAATAAAATTACATTACCAAAAATAAAATAGAGTTTGTTCATTCACTTACCCAACGCCAGGTAAGGAAACAACTTCTCGGCTTCTGCCTCGAGTCTTATAACATGTGCAGTGCAGTGGTCACTGTCTATATAAACCCTGTATCGAAATAATAACATTTACACATGTATAGGATAGGAGAGGATATAATATTCAAACTCGGCATTAATACTTTGCACAATTATCTCCCTTTTAAATGACGGTGTCAACTGTTAGTGTAAATACATGTATTGCCCTTGCACCGTACGACAGACGGCGAAGGCCCGGTCGTTATGGAAACAAGGTCACAGGTCAACTTCGAGACACACACAATACGTATCTCTCACGTGCGTAGCATAAAACTAGCAGCACACATTAGGCCAAAAAAAGTCTCCGGTTTCTGGTATGGAGCTTGCCCAAAAAGTGGTGCGGCGACGCGTTTTTTTTTTTACCTGTTTTTTTTTGCTTCAAATGTCGGCTGATGACTGCAAATGGTGCCCGACTAAACTTAGTGCAAATATTATGGGAGACCAGAGAGGCCACATAAAGCTTATTCTCGATCATAACCCCATCTAAAAACACGTTAAATTGTGCAGCAGCTGGATTCCAGTCAAACCAGTGAGTTTGGCGGTTTTGAGACATCATCTTTCATTGAAAAAAAAAAACTTTTTCAATTTGCCGACGCGCATGGCTACGGCGACGCGCGCGTATACCAGAAACCGGAGACTTTTTTTTTTGGCCTTAGGCTCCACAGCCACACTACATATACCATGGAGATTAATGTGTTTATTTCTCCATGCATACACACAGTGACTTCTAGGTATCCTACATTCATTAATGATTGTTCTTACTAATTGTTAACCAACCCAAAAGATGGGAAAAAACGAAATATTTACCCAGGAGATCTTGCTTCCAACTCGTCATGATTTAATGCATTGTGCTGTGCATGAATAGCAATGAACAGTGGTCGTAAGGAAGGGCGCCCTCTGGGACGCAGCGGGTATAACATAATCTATTCCCCGCACATATTTCAAGAATCGCACACGCGTCGCCTGCCACCATGAATACTATTTGCATAAATTACAGAGTAAGTAAGATGGTTGCATAAATGAGGGTGATACCATTATCATCATAACGTAACCTCATTATGCGGTCATCTGGCCAAATCTGTCATTTGCATTTTGTTGTATGCATTTAAATTTAAAGGGTAAAATTATTCCGCCTTTGTCCTCAGGCATATTGTGAACAGCCGGATAGATAGCAAAAATGGGATCTTTTTGGTATCATAATTGCGGGAGTCGTAGTGTAAAAATTAAAATAAATATTTGTATTGGGAAATAACGTAAAACTTTTGCGAAAAATATGAAAGCCTAAAAAAAATTGAGTTTTTGAAAGTTTGTTTTTTGAACTGAACGGAAACAATACTAACAAAATTAAAAAAAACATGAACACAAGTCCGCGACTTTTATACTCTTCGTTTATAGCGTTAGGTAACGTTTCTATCGGGGCATAACGTATTAAAGACAAGGAGAGATTAAAGGAAACATACAATAGGATTGTTATGACTGAAATACATTTAAACAGCTTTCTTGCCATGTAACTATGACATTCCACCTCCTTCGTAGCAGTAAAAGGGAGAATTTTTTACATTTTAGTTTGTATGCTTATGAAAATTTCCATAATCATGAGCCTGCAAAGCGTGATGTCATTCAGGCAGAAAAGTATTTTCACAGCTTTGTGTAAAAATATTTATCAAACTTTTCTTCATTTTCTTTGAGTAAGTTCCACTTTTTACTATCATGTTTAACAGCTTGTTTGGACAATAGTAGTGGCCAATATTTCTCCAAAACTTTTTTGTGGGTAATTTTGAAGGGCTAATTTTGCCACCGTCCAAATGCACTTTTGACAATGAGTACCTTGTGTGACAAAAGCAAAATAGCGCCCTCTTACATGTATTGATGAAAGGCTTTGCTAATAATTGAACAACTACCACTTTCTTGTCACTTCCAATGAAAACAAGTATTAAGATCTTGTATGTATTGTTGCAACACATAGTAATGTGCATGAAAACAAGATGAGCTGAATTTCCACTGCATGTTTCCGTTAAGGCCAAAATAAATAAGTCTCCGGTTTCTGGTATGGAGCTTGCCCAAAAAGTGGTGCGGCGACGCGGCTTTTTTTTTACCTGATTTTTTTGCCTCAAATGTCGGCTGATGACTGCAAATGGTGCCCGACTAGACTTAGTGCAAATACATGGGAGTCCAGAGAGGCCACATAAATCTGATTCTCGATGCAGCAGCAGGATTCCAGTCGAACCAGTGAATTGAGCGGTTTTGAGACATCATCTTTCATTGGAAGAAAAAACTTTTTCATTTTGCCGACGCGCATGGCTACGGCGACGCGCGCGCATACCAGAAACCGGAGACTTTTTTTGGCCTAAAGGTGATAGTCAGGTTTGAGAACCCGGAATATAGTATTAGAATCCTCGATTCATGGCTTCAGGCCGACACCACGAATCCTAATCGAAGGCGACAGCATGACATGTGACCTACTGAGGCAGAATGAGGAATGTCCCCCAAAACCTTGTTTTGAGTCATCGACGCCTGAACTCGGATATAGGCCTACTCTAAAAAATCATGTGAAAATCGTTTTTGATTGTTTTGTATTTTTGAGAAGCCAAGGTATCCAAGAATCACACTATGCATTTTTGTTGGGAAAAAAATACCCACAAAAAAAAAATATAAAGAAAATTTTCACTGTCGTCGGTGGCGCAATGCGTGTCTTTTTTTTTCAAAGTCGTTTTTCTCGAAATGAGGTTAGAGAAACTTGGCAGGACACTGTTAATGTTCCTGCGTCATAATCTTTGGAAAAAATTAAGCTACAGAAATAAGATTGGTATCATTGGAAAGCCAATGATTTGCGCTTTAACATGATGTACACAACGTAAAAAGTCAAAGGTGGGGGTTATTCCTCATTATGCTTCGGCAGGTCACATACGCGATGAGAATTTGATGTTCAGTATTACCGAAACGTGCATTCCTATCCCACTGACTTTTTTCCGCAATAGCATTGGGGTTTTTTTGGGGGGGGGGGAGGGTCCAAAAATTTCAATTGTTGATGTCACAATGTGACTTCAATTGTTGACGTGATGAAATTCGCTTCACTTACGCTTTCGCGTGAAGTAACTGTTGCGATATTGCACAAAACTATTGCAACAATTATTGTCATGTTTTGCAAATGTCAAGTTTTTGCCATAATTGTTTTGCCATAATGAAAGGCAATGGCGGCGACGTTTCAGCTGCCCTTTTCAATTGCGCACGCGCGATCCTAAAGGGTTATTTGCATACGTAATGAGAGCCGTCGATTTTGCACGGCTTAGCAATTGGTAGAATATCTTTGTATTGCATCATTTATAGACCACTTGAATTTGGAAGATATTTTTTACATTAATATTTGATTCAATCACTGTAAATTTATCAAAGAAATTTAAAAAAAATCTTTTCTGAGAATGTATAAAAATACCATTTTGTTTTTGACAAAAACATAATTTCAGAAGTTTCCCCAGCATTCACATTTGTACATAACAGTAAAGGCAAGTGACCAGATTTGTAAACAGATTTTAGCTTTACATTTTTTTACTGTTGAACGACTGCATTTGAATAATGACCCCCCAAAAAATCATTTTTTTATTCGGAATCAGTTAAAATAATCTGTGTAAATGTCGGCCAACAACCCACTTAAAATGACGCCAAAATGTCTGAATTTTTGCTCTCCGTTTTTTTCAAACATTTGGTTCACAAAATCAAACTCCCTCCATACGTTTTTGCCCCATTTTTCTGGTCAAAATCTGCTCTCGAAATATTGAGTATAGGGTATTAAACAACGAACTACGTTAATAGTTAGTTTGCTTGAGGTCTGGAGCCACAGATTCCGAGTCCAAAACACTCAAGAAATGCTGTCGGGACGGCTTATTAAATCACTGATTATAGTCGAAATCTACAAAACTAGCGAAAATGCCTAACTCTATTAAGTTTTAAAGATTGCAACGTGGATTGTTATGTCCAGTATTGAATTTCCCTTAGAAAACCTCGATTTTCTAGAAAGCTTCGACGGGACAAAAGTGTCCATGAAAATAATGATGAAAAAAAATTTGATACCTTAGCAACCTGTCTTCACGGGCAATCTCACTACATGGAATTTCTTCCCCAAAACGAATTCTACTGGCTGTAGTTTTTTCAGGAGTTGCTTTTTACCGTCTAAAAGTACTTTTCTTTAATTTTTTTCTTTGAACTCAGTTAAACCTGACATTGTATCAAAAGGCAGTGCCTTGTTGCCAGGGCCGATTGCGTATGGTTTTGGAAGGTGCAGTCTGGTTGCCGCTGTACCTTCTCTAAACATATCAATACCGCGGGCCCTGTGGGAGTGATACGTACTTGGGTCCGGCATTTGAAGGGTATTATACATGAACAATAAAAAGATAATCTTTTCTTGTGTTTGCAAAATTTCCATTATTTCGCAATAAAAAATTCACTTGTTTAATCATGAGAGATCCACATAGTATCATTTATAATCGCTGTAAACATCTTATTAAGATCGTTTTAATAAATTTGGATATTTTTCGACAAAATGGTATGTGATTCACGACAACCAACGGCGGATCGGGGGTGGGGAGCCAACGGGGGCCATGCCCCCCCCCCCCCCATCGAGTCCCCCAAAAAAAAGAACCCAATTTATTTTTTATTTTTTTAAATCGACATCGCAAACATAGCTAGCCACTGCGTTCACCACCATCTTTTGCTGAAAAAAGGTTACAGTGGTCAGAAATTGCCTTTGATCGCACCACGGAGCATTTTAGAATCCAAAAATTTTCCGGAGCCCTGAAGTGGGCACCACACTTCACGCTGAAATTGTTTTTTTGGATCCGCCCTTGACGAAAAAAGATGATTTTTGAAACCACGATAGTCTAAATAGGAAATGCTGACAAAGATTTAACTTTGATTAATCTTTTATGGAAATCAAAGTTCCGATCGTGTAAAATATGAACCTGGGAGAGTCGATATGTGCAGCTTACCTTGTAATATCGGGTTTTGCAGATATTTCGATGTTCCTTTTCAGGTCGACCCGTCTGTCTGCTGCTGAGTGTTTTAGTGTAATATGCATATTATAGCTGAGGACAGATGTTTAGTACTTGTATATGAAATTGATGCAATTTAATACACTCTGTAGTACTTGCGGCGATTATGACGTTAACTTTTATGCCTCTTTATTAATTGGTTCGTTGCAAATTAATTCGTGTTTTTATTAAGTCAACTCCCATAAAAGTTTATGTTAAAAAAACATAAACATAAATTCATGAAGCCAAATTAGGTCAGTGCTGGTGCTTACATTACATGTATGTGTATTTATAATCCACTCCACTGAATTTGGATGAGTGGCTTATATCGACATGTAGCTTTTTGAATAACAAAAAGTTCCTGCATTGGTACTAGTCCACCCCCCTCCCGCCCTCCCCCAAACCCTTTTCTTAGCCCCAACTCCCAACCCCGCTTTTACTATTTTTTTCAGGGATGAAAACTCTTCGGGTCAAGTAAACAAAACTAGTTTTTCGTCCGGGCTTTTTGAAAAAGAGGAAAAAGCCTGAGGCCCTATATTTTTTTTTCTAAGATGGAAGACGGATTTCTCCATCTTCTCGACTCTTTTGCTGATACCTTTGTGGTTAAAGGAGCCGTCATTCTTGTTATAAGATTTTGAACAGAAATCCTATCTCGCCTAGAAAATGAAGTCCGTTCAAGTTATCTGATGGCAACATAAAAATGCTTGTTCTTTGTCAATTCGAGGGTGCTGAATTCAATTCTTTCTGTTGCCAAGCTCTCAGGTGGCACGTTTGTTCACGACCACTATGTCCGTTTGGTCGATTACGTCCGACAACAGATTTTGACGAGTAATGGCCGATTATGTCCGACCCATTATGTCCGAAAAAAAATCTGGATCCACCGTGCTAGCCCCCCCCCCCCAAAAAAAAATATTGGTTCTAGAACCGCGCCTGCCAAGTGGAGTGATGGGATCCCAGGTTGCTTTGGAAGAACGTTGAAGTCTGGCAGATTGGTGCACAATGTGATTAAATTGTTCATAAAAGCATGGAACTAGGCATTTGAAAAACTTTAGGTAGAATAGTAATTTCTAAATTTTCAAAATGGCTGCCATTGTTTGCTATTATACCTATATTTTTTTCAAAGGACAAATCTGCAAAGGCCATATAGCCAAATATCTTTCTCAAGACATACGCTGACTGTGTGCGATATTCCCTGCTTTAAATCATCAAGTGAACACAAGGGCGGATCCGGGGGGGGCCAAAGGGGGCCATGCCCCCCCCCCCAAACGAAACCAATTTTTTTTTTTTATGTGACATCGCAATAAAGGCAGGCAATGAGTACACCACCATCTTTTCCTCAAAAAACGTTGGTTAAAGTGGTCAGAAATTGCCTCAGATCCCACCACAGAGCATCTAGAATCCAAAAAATTTTCGGGGCCCTTACGCGGGCCCAGAACCCCACGCCGTAATTTTTTTGACCCACTTTTTGGGGGGACCAAATTTTTTTTTTTGGCCCCCCAAAAATTGTGTTCTGGATCCGCCCTTGAGTGAACAATTCCTTCACTGTTAATATGTTCCCATTTTAATATTAAAGTGTTTTCACGTTTATGAGTTTCATTTTAATACTTTAAACTCTTGTTATTTACATGATTATTATGTTAGTTCTTGTATTGTAGTTAAAAACTATCGCCCTTGCTTTCACTACCAATATCATTATCATCAACATCGACATTATCATCGCTGTATCATATACCGGTTTGATATTTACTCAAAACTATATAAATCAAGCGATTAACAAAATGTATACGGTTTAACAGAAAAGCCGATGCAAATGTACCGTTAACGTTGGCAGAGAAAAATCAAAGAAAAACCAATGAAATTGACAATTAGATACTTCTTCCTTAAGTGCAAATCATAACTGTGGTTTTATGTATGAATCATCTCCTTTCACTTAATGATATTATTTTCATTATTAAAAAGTGCTGATTAAACCAGATTTGCCTTACAGTGCCCAGACGTTCTTGTTTAGACGGTTACAAGAAATAGTGGATGATTTGTATATTTACTCTTAATCTTATTGGCAAGGATTAAAAAGCCGATTTAATTAAAATTGTGTCGATTGCGTTGAATTATTTTTTTTTTCAATATTCAAAATACAATTTACTACTGTTATCAATATTCAGAATACCCAAAGTAGTCAGTTGCTTTAATATTTTGAGTGGGGCTGTCCACGTTATTTTTGGGTCATAAGGTTGCTCCGAAGTAGCTACCAGAAGGGCAAAAATAGCCCAAAGATCATCGCTACACATTTTCGCCACTACAGTTTTCCCTTCACCTCTGTATATTCCGTAACGAAACCACACTCCTGATATAAGCCCACATCCATTAAAAAAATGTAGACGCACAACCTTACAATACGTGACCTTTTTTGTATTTTATCCTTCTTATCTTCCAAGATTATCTCTTATTTTAGGTCTCTCACTTAGAAAATTGTGCCCGTCCGTTTAAACGAAAAATCGGCAGATCTTTACCATTGTTATGTACAATTGAAGCGATATTACATTCATCAATACTTGTTTTCCTGTGAGAAACAAAATTCCCAAAACCACATTTCCAAACTACAAAAGAAAAGGAAACGAAATTAAACAAATAATGAATGAAAAGAAAAGCAATGACAGTTCACGTAGTATCCACTAGACTACATCAGTGACTCCTTCTACTGAGTTGCTTTATACATTATGTTATTGCATGTGTACACATGTATTGCCCCATACGCGGCAATCATCCATGTAGGACCGACTTTGTGGTTTAGAAAAAGCTTGCCTCTGGCCAATGCAGTCCTCGGCACGCCCTGGGGAGAGGGCGCCCTCATCCGAGCGGTACTTCACTGGAATTTTATTCACTTTTACCCACCGCCCTTTATAACATTAACAGGGTCCTGATTCCGATAAGTGTTGCAATTGCACTCAGTGTGGCAATTGCACTATATGAAGAGATTCCTTCATAGAGTGCAAAACATAATGACATTAAGAAGTCACTGGTGAGAGTAATTAGAGCCCAAAATAGCGGATGAAATAAATCAGATATCATAGGACGCCAAAATATTATGACAACAAACTTTAAGAGTTTACCGGACAAAATTGGGTCAGAGAAAATCGGATTTCTGGTATCCAATTCTGTTCAAGTCCAATCTCACTTTCATGAGTGAGTGCTTCCATTAAAATACGGCCGCATTGTCACAATACGGGGTAAAGATAAGATTTGTCTTCCACATAATCAGCAATTTAGACCTACATGCAAATTAAACAAAATCCTCGATCGGCCGTCGGACACAATGGGTCGGACATAATCGCCGTCGGACATAATGGGTCGGACATAATCGGCCGTCGGACACAATGGGTCGGACATAATCGGAAGTCCGACGCAATGGGTCGGACATAATCGTACGTCGGATATAGTGGGTCGGACATAATCGGCCGTCGGACATAATGGGTCGGACATAATCGCTGTCGGACATAATGGGTCGGACATAATCGGCTGTCGGACACAATGGCTGTCTTTTTCGGGTATATGTAGCCTAAGGTGTGCCCGGCAGAAGGGCATATTATGTGCATATGCCCTTTGCAATAGCGCGTAATGACCAAAATGTTCCCAGCAAAAGGGCATATGCAGAAAACTGCCTCCATTTGAATAAAATTAAACATTTTCATCAGAAATTAATACAAGTTGATCCAAAACTTATGATTCATACGTGTGACAAATTTCAAATTCGTACGATTTATATTACTTGTGGGAGAACATTGGATACATAATGCGCGCGAGGGAACAATGGAACCTTTCAATGCAATTTTCTTGAAAATGATTTTTGCATCAGAACGCTCATATGCCCTTCTGCCGGGCACCCGACGTATTGTTTCTGTCATGAAATGAATACAAAAGGTACCTTTGAGAGCTGTTTTTCAGGTCCTGTTTCGACACGAACGTGCAATTTGTGTATAAGTCGTCGTTGGGGGCAGCAAACAAAACATAGTAAATCGTGTCGTAATAAACAGGACTCCCGATGCAGCGTAGTATAAACGAGTCTTGTTTATTACGTCACGGTTTACTTTGTTTTGTTTGCTGCCCCCAACGACGATTTTTACACAAATTGCACGTTCGTGTCGAAATAGGACCTGAAAAAACAGCTTTCAAAAGTACCTTTTCTACTTATTTCATGACAGACACAATAGTTTTTTTTTTATTTCATCACACCTTGGGCCATAAAAAAAAGTCTCCGGTTTCTGGTATGCGCGCGCGTCGCCGTAGCCATGCGCGTCGGCAAAATGAAAAAGTTTTTTTTTTAATGAAAGATGATGTCCCAAAACCGCCAAACTCACTGGTTTGACTGGAATACTGCTGCTGCACAATTTTAACGTGTTTTTAGATTGGGTTATGGTCGAGAATAAGCTTTATCTGGCCTCTCTGGACTCCCATATATTTGCACTAAGTTTAGTCGGACACCATTTGCAGTCATCAGCACACATTTGAAGCAAAAAAGTCAGGTAAAAAAAAAAAAAAGCCGCGTCGCCGCATCACTTTTTGGGCAAGCTCCATACCAGAAACCGGAGACTTTTTTATTTTGGCCTTAGGCTACATTTACCCGAAAAATGACGGAAATGTCTTCGAGCATTCCACAACCTCTTTAACCGCCCGTATTCGCGTGCATGACGGGTCTAGGCCTGAGCCATACTCGGCCTTGTTTTCTTATGCAGTCTCTCATTCCTTTCGAAACAACTTTTCCAAAGGTTCGTCTCTGTAAACAGTTAAATTATACCGGTTTCTTCACAAACTTGGCTAACGCACGTCCTGTTCATGGGCGCCGCCATGTGCCCAAAGTGCCAGGAACAAAAAACGTGTACAAATGCAATGGCAAAAATGACTCAAAATGAAAAAAAGAATAAGACAAAAATCTTGTTTCGGCTGGTTGCCGAAACAGCCAATTAAGTTTCACTTTCGAAAGCTTACAGGTCGAATAAGTTGTAGTTCTTCACGTAATTCAGATCAGTGTCGTCAGCCTCGATGCTGGTCGCGCTGTTGAGCTAACAGACTTTCTTGTCATCCCCCTCCTGCCAGAGATTGAAGGAGTGGCATCGAGGCTCCGCCCAGCACGACTCATCAATCAGGTGCCGTCTTCTCGCAGAAGGTTGGCTGCAATGGATTTCCATCTGTCTCTGTCCTGAGATGCCCTTGCACAATCCATGTAGCTAAGGCCAGTCCAGTCTCTCACATTATCAAACCACGATGTTCTTCTTCTTCCTCTTGGTCTTTTCCCCTCTATTTTGCCTTCCAAAAGAGTCTTCTGCAGCATTTGGTTTCTCATCATGTGTCCAAACTAGTTTGTCTTCCTGTATTTTACTGTTTTTATGAGGGATTTCTTTGTCAGTGCTATTTGAAGGACTTGTTTGTTGACCACACCCAATGACTCCCGCAGCCGTCATGTTCTTGATCTCATGGTTGAGCAGACACTGGGATGTGAAGCGCCCGTTAGCATCAGCTTGCAGACAGTATGAGCGATGAGAGACGCGCATCTCACAGGCGGCGTACTTTTTCTCGTCGCAGCCAATATCATTCCATTTCCCGTCTGTTTTCCCCTCTCATCCTGACACAATCAACATTCCTAGAAAGAAAAAGAGTCGAGATCATCTTTCCAGAATGTGAATACTGGAGCGAATTTATCACCGGAATACTCCCAGCGACTCGAATTTTCATTCTTTTTACACCCAATCCACAGTTCCATGTCTTTGTCAGAATTGGCGCCATTCTCTTGCATTAGCTTTTTCATTTCCCTCCAGATGAAGTCCAGTTCCTCATGCGAGTCAGGAACGATCAGGCTGCTCCCGGGCTGGTCACAAACCTTCTTAGCTTGCCACCAATCCATCTTCTCAGGCAGCAAGATGTAACAGGCGTCTTGCCAGGCCAACCAGCCGGGAGGACAGACGGCTAGCAGCGTTTGAGATACCTCGACAGTCATCAAGATCAGAACGTTTGCAAGGTTGAAAACTGACATCTTCATTCGTTGGCGTTTTTGTCCTCGAAGATTCACGTCAAAGCCAATATTTTATATTTATTTGGGATAAATACCTCTTTCCCTATCTCTTCCTTCAGGATTCCCTCAGCTCTGATGAGGTGCTGAAATTTCACCAATTTATAGCCAATGGCTCGGTGTGCACATTGTTTACTACAAGTTGCTAAGAAACGAAAGTTTTTTACCTGATAATCATTATTCACGCAAAATTAAAAGTGAACACGTGAGACCAGACTTAAGCAGCCAAGGTCTATTAAATTGATGATGCGCCCTCGAGCGGAACTTAATTTCCAGAATTCGGGCGATTCACAATGCAGTGCGCCAACAAGAGTTCGCCACAGAGAGTTCATTGTTACTAGTGCATTGTGGGAGATGGTCGACAAATTCGGAGCGCGGGACATTAGAAATTGTTCGTTTTTCCCCGTCAGTAGTTTCAAAACCATATGATTCGAGTATATGTTTGCCCTTTTATTTTCTTTTTATCAATATGGTGATTTTTGGTAAGGTGGCAGAACGCTATGCCCAAATCTAGAACAAATTAGCTCAAATTGTCTACTGACACTCCTCCAAATGGGCCATGTTTTGTCGACCGTAAACTTGAAAAGTTGACTCTCCATGACAAACTCTTGGTGGCGCACTGCATTGTGAATCGCCCGAATTACTTTTTTTACAATTCATTTACTGTACGGCGCATTTACCGTGTGTATATACCTGATGCGCCCTCGAGCAGAAACTTAATTTCCAGAATTCCTTTTTTTTTTAATTCATTTACTATACGGCGCATTTACCGTGTGTTTACAAAGTAACCTGCAGTGTCTGTACTGTATGTGCGTGAACTATTTCTGCCGTTACAGCTTCTCAACAAAATTTTGCTCAGCAACGGCTTACGAGTGCGTCATTAACCTAACCTGAACCATGCTTACTTATTGAAGGATAGACCTTATTGTCATTATACTTCCAATCGACGGTTCTACCATAATAGTTAGCGAAATTGAAAACATAACCAGTAATTTACAAATGTCGATTATGGATTAAAATTATGGTCCCAAACCGAGTCTCCCTTTTGAGACATCAATTGGCCAAGGTCTAATAATATAGATGCTGCGCCCTCTAAAGGACAGGTACCGGAAGTAACCATATTTTTACAATTCATTTACTATACGGCGCTCCAATGAAAACAGATGCCTGACTGATTAGTTTCTAATAATAAGGCGGCTACGTTTGGCACAGTAGCATACTCTATAATTGTTATGTTTGAGTGATACCTGTTACTCGCACACATTTGGTATCAAAATGTGGATCGATGAACGGGAGTGTATCGGTAAATGAGCAGTTGCAATTCAAAACATTTCCTTGCCAAAATAAAAAGTGTGACAATTGTTTTCTTAAAGTTTATCTTGAGTATTTTGCTCCCTCCCCCACTTCGCCGCTAATGAATTTTTTTAAAAGGTGAGTGTCGAGTTAACCCAGTGGTCTTGAACCCTGTTAACTGTGAGTTGGGACGGAGGGAAATATGCTTTAGTCTCTTATTCCGATCCACTGAGCCACCGTTCACCTCAAAACTAATTAACAAAATTGAGTATATTATCCTTTAGCCAGATAGATGGTGCAATATTTTAGTCTGATCTGACGCAACGCGCTGAAATGATAATTCAGTCTCGGTTGTACAGCGCCACCTTACGATGAGTTTTTGCAATGAGAGAGGGCGCCCTGATATTGCTCTGTAATGGCTGTGAATGCATGAGCCACAGCTGTTGCAACAGTTGAGCATCTCTAGATTCTATTTTGAAGACATTAACTTTTGAAGACAACACAATAAAGCACAATTCATTTAAACGATGATATTGAATAGCGCCCTCTTGTGATGTCATGCAACAGTCCCCATGGTTCCAATACACCACATACGCGCTTATAGAAAGCAACACAAAATCGGACAGAGACAGCGCCACCTGGTGACGCTCAGTAGCAAGGCGTCGAGGGATTTTCGACCCCCTGGACATTTTTCTTTTCAATTTTGTTGGTGGTAAACCGCGTCAATTTTTTTTATAGTCCCCTCCCCAAAAACGCCCCTAAAAATGGTTGTCAATCTCTTGGCCAGGGTTTAAATGTAGCCAACGTCTGTATGCAAAATAGACCCACAAAGTTAAGGCTTTTTGTGAACGAAATCTCCAAGTTGGCAGCCACAACTCACAAATGCTTAAGCGATCTCCAGGAAATTTTCTACAAAATGTCCCAAGTATAGGCCGTAGGTACCTCTTATTCAAAATTACCTGTGGGATCACAAAATATTAATGAGTTTGCGCGCACTCATTTCAGATTTTTTTAGTGTGCACCCCCACACGGTTAGTCTGGTTCTCTGTCTCCGTTGTCCTTTGGACTTCAAATATGGGGACAGGTAGCTAGCGGTGAATCTTGCATACCTCTGGAGGCATCCCTCCTAGGCCTGATGTATGCAAATGATATGCATGACGGGGACCGATCTGAATCCCGCCTCCTGATTGAAAATCACAGCGGTAACGTTTGCCCGCAATCAGCCTATTGCAAAATGGCAATAGGCCGCGCCACGAATGTACAATTTCGGAGGTGATGTGCTCCGATATGTGCTGATTTCAAAAGTGTCTCTGGCAAATATCATTAAAAAGAGAGAAATTACAGTTAAGTATGTAAAACCTATGCAGTTAAACAATCATGATGCGTGCGTGTGTTAGTGTTAATGCCACTCGTCCCAACTGTGAGATTTAGTCTCCTATAACAGTGACGGTTACACACTGACACCAGCTTCTCATTTTTGCATTTTGTGCGACAGTTTTATTTTGGTGCTAAATGAGGAAAATAATCTTCTCAATATTTTAACAAAACGAATAGATATTTAACAACATTTTAAACTATCACTGGCGCGTGGTTGTTGTTTTTTCTTTCATGATGGTTTTCCTTTCCCACCATACAGTCCTCTCTTCATTTTCTAAACTGTTGACCTCAATGGTTGATTAATTAGACAGCTGTTTAATTTAAAGAATTTTGTTTTAGCACTCCAACCAAAAAAAATACTACACATGCTGAATGCCTATAATCATCGCTCAAGACTTAGTGCGGGATTTTCTCTCTCTGTATATAAACATATAAATTACAGTTTAAAAGCTTTTAAGAGTTTATTGAAGTCTCTAAATGATCACAACCACAACTGTTCGTTGAAATGAAGAAGTGAGTTTGATGTTAATGTCCGGCTCTAATTGAGGCCCGTCGAACACGCAAGAAATACATCAAATAAATGAATGCCGTCAATAAATTCTGATAAACTGCTGTTGTTTTCCAGTTCCTAAACTCAAAATGACATTGTCCGCAGAACTTCAGCTAGCTATGCACCTGACGAAGTAAGCGTTCCATTAAACATCCAGGATGAAAGATAAACACCGACAAAATCGAAATAAAGAAATATCTCTAAATATTTTTATGTGCTTGAAGTATAATATTACATTTTCTATAGAAGTAACAGTCCTCCACGTACTTGTAATTTTTGGCCGTGCCCTTGGCATCCGGTTAAACAAAAGAAGGCAAACGGCAAATTAATGTTTCGAGTTCAGTTCGTTTCCAGGTGTTCGCGATCAATACAATGCAAAAGCAAAAGTTCTCAGTGTTTTAGCTGGATGTGCGAAAGTTAACTGATATCCAAACTAAAAGACCGAAGGAGTGTCAACAGTATATGTGTCCACCGTTGAAAGTTAGAAATATGTGCAGTCAGTCATCACTGCTTTGAAATCCTCATCGGAGAGGGTTGAGACTGCGCTGTAGAATTGACAGACTTTACAGACTGCCATCAGCTTTTGCCGGAAATTTGAGTTCTTAAAAATCACTCTCAATACTTCGTATTTAAGATTAAGTTTCACTCTCGAAAGTTTACAGGTCGAAAAAGTTGCAGTTCTTCACGTATATCAGATCAGTGTCGTCAGCCTCGCTGCTGGTCGCGCTGTTGAGCTGACAGACTTTCTTGTCATCACCCTCCCGCCAGAGATTGAAGGAGTGGCATCGAGGCTCCGCCCAGCACGCGTGACCACACCCAATGACTCCCGCGGCCGTCAGGTTCTTGATCTCATGGTTGAGCAGACACTGGGATGTGAAGCGCCCGTTAGCTTCAGCTTGCAGACAGTAAGCTGAGAGACGCGCATCTCACAAGCGGCGTACCTTTTCTTGTCGCAGCCAATATCATTCCATCTTCCGTCTGTTGCCCCTCTCATCCTTACACAATCATTAGTCCCAGAAAATGAGCTATGATCATCTTCCCAGAATGTGAATACTGGAGGGATGTCATCACCTGAACACTCCCAGCGCCTCGAATATTCATTCTTTTTACACCCAATCCACAGTTCCATGTCTATGTCAGAATTGGCGCCATATTCTTGCTTTATAATTTCACCAATTTATAACCAACCGCTCGGCGTACACATTGTTTACTGCAAGTTGCTAAGAAACGAAGGTTTGTTTAACCCTATTTATCACACAAAATTAATGGTAAACACGCGAGTCTCCCTTTTGAGACATCATAGGCCAAGGTCTATTAATTGATGCAGCGCCCTCGAGCGGAAACTTAATTCCCTTAATTAATTTTTTTTTACAATTCATTACTGTACGGTGTATTTACTATATGTATACACAGTTATCTACTGTACCTCATGTGGTTGAAATATTTCTGCCGTTACAGCTTCTCCACCAAATATTGCTCAGCAATGGTTTACGAGTGCGTCATTAACACACCCTGAAACATGCGTAATTAATGAAGGATAGGCCTTATTGTCATTCTACTACCAAGCAACGGTTTTACCATAACAGTTGGCGAAGTTGAAATTGTCCGTAATCAGCCATTCTAACCTTTTCCCACCAGATAAAGTCCTGTTCTTCCTGCCAATCAGGAACGACCATACAGACTGCTTTCGGGTCGGTCACAAACCTTCTTAGCTTGCCACCAATCCATCTTGTCAGGCAGCAAGATGTAACAGGCTTCTCGCCAGGAAAACCTTTTTCAGAATTTCGCACATGTATCGCCCTGAAAAGCACCATATATTGGCCCTTTGTGTGCATAATTGTCGGTTTTGAACAGCGCCCCCATCGACAGATGGTACCAGCCCCCCTCTCCCCGCCCCCCTCTTTTTGATTTTACGGAGGCAAAGTTTCCGGAGAAAAAACCTGTCTGCATTTCAACATTTCATCACAACGGATGTGCAAATGCCCTTTTCAAAAGTTTTTTTAATCCCCCCCCCAATAAAAATGACCGTGCTACACCCCTGATTCTCCATTATATTTCAGTTGTATAATTCACTGAAGCGCAAAGCCAATATAAAATATCCAAAGCGGCCTACTCCCTGTACTTTTCTTTTCATCTCAGAGAAGGCGTAACCCTCGGTGTAACACGTCTGATACGCACCAACGGCGGTGATTTCAAATCTGGATTTGGAGGTAACAGAGGCGTCGATGGATGAATCTGGGGGGGGGGGGGGAGTGATTGTCATGTTGATATAACAATCGAATGTTTGGTAAAAGGACTTTTTAGACTAATCATTTTCAAATTCTCCCTACAAAAGCTTCCGGTTTAATGATGTCATCATTCTGAAACTTCGCAATCTCAGTTTTGTCCAAAGAATCTGCACAGGCTATTTGATAAAGTATTGAAAAATGGTTTTTAAATTTGAAAAAATTCGCTTTTCTTTGATGGGGGCGCTCTTTTGGGTTAAGATGTCATCATACCGTCAAGTTATATTCAGTTCCCATCGGCCGTCCAGTCGAAAGTAAAGGTCACGTGGCTTTGTGCTCAGGAATACAAATGTTTCCCAAGGCTATATCTTCCACACATCACACTGCCAAAGTTATCGTTCAAAGTCTTTGTTCAAATGTTGACCTTAAATCGTTTGTAATTTGATACCGGTCTATGTTGACGTCACGATGACGTCACAAAAATGCCACATCGATGGACAAAGGTTCATCTTGTACAAGGTCACATTATCGTCCCTTGAACGGTTTGGAAGAAATTCGGTTTGTTTTACTGTTGACGACTTCCACACATCACACTGCCAAAGTTATCGTTTAAAGTCTTTGTTCACATGTTGACCTTAAATCGCTTGCAATTTGATACCGGTATATGTTGACGTCATGATGACGTCACAAAAATGACTCATCGATGGACAAGGGTCGATGTTGTACAAGGTCACAGTTCATCCCTTGAACGGTTTGAAAGAAATTCGGTTTGTTTTGATTCTGACGCTTCATTCGGATCTTTGAACTCACCTAACTTTGACTTTCCTTTAACCCCAGAAGTGAAGGTTAAACAACTTCATGTACACAAGAAATATTCATCAAGGCATTTCGGAGGAAAAATCGTTCATGTAATTCCAAAAAAAAATCCTTTTCACTGCCTTTGGTCAAATGATAAAATGCTTAAACTGATAAATTAATTTGATTTTCATCATTGCGCTATTATAACAGTGAACTCAATGACTGTACTCAATAATGTACAACCAAATAGTGTCGAGCCCAGTCACGATGCGTGTATCACAAAAACAAAAGCAAACTCTTTTTTTTGTATATGGGTTAGACACCACCCACCAAACAAACAAACAAACACCCCCAACAAACAAACAAACAAACACCCCAACAAAAACCAACACAGAGATAGAGAGAGGGAAAATATGGGAAATATAAATAGGCTGATTTAACTTTTCTAGAATTTCGGTGCGATAGTTTTATTAGGTGCTGAATGATCTGTCAATAACCTTCTCAATTGATATTAAAGGAGCAATATATTGCACAAAACAAGTCTACATTTTCCCTAAAATATTAATTTTCATATTTACACTATCATCGGCGCGGTTCTATGCAGGCTGCGGTAAGGGATTTACATCCCCCACCCTCAAACCAAAACTAAACACGCCCCCTCTAACAAAGCCGTACTTTTTGGTTGTTTTTAGCAAGTTAAATTGTTTGATTATTTTTTTTCACCCCAAATCCCCCTCCCTGGCCCCGCCCTCAAAAAAAATCTATTATCTCTCCAATCTATTCCCGAAATAGACAGTGTTTATAGTTTTATAGCTCCCCTCCCCCAAGTTAGGTTATGGCCGCGTCTGCTGAATTCTGAAATGTACATGTTTCGTTCTCGATTTGACGCAACAATTTTTGTCACTGTAAATATCAGCCTGACAAGCAGTAAATATGCCTATAGAATTCTTCTCTTTAGTATAGGTGTTTTGAAGTATAGATGAGCAAAGTCAAAACTATTTTGTCCATCCGGTTAAATAAGAAATGTTAGCAGCAAATCAGTGTCGAGACAGGTTTAGTTTGGGTCCATCATGTATTACGGATAACTAACGCAGTGATATAACATTCAAAGTGTTTGAGGTTGATGATTGTGTGACAGTTACGTGATCAGACCAAATGAGAGCTAACAGTTCAAAGTTAGAAGTAAGTGACAAATTGGAATCCTCCTCGAAGCGGGTTGAGACTGCGCTGTTGAGCTGACAGACTTTCTTTTCACCAGCTCTCTTCCAGAGATTGGAGGAGTGCTTTTAAAAGACTCTGAACAGGCCTAAGTTAAGTTTCGATCGCCAAAGTTTACAAATCAAAGAAGTTGCAGTTCTTCACATATTGCAGATCAGTGTCGTTAGCCTCGATGCTGGTCGCGCTGTTGAGCTGACAGACTTTCTTGTCATCACCCTCCCGCCAGAGATTGAAGGAGTGGCATCGAGGCTCCGCCCAGCACGCCTGACCACACCCAATGACTCCCGCGGCCGTCAGGTTCTTGATCTCATGGTTGAGCAGACACTGGGGTGTGAAGCGCCCGTTAGCATCAGCTTGCAAGCAGTATGAGCGATGACAGACGCGCATCTCACAAGCGACGTATTTCAAACCACTGCATGATATGTCTCCCCACTGACCGTTGAACTTCCTAGCCATTCGAACACAGGTTTCTTCGTTAACATCTGGTTGCGTACTCCCCCAATTCTTGAAGAAAGGATCCCCATTTACACCGAAGCACGCAAGCGTCCCTTTGTTGTCGATATCCTTGCATCCAATCCACAATTCCAAGTCATTATTTGACTGTGCGCCATACTCATGCATTAGCTTTTTCATTTCCTGCCAGATGAAGTCATGTTCTTCCTGCGAGTCAGGAACGACCAGGTATACTCCCGGGCCGGTCACAAACCTTCTTAGCTTGCCACCAATCCATCTTGTCAGGCAGCAAGATGTAGCAGGCGTCTTTCCAGGCCAACCAGCCGGGAGGACAGACGGCTAGCAGAGTTTGAAATACCCCGACAGTCATCAAGATCAGAACGTTTGCACGGCTGAAAACTGACATCTTCATTCGTTGGCGTTTCTTTCTCAAACTCAATGTCAGTGTGTCGATTCACGTTGAGTCAACTATTTGATGTCTATTCAGGATAAACACCTCTCTCTCTCTTTCTCTGTCTCTTGCTTCAGGATTCTCTCATCTCTGACGTGTTGCTGAAAATTCATCTGTATATAACCAATTGCAGCTCAGCGTGCACATTGCTGCAAGTTGCTAAAAAACGAAGGTTTGTTTTACCCGATTTATCACGCAAAATTGAAAGTGCACCCGCGAGTCTCCGTTTGGGACTTCATAGGCCAAGGTCTATTAATTGATGATGCGCCCTCGAGCGGAAACTTAATTCCCACAATTACCTTTTTTTTTACAATGGATTTGGATCAGTGGCTTATCGAAGTAGCTATTTTAATAACTAAAAAAATCCTGCAACACCCCTCCCCCCATTCCCCCAATCCTTTGCCAGCCCCAGTTTACCCCGCTATTACCATTTTCAGGGTTGAAAACTCTGTAAACCAAGTATGAAAAAATAGTTTCTCGTCCCGGCTCAATGAAAAAGAGAAAGGAGGCCCGTTATGTTTTCCAAAAGATAGCGGTATTCCAAGATGGCAGACGGGTTCTTCCATTTTCTCGAGTTGAGTTGACTCAAGTTGCTAAAAAATGAAGGTTTGTTTTACCCGATTAATCTCGCAAAATTGAAAGTGCACCCGCGAATTTCCGTTTGGGACTTCATAGGCGAAGGTCTATTAATTGATGATGCGCCCTCGAGCGGAAACTTAATTCCCATAATTACCTTTTTTTTTTACAATTCATTTACTATATGCCGCTCCCCATGAAAATAGATGCCTGTTTTCCCCTCATAATCACAAGGCGGCTACGCTTTGCACACAGTAGCTTGCTCAGTAATTGTTGTGTGGGAGATACCCTCATACTTGCACCCATTTGTCATCACAGTGTGGATCCATGTTTGTGAGTGTATCGATGAACAGTGTAAGTTGCAATGAAAAAAAAAACATTTCGCAAAAAATCGGCAGCCACTGCGTACACCACCAACTTTTGCTGAAGTCATGGTTAAAGTGGTCAGAAATTACGTCAGATCGCACCGCAGAGCATCTAGAATAAATAAAAAAGAAATACGGGGCTCCTAAGCGGGCCCCGAACCCCACGCCGTAGATTTTTGAGTCAACTTTTTGGGGGGAACAAAATTGGTTTTGGCCCCCCAAAAAAATTGTGTTCTGGATCAGCCCTTGACTAAAACGAGAACAATTCTTGAACCTCCACAATAATCTAAATAGTTGACGGAAAGTGTTTGGACGTAGAGCCATTTTATTCTCTACGTCATTTTTATTACAATACACTATGAATTTTGTTAGTGCACTGTGTGTGCGTGACTGGGGAAGTTTGTGGACCCATTGCCGGTAGATTTTTATTGGGCGTGGCGGAGCTTAGCGCTCTGTGAGCTGCTGCATGTACGCGATTGTTTGTCAAAGGCGCACAGGATAGTGCAGTGCATGGTTAGTGCTTGTACAAACACTGCCTTGTGGGGTACCGGAACAATGGGAGGTACCCCACAAGGAATGCCCACCGACCTGCGGGGTACCGTTTTGGTACCCCACAAGTTTTTCACGAAATGGATATATGGATTTTACTCAAAAACTAGGAATTTCCAAGGTGGGTTGATCGGTCGCAAATGGAAGAGTTTAGAAAAGGGATATTAAGTCCGAATTTCAGCCCAGGAAATTAACTATGGTTATAATAACAGCATTTTGACATAAGTGTGCGACGTTGCAAAATTTAGAACACGAGAACAAAGGAAGTGCCCCACTTCTATGCCTATGTAAGCGTGCGTGCATGTACATGCGCATAGTAAGATTACGTTACGGCTACTCACGTGATTACGGGGGAGTTGATGTTGCGGACAGCGAGCGAGCAGGAGGTAAATTACTTGTGCTCTGCGTTTTGGAAAATGCTTATTCGCGATTTGTACGTAGTCGTATGAGCTGTGCTTGGGTTACGCTGGCATGTATAGCTGATGTGTTGCAAGTACAGCGCTGTCTTAGCTGTACATTGCTGATACTGGCTTGCACGGTCGATGCGTTGCGGGTACAAGGCTGTACTACTGCACATTGCTTATACTGCTGTATATTGATTATGCTGTTGTACATTGCCTGTGCGGTACATTGCTGACGCTTGGGCGCACTGTAGACATTGTGATGCATTGCTGACATTGCGATGCATTGCTGACATTGTTGTGCATTTTGGATGCTGTTGGCATTGCTGCTGCGTGCATAGGCTTGACTCTTCTCTCCAACAGTTAAGGGGCCCAGATAATAAACAACCACACCTATTACATGTATATTCAATTGCTGTACATTTAACGATTATTGTTGAATAAATGATCATTGTTGATTGAGGTTACCGACAATTCTGTTTCAAGGGACTCTGTTACAGGTTCATTATGCAATTAACAGGGTATTTAAAAATCATTCACAATTGGCGATAGATTTCCACCAAACCGACCTGCACCCTTAGCCTTGAAGGTCGGTCTGAGTGATCTGTCGTCTAGGAAAGAGCCTTGGTGTGAGAAGATTGTCTTCACCCTAATAAGTGTCAGACTTATCCTAACATGCTCAGGTTGGCCCGGGGAGTTCCCACCAAAATAGGAAATGCTGACATAGATTTAACTTTGATTAATCTTAGTGGAAATCAAATTTTCGTTCGTTTAAAACCAATTGAACCTAAGAAAGTCAGTATGTACAGCTTACCTTGTTATAGCAGGTTTGGTAGATATTTCGATGTTCCTTTTCTGATCGTACCGTCTGGCTACTGCTGGGCGTTTCAGTGCAATATTAGCTGAGGACAGATGTTTAGTACTTGTACATGAAGTTGTTGCAATTTAATAAACTCTGTAGTACTTGTGGTGATTATGACGTCAAAATCAGCAATTCCGTTTTATATTATGCCTCTATTAGTGTTTATCATTAAGTCAACTACCTAAGAGGTTTATGTAAAAAAATTCTTTTAAAAAATAAGAAAACACTAAAAAAAATTATGAAGCCAAATTCGGTCGGTGCTGGTGCTTACATTCTCTGTGACAATGGATTTGGATCAGTGGCTTATCGAAGTAGCTATTTTAATAACTAAAAAAATCCTGCAACACCCCTCCCCCATTCCCCCAATCCTTTGCCAGCCCCAGTTTACCCCGCTATTACCATTTTCAGGGTTGAAAACTCTGTAAACCAAGTATGAAAAATTAGTTTCTCGTCCCGGCTCAATAAAAAAGAGAAAAGAGGCCCATTATGTTTTCCAAAAGATAGCGGTATTCCAAGATGGCAGACGGGTTCTTCCATTTTCTCGACTCTTTTGCTGATACGTTTAAGTCCAAAGGACTCTTTGCTGATACGTTTAAGTCCAAAGGAGTCTTCACATCGCCTACAACCAGTTTTGATCTTGCTCACATAACTACTATTTGGCAGGAAACAAATAAAAACACAACATGTTGCACCCGTTTGAGTTTTTAAGACACAAAAAGGAGGAGAACTGGGAAAAGGAAGCGGGCGGGACGAGACCCATTTTTTTTTTTTTTACTTTTCCTAATAAGGGCACCTTTCAAGATAGAAATGTCCTAAGTTTTCACCTGCCCTGAAATTGGATAGTCCTCCGACATTAAGGTAACTTCACCCCCAGAATATCTGGTTTATGACGACAATGTCTCGGACTGCAGAAACAAACAAACAAACAAACAGACAAACAACAACCACCACAATAAAACATCCGAACCCGTAGATGCCCAAGAGTAATAATGATAAAAGATCCTCTCTCCCTGGGAAATATAAACTGGTGAAGCTTCTGGTGCTTGTTTTGGTGCGGTGATTTTTATTAGGTGCTGAATCTGTCAATAACCCACTCAATTAATTCGAATAAATTCCATCAATCAAGCCCACATTTTCACTCGATGATTATTACACATGAACAGTTTATACTATCATCACGACCAGTCTAACTAAACCATGCTGTTTGGTTCTTTTAAACAAAACTAATTTTCACAATGTTGTCACACAGGCCCAACTCCCCCGAAATACACTATTGTTTCAGCAAATCTTTCCCGCCAATTCAAATAATATTTATCTCGTGATTGTATTTATTCCAACAGCCCCTCAACAAAAGCATTACGTCATAGTTTTAGCGCCCCTTCCCAAAGTTAGTTTATGGCCGCGCATGCTCGATACTCCAAAGTACAAACAAATTTTATCTCTGTAAAATTCAGTCTTGCAAGCAGTATATGCCTAGAGAGTTTTCATCTGAATAATAAGTGTTCAATTCTCTTGTCAAGCAAACCCAAAAGAATTTTGGGTTTGCTTCACATTAAAAAACAAAAAGAAGGTAAACGGCAAATTAATGCCCCGAGTTCAGTTCATTTCCAGGACAATACAAAAGCAACAGTTCTCAGTGTTTTAACTTGATATGCGAAAGTTAAGTAATATCCAAGAAAAAAGGCAGAAGGAGTGCCAACAGTACATAGTGTGTTCAAGGTATTATGTGTAGTCAGTGATCACTGTTTTGAAATCTTCCTGCGCTGTTGAGCTGACAGACTTTTTGTCAACAGTTTCTTCCGGAAATTCGAGTTCCTGAAATCACCTTGAATACTGCGTATTTAAGATTAAGATTCACTTTCGAAAATTCACAGGTCGAAAAAAGTTGCAGTTCTTCACATATTGCAGATCAGTGTCGTCAGCCTCGATGCTGGTCGCGCTGTTGAGCTGACAAACTTTTTTTTATGTCATCACCCTTCTGCCAGAGATTGAAGGAGTGGCATCGAGGCTCCGCCCAGCACGCCTGACCACACCCAATGACTCCCGCAGCCGTCAGGTTCTTGATCTCATGGTTGAGCAGACACAGGGATGTGAAGCGCCCGTCAGCATCAGCTTGCAGGCAGTATGAGCGACGAGAGGCGCGCATCTCACAAGCGACGTACTTTTTCTCGTCGCAGCCAATATCATTCCATTTCCCGCAGAGTTTGAAATACCCCGACAGTCATCAAGATCAGAACGTTTGCAAGGCTGAAAACTGACATCTTCATTCGTTGGCGTTTTTCTTCAAACGAAATGTCAGTGTGTCGATTCACATTGAGTGAACTTTTTTATGTCTATCCAGGATAAACATCTTTCCCCTATCTCTTCCTTCGCGTTTCTCTCAGCTCTGACGTGGTGCTGAAATTTCACCAATTTATAACTAATCGCTCGATGTGCACATTAATTTTGTTTACCGCAAGTTGCTGAGAAACGATGTTTATCTGACCCGATGTATTATTAATCCGTATCTTAAATATTACGCAAAATTAAATTTGAAACCGAGCCTCCCTTTTGAGACATCAATTGGCTGAGGTCTGATAATAAAGATGCTGCGCCCTCTAACGGACAGGTACCGGAAGTAACCTTGTTTTTACAATTCATTTACTATACGGCGCTGCAATGAAAAAAAGATGCCTGCCTGATTATTTTCTAATAACGAGGCGGCTACGTTTGGCACAGTAGCTTGCTATATAATTTTTATGTTTGAGTGATACATGTTACTCGCACACATTTGGTATCAAAATGCACGGAAGTGTATCGATAAATGAGCATTTGCAATTCAAAACATTATCTTGCCAAAATAAAAAGTGTGACATTTGTTTTCTTAAAGTTTATCTTGAGTATTTTGCTCCCTCCCCCACTTCGCCGCTACTGAATTTTTAAAAAAGGTGAGTGTCGAGTTAACCCAGTGGTCTTGAACCCTATTAACTGTGAGTTGGGGCGGAGGGAAATATGCTTTAGTCTCTTATTCCGATCCACTGAGCCACCGTTCCCCTATAAAATATAACAAAATTGATTATATTATCCTTTAGCCAGATAGATGGTGCAATATTTTAGTCTGATCTGACGCAACACGCTGAAATGATAATTCAGGCTCGGTTGTACGGTGCCACCTTACGATGAGTTTTTGCAATGAGAGAGGGCGCCCTGATATTGCTCCGTAATGGCTGTGAATGCATGAGCCACAGTGTTGCAACAGTGGAGCATCTTTAGATTCTATTTTGTATGACGACATTAACTTTTGAAGACAACACAATAAAGCACAATTCATTTAAACGATGATATTGAATAGCGCCCTCTTGTGATGTCATGCAGCAGTCCCCATGGTTCCAATACACATACGAGCCAACCTCGTCCCCAGTGCTTACTTTATTTCCAACCGCGTTTCCAATAGTAAACCCTGGATAGGAAACTTTCTTCCTGTTTCCTGATTGGATACCGCAATTGGCTAGAAATGGATTTTTATCGTGTACTTGGTGCTATAAATTCACAACGTGCAGTACGTATTTTTGCGATCATTCGTCCACGCCTTCTCGAAAATACTAATTTCCTTTCCCAAGTTGCTCATATTAATATGAAATATGATACTGCATGCTGTCTGGATAAGATCGTAACAGGTTGATTTCAAAAATCGTGTTTTCGTAACTCACGCCGTGCTCGCGCTGCTACGAATTGACTCTGTTTTTACCCCAGACACCGCATACAAAAACAAACGCTAATGTGTAACGCATATCCAGGCACCAGACTGTTCTTCATTTGCATACGTGTGCAAAAATCTTGCACATGCAAATGATCCAATACCAGGGTGAGAGAGCAGGTAGTGGTGGGCGCGTACTGCTCGACACCCTGGGGACGAGGTTGCATACGAGCTTATAGAAAGCAACACAAAATCGGACAGAGACAGCGCCGCCTGGTGACGCTCAGGAGCAAGGCGGCGAGGGTTTTTCCGCTTGAAATTAAAGATTTCGACCCCTGGACATTTTTCTTTTCAATTTTTGTTGGTGGTAAACCGCGTCAATTTTTTTTATATTCCCCTCCCCAAAAACGCCCCTAAAATGGTTGTCAATCTCTTGGCCAAGGTTTGAATGTAGCCAACGTCTGTATGCAAAATAGACCCACAAAGTTAAGGCTTTTTGTGAACGAAATCTCCAAGTTGGCAGCCACAACTCACAAATGCTTAAGCGATCTCCAGGAAATTTTTACAAAATGTCCCAAGTAAAGGCCGTAGGTACCTCTTATTCAAAATTACCCGTGGAATCACAAAATATTAATGAGCTTGCGCGCACTCATTTCAGGTTTTGGTAGTGTGCACCCCCACACGGTTAGTCTGGTTCTCTGTCTCCGTTGTCCTTTGGACTTCAAATATGGGGACAGGTAGCAGCTAGCGGTGAATCTTGCATACCTCAGGAGGCATCCCTCCTAGGCCAGATGCATGCAAATGATATGCATGACGCGTATCGATCTGAATCCCTCCTCCTGATTGAAAATCACAGCGGTAACGTTTGCCCGCAACCAGCCTATTGCAAAATGGCAATAGGCCGCGCCACGAATGCACAATTTTGGAGGTGATGTGCTCCGATTTGTGCTGATTTCGAAAGTGTCTCTGACAAATACCAATAAAAGAGAGAAACTGCTGTTGAGTATGTAAAACCTATGCAGTTAAACAATCATGATGCGCGCACGAAGAGGCGTTTCAATTAATTGCTTTTATTGGGAGCTAGCTACCGGTCCCCATATTTTGTAGGGGGGGGGGGTCGGGAAACAGTCTACCCTACGGTACGCAGGAAGCATGAGTTATGTCTGGCATGAAAACCTATCAAGGAAAAGACCTATGTCAAATAAAAGAGCTCATTTGTCTGATTTTGATTTACATAAGATGCATACTTGAGTATTTTTGCATGAAGATGCCACCCCCCCCCCAAAAAAAAAGATACTCAAGAGTAAGACTAATGAATGTTCCACTTGACATGGCACTCGGACAATATAAACTGGTGAAACTTCTGGTGCTTATTTTGGTGCGAAATTCTTTATTAGGTGCCAAATATGTGAATGAACTTATTATTGAATTAGAATAAATTCCTTTAATCAAGTGCACATTTTCATTCAGTTATTATTCCACAAGTACATTTCACACTATCATCACGATCAGTCTAACAAAACCTTGCTGTTTGGTTCTTTTTTGTAAATTATTATTATTATTTTTTATTTTTTTGCTTTTCACCCAAAATTCCACCATGGCCCTGCCCCCGATAACCTATTGTTTTCCAAGCTTTTCCTGCAAATTAAAATATTACTTTTGTGATGCTAGTAGTATTCCTACAGCTCCTCAAAAAGTCATTACGTCATATTTTGGTAGCTGACCTCCGCAAAGTTAGTTTATGACCGCGCATGCTCAATGCTCAAAAGCACGAATTATATTGTTCTCGATTTGGTGCAACTATTTATCACTGTAAATTTCAGTGTAAAGCAGTAAAGATGCCTGTTGAATTATTATCTTCATTATAAGTATACTGAAGTCTCTTGTTGAGCAAACCTACAACTGTTTGTGCATCCCGTCTTCAAAAATATGTAAACAGCAAATTAGTGTTGAAGCAGGTTTAGTTATACATTAGCAGGTTTAGTAATACATTATGTTCATAATGTATTACCGACGCAGTGGTACAACAGTTTTTTTAAGTATTTGAAGTTCATGAGTGTTTGAAGTCCGTTCAAAATTCGAAAATGTGCAGTCGGTGACTGGTGTGAAATCCTCATCGGAGCGGGATGTGACTGCGCTGTTGAGCCGACAGACTTTCTTGTCATCATTTTCTACCAGATATTGGAGGAGTGCTTAAAATTACTTTTAATACATCGTATTTAAGATTTAGTTTTACTTTCGAATATTTAAAGGTCGAATAAATTGCAGTTCTTCACATACTGCAGATCAGTGTCGTCAGCCTCGATGCTGGTCGCGTTGTTGAGCTGACAGACTTTCTTGTCATCATCCTTTTGCCAGAGATTGAAGGAGTGGCATCGAGGCTCCGCCCAGCACGCCTGACCACACCCAATGACTCCCTCAGCCGTCAGGTTCTTGATCTCATGGTTGAGCAGACACTGGGATGTGAAGCGCCCGTTAGCATCAGCTTGCAGGCAGTATGAGCGATGAGAGACGCGCATCTCACAAGCAACGTATTTCAAATAACTGCATTCCATGTCTGCCCACTGACCGTCCACTTTATCAGCCATTCGGACACAACTGTGTTGAATGTTATCCGGGTCACCAGTCACCCAGTTTTTGTAGTTGGGATCCCCATCGACACCGAAGCACGCAAGCGTCCCTTCGTTGTCGACATCCTTGCATCCAATCCACAGTTCCAAGTCCTTTTTAGAGCTAGTGCCAAATTCCTGCATCCTTACCTTCATTTCCCGCCAGATGAAGTCCTGTTCTTCCTGCGAGTCAGGAACGACCAGGCTGCTCCCGGGCCGGTTACAAACCTTCTTAGCTTGCCACCAATCCATCTTGTCAGGCAGCAGGATGTAGCAGGCGTCTTGCCAGGCCAACCAGCCGGGAGGACAGACGGCTAGCAGCGTTTGAAATACCCCGACAGTCATCAAGATCAAAACGTTTGCAACGCTGAAAAATGACATCTTCATTCGTTGGCTTTTTTCCTCAAACTCAGTGTCAGTGTGTCGATTCACGTTGAGTCAACTCTTTTATGTCTTTTCAGGATACACACTTTTCTCTCTGTCTCTTCCTTCAGGTTTCTCTCAGCTCTGACGTGTTGCTGAAATATCACCTATATATAACCAATCGCAGCTCAGCGTGCACATTGTTTGCTGCAAGTTGCTAAGAAACGAAGGTTTGTTTTACCCGATTAATCATGCAAAATTAAAGTGCAACACGTGTGTCTCCCTTTGAGACTTCATTGTCCAAGGTTTTTTTTAACAATTCATTTATTGTACGGCGCCAACCTCATCCTCAGGGTTTCGAGCAGTACGTGCCCACCACTACCTGCTCTCTCTCACCCTGGTGTTGGATCAATTGCATGTGCAAGATTGTTGAACACGTATGCAAATCGGAGGAATAGTTTGGTGCTTCCATGTACATTACATTAGCGTTTGTTTTTGTATGCAGTGTCTGGGGTTAAAAACAGCATCAATTCTTCGCGCCGTTATGAAAACACCATTTTTTTTAAAGTTAAAGTGTTACAATCTGGCCCGCCAATCTGCAGTATCACATTTCACATTTATATGAGCAAATTGCAAAAGGAAGAGAGCATTTTTGAGAAGGCGTGGACGTTATAATTACAATGATCGTGAAAACACGCAATGCACGTTGGGAATAACAACACCAACTACAGGATATAAATCCATTACAAGCAAATTGCGGTATCGAATCAGGATACAGGAAGGAGGTTTCCTATCTAGGCCTTACTAATGGAAACGAGGTTGGAAATAAAGTAAGCACTGGGGAAGAGGTTGGTACGGCGCATTTGTAACCTGTGTGTCTGCACTGTATGGTTGCTCTGCCGCAACGGCTTACGAGTGCGTCATTGACATAGCCTGAAACATGCTTAATTAATGAAGGTAGGCCTTATTGGCATTCTACTACCAAGCAACGGTTTTACCATAACAGTTGGTAAAGATGAAAACATAATCAATATTTTACAATTGTCGAATGACTAAAATTATGTTTCCATTCAGTCTGAAGGATAGACCTTATTATCATTATGCGTCTAAACAACGGTTTTACCAGTAATCCATCATTTGTAAATATGAATAATTGACTAGAGTTATCGTTTACATTGGGTCTGTGGCGTGATGGGGAAACGTAGGGATACTCCCCATTTTGAAATTTCCTGCAACCGTTGGTGTCCACTTAAATGAAAGACAAGTTGGACAAGAGAACTGAACATTTTTACAGTGTCATTTAGAGTTGTATTGGTCTACAAAGAACATATTTCGCAAGTATCTATTTTCCGATGAATTTGTGGACTTTTTCGGTGTTTTGTACTGCATTATTTCAAAAATAAAAAATAATAAAAACAAATCCAGGCGGCCTCCAAAAAGGAAGCAGGCGGGGACGAGAAACATGTTTTTTTACTTCGCCTGAATTTAAATTTTAAGCTCGGTGTGGGAATGAATTTCTAGCGATGTTATGTAATAATGTATATGCATCAAGTCAAGTTGTAAATTTTCACCTAAATTTACACCCTTCGAAATGTAACACAAACGTACATTCACTTACACACGTACTAATTACGTCACGCAATGTTTACCGCAGTGCATTGTGGGATTGAGTGGGGGTCGCCGCACCGCGATCGCTATAGAAAACACATGGTATTGTGTATTTTGGGTCTGATTTATTTTAATTTGCGCCACTAAAGATATCGAAAATGTGATAAATCAAGTCTTAATTAATCTAAACTATATTTTAGGTCGATGATTCTTAAAAATAACGGAAAATTTAGGTATGCACAACGCTAGTCACGATAGCCATATATCGCACGGTACTAAGCGTATACGGCACGCGTGACTGTGTGTGTGGCGCTAGTATAGAGGGAAACGAGCGACTTGCTGCGGCAGCCGCTGGCGGGGAAACACGCTGCTTCAAGTAAGAACGGTACAATTGGTACAACCTCGCAATCGATGATTAAACTAAATAAGTACATCAAAAGGTTACCCACGGAAAATGCATACCCCCAAAAAAGGCCACGTTCTGTGAATCAAATTGCAGACATTTTCTCCACCTATTTTGTTTGGTACCTGGGACCGAGTTGACTTGGGACCGAGTTGACCCCGACTGAGTTAGTTTCGAGTCAACTCGGTCCCAATCCAAGTCGAGTCAACTCATTACCAAGTCAACTCGGTACCACATAAACTCGGTCTCAGGTCTACTCGGTCCCAAGTCAACTCGGTCCCACATCAAATTGCTTAGGAAAAAGGCTTTAGCAAGGCACTGGGAGCGAAAATCAAACTGCGTCATGTTAGGGGCCGTGCCATGTTAGGGTACATCAACAATAGCATTAAAGTGTTACGTCATACAGCGCTGAGGCCACGCCTTGCCGAGGTTACGCGTTCCACACAAACCTGGCCTTATACGTAACGGTGCCCACAAAATGACGGCATCGTTAAGTAACGTATGTGGTTATTTATTTTATTTTCCAACAGAAAAAAAAAAGATAAAAATGTGACCGTGCTTTTTAGGCCAGGTTTGTGTGGAACGCGTGACCTCAGCAAGGCGTGACATCAGCGGTGTATGACGTAACCACTTTTAACGCGTATTATTGATGTACCTTAAAGGAAATATACATCATTTGCTTTTGCTGTAATTTTCAGAAATGGATGGAATTGGGGGGTTGGAAATATATAGCAAATATAGTTACACTGACTTTTTTGAGGTTTTGGGTTCGAAAATGCTATAAAAAAAACCAGAAAAACAATCATTTTCCTGTAGTCTGGTTCCCTGACTCCATTTAAGAAGAAACAGAGCAGTTTACATATATTGGGGAATTGTAAGGTCAGGGAACCAGGCTAGCTGGCTTGTACCCGTTCATAGGTGTGTAATCGATTGCAAACAAGTGCGATGGTCAACTGGGGCCAGTAGTTGAAAAAAAGCCAGTTTTTTCCAACGCTGGTTGGCCGATCAGCGTTGGAAATTGATACAAAAATACCACTTTTCTTGAAAATGACAGTATACCAGGTGCCATGATTTTACAGGATGCTTTACACTGTCATTCACTAACAGTCCAGCAAGGTATTTCAAAATGATTTGGTAGTTTTATTTTTTGATGTTTGCAAATGTTGTATTTTCCCTTTAACATGGCACGGCAATTTGATGTTTGCCCCTATAAAGTGCCTTGCTAGAGCATTTTCTCCACATCAATTGATTTGGGCCCGAGTTGAATTGGGACAGATTTGACATGGGACCGAGTTGACTTGGTAATGAGTTGACTCGAACTGACTTGGATTGGGACCGAGTTGACTCGAAACTAACTCAGTCGGGGTCGACTCAGTCCCAAGTCAACTCGGTCCCAGGTGCCAAACAAAATAGATGGAGAAAATGTCTGCAATTTGAGTCACAGAACGTGATCTGTCTTTTTTTGTGTATGTATTTTCCGTGGGTAACCATAATTTGATGTACTTGTTTGGTTTAATCTTTGATTTCGAGGTTGTACCAATTGTACCGCTCTTAGCAGCGAATATAGTTTAGATTAATTAAGACTTAATTTTATCACACTTGAGGGTAATTTTCGATATCTTTAGTGGCGCAAATTAAAATAAATCAGACCCAAAATACACAATACTATATGTTTTCTATAGCGATCGCGGCGCGGCGACCTCCACTCTATCCCACAGTGCACTGCGGTAAACATTGCGTGACGTAATTAGTACAGAGGGTTATTCATTAGTTACGATCCACATGTTCTTTGTTTTGTATACTCTCCTAAACCACAAATGGCCCCGGGTTGACGCCCCATGAGTTTGTAAGCTGGTAATGACAATGTACCAGGATATAAACCAAACCAATTTTTAGGGGGGTCCCATTGTTAAATTAAAGATAGTTTCCTTTCCGATGATGGAAACCGAAAATATATAAATAACATGCTTAAAGAGTGTAATTTGTTTACTTGGTAAACTAACAGTCTGTAATACCTTCTTTCTTTTTTTTAAAGAAATGAAGACCAGAAGAGTAGAAGGCTTTAAAAACAAGAAAACATCTTCAACTTTTTTTGTATCCCTCATTTTCCACCACGAAGTGCAAAATATCACGATGACCTTTCACAACATAACCGGCTCACGCTTCAAGATGATATTTTATCACATCTGCCTGGCAGTTGCGCAAAAGGACCGTTTTCCCTTTGGGTATCTTGTTGTCAGACTTTCTCTCTTCTTCAATTGCCGAAAATTTGGCCGAAGGGATGTGATGCAATCCGCCATGTATGTAAAGAATTGAAGTTGTTATTACTGATGAGGCCACCCTGCTTAAAGTTGGTGTATGCATGCTTGCATTGTTGGGTGTGGCAACTTAAAAAACAGATTTTCAAATTGAATCGATTTTTTTTAGCCAATCGGCCTACGACAAGACTAGTAATCAATTAATTGATTTTAACTTTTGAACTAAGAGCGAGACGCTTCTAAGTAATTGTGAACAGTGTGCGCAATTTCTGAACTGGAGCAGTCCATTTAAAACACTTTTTTAAAACTGTAAAAAGGCCTTAAAACATAAACAAGCAAATTATTTTATTTGTTGCAGGACATTATATTCTTTTACATTTCGAAATTTTGAAAAAGCACGTATATAACCATACCAACTTTAACCTTTCAAATTCCCAAAACTATACAATCACGCGTTGCATATTCGTCAAGCTTTTTGACAGCTTCTCCGTAGATGATAATTGCCATACGCTTTGCATCAAAGCAACAATTCCTTTTTATTAAAAACAACTCTAATGACATCATTAATCACCTTCTACGTCCTGCTCCATGTGTGGAAATGAAAAAGACGAGCGGACGTTTTGCAATTTTATGAACATCAACAAAAGAGACACAAGCATTAGTTTCCTCTGCACGCCGCATTTTGATCAAATTTTTAGTCTCGGTGTCGTCGGGTACAAGGGCGGATCCAGGACACAATTTTTTTGGGGGGGGGGGCCAAAAAAAAAATTTGTCCCCCAAAAAAGTGGGTCAAAAAATTTACGGCGTGGGGTTCGGGGCTCGCCTAAGGAACCGGAAAAATTTTGGATTATAGATGCTCTGTGGTGCGATCTGAGGCAATTTCTGACCACTTTAACCTATGTTTTTTTTGAGGAAAAGATGGTGGTGTACTCATTGCCTGCCTTTATTGCGATGTCACATAAAATTATAAAAAAATGGTTTCGTGTGGGTTTTTTTTTGGGGGGGGGGCATGGCCCCCTTTGGCCCCCCCCCCCCCCTGGATCCGCCCGTGGTCGGGTATTAGTTTTTAGGAATGCTATTTAATAATTAAGACATATCAAGTCCGTTTGCGAAAATAATTTACACGTTTCAAAACGTACCACAAACGTATTACCACTCGATATTCCTTTAGTTCTACTTTTACATGTCTTTGTTTGTGTTTACTCGACTAAACCATGGATGTCCCAAGTTCGATGCCCCATGAGTTTGTAAGCTGGATAAACACAATCTACAAAGAAATAAAATTCGTCGAATTTTGTTTGTTTGTTGTTTTATATTTTGATCACATCATAATGATGTAAACAATAGTTAGATGACTTATTTTGAAGTAAAATGGGAATTTTCTCGTGGCAATAAAAAAGACAAGTCAAACGCAGCCAAGCTTTTCCCAAATCACAAAAAAATATATTCAACTGGTTCCGAATGGCTATTCATTTGAGGCCTTGGGGTGCATCCGTGTATACAATAGCCCATTCGTGTGACGTTACGGGGTAATCCTGTACAATAGTACTGCCCAGCGCCCGTACTCCGGCACCCAAAGAAATTATGCTGGCATTATAAGCCTTTACGCAAAATACGGACAGAACCTGCAGGGTTCGGGGGTATTTGTACATATCCCGTAACATATTGTTAATAATCGTCGGATTTGAACAGTGACCCCTTTAAAAGTATGGTACGAGCCACCACCACCCCCCCCCCTCGGAGCCAAGTGTCCGGACATAAAAAAAACCTGCCTACATTTCAGCATTTATTTGCTGATGAATCCCCCCCCCCCTACAAAAATTCCTGCTTCCGCCCCAATTGTTGTTGTGCGTATAGGGCAATTATTAGCGTCTACAAAGTGATTCAAAATGTACGGCGCTCCATCAGTGCCATCCACTTATTTATATACTGAGATAATTATCACGCCATGTTGACATATAGCGGAGAGTAAGGCGACTTAACCGCATCAATTATCTCGTCAGGTCGACTTCCCGAATTCGAGATGACGACTTGTCGAGATGCATTATCTAGCTAAGTCGACTTCGCGAAGTCGAGATGACGACTTGCCGGGTTCAATCATCTCGCCAAGTCGTCTTAACGAATTCTAGATGACGACTTGTCGAGATGAATTTTCTTGCTAAATCGACTTCCTCCATTAAGATATCGGCTTGTCCAGACAAATAAAGTCGCCAAGTCAACTTCCCGAAGTTGACATGACAACTTGTGAAGAAGTGATAACTCGCCAAGTTGACTTACGGAAATCGAGATGACGACTTGCCGAGATAAATTATTTTGAGTTTCACCTCGAAAACTAAATTCGCTTTTCATTTGATCTTTTTCTAGCTATATAGACAAATTAAGTAAAACTTAATACATTTTATGCCTGACTGGTCTCGCTGTTAGCACAGCGTAGCCCGTTAAGAAGGGCGAGCCGTGCAACGTGGCAGACAGTGCAAGATTATATAATAGCGAAGTAAATGGAAATTAAAATCACAAAAGCCTAAATTCTCAAGAATTGCAGGGTGTGGTGAAATACGGCAGTAACAATTTTGGCAGCACAGAGAGAACAGCCATTTGAAAGAACAACAACTGCGTCATAGAGGGGTACCGCATCGAATACACAGAAGAGTCTGAGGTTACAAGAACGGTGCACTTCTATATTATATGACATAAAGCTGTAAGTAACAGTGTGCAGTTGTTGGAAATAGGAATTAACAAAATAATTAAGAAAAAGGTTGAATTGGACACAAAAGCATGGTCAGCAAAGAAGCAAAGACCGATTTAGGCAATTTGAGGCAAGTTGTTATTGCCTCAGAGGGGATATGAAACAAAGTTATCACACATTTGAGACTAATTTTGGAATAAACAAAGCACAAGTAACATTCATTTGCAAAGGAGGCTGGTGAGTTAAAGATGTCCACTCAAGATTGCCATTTCTCAGTGCTCAAGATCCAAAAATTATAATTATGCAGTGTGGAACCAATGACCTATCCTCAAACGATAGCAACCCAGATTATGCCGCGAACAAATTGCTGGATACAGCAGTTAAAGCCCGGGAAATGACAGACGCCAAATTGGTTATAGTATGTCAGATTCTGTATCGAAACAAAGGACAATTCATCACGTCTGATTCAGAAGCAAGCCAGTTTAACTCTCGGATAGCTCAGGTGAACGACCTCCTGAAAGAAAAGTGTCCAGAACTTCAAAATATCAAGTATTGGCGTCACCGTGGGTTGACCCAAATAAACACAGAAGAAGGGTACAAGTCAATTCTATGTCCAGATGGCGTTCATCTCTCACCAAGGGGACAATTGAAATATTACAAGTCCATGCGTGGAGCCATTTTGTTTGGTTTAAAAAATTAAGGCTGGGTTAAAGTCAGGTCATGACGTCAGTAAGTAACCACTTCAAAAGAACATAAGCACTGCGGCAACCTACTACTGCTACAGCAAGGTTCTAACGCCCAAATAATTGGTTCAATTTAGATATCTTAATATCGGCGTGTTTAAGTATCTAGAAAGCTAGGCTATTAAAAAAAAAAAGCTGAGAGCGGGGAGCCCTTCCAACTCGGTTCCAGGTTGCCGGAAGAGCTAAGATGTTCGAAAAAAAAGAAAAGAAAAAAAAAAGGTTATAAGGGCCAAAAAAAAGTCTCCGGTTTCTGGTATGGAGCTTGTCCAAAAGTGGTGCGGCGACGCGGCTTTTTTTTTTTTTTTACCTGACTTTTTTGCTTCAAATGTCGGCTGATGACTGCAAATGGTGCCCGACTAAACTTAGTGAAAATATATGGGAGTCCAGAGAGGCCACATAAAGCTTATTCTCGATCATAATCCCATCTAAAAACAAGTTAAAATTGTGCCGCAGCAGGATTCCAGTCAAACCAGTGAGTTTGGCGGTTTTGAGACATCATCTTTCATTGAAAAAAAACTTTTTCACTTTGCCGACGCGCATGGCTACGGCGACGCGCACGCATACCAGAAACCGGAGACTTTTTTTGGCCTAAGCGTCAAGTCCGCTAAAATAAAAAAAAAAATAAAAAAAGCAAATTATTAGCGTCAAGTCCGCTAAAAATGAAAAACAAAAAAGCGTCAAGTCCGCTAGAAAAAAAAGAAAAAAAAGGGACTTCAAAAATTCGCTTCATAAACGGGTTTCAGCTACATCAATGTCGACCTTGTTAAACAAGGACGGCCGAGGAGTCCTAGAAGCTGGAAATAGATTCAATAGTAAAAGAATATTTATCAATACAGACATTTAAGTACATATTGAGTTAAAAAGACCAAGACAAGACCAAAGACAAGACCAAGAGCAAGAAACCTCGGACGAGACATCAATCGAAAAGTTCCGCAGACCAAGGAGGACTGATTGGCACTACCGAACCGTCTCAACGGCAACAGGATGAAATCAACGCTCAAGAACAAGGGAATCACAGGCACGCACCGAGCAGGCCACGACAGTTCTAGATATAGACATCAGAGACATGCAACAAACGGTCACAGAGACAGTAGTAACGGCAATAACAGATCACATCAGACAAGCTGTAAGAACAGAACTAAACAAGCTGTTACCACAACAAACAAGCCAAGCAGGACCACAACGACCAGAAGCAGTTACAGCAGTAGGAGATCACACAATTGTACCTGCAGCATCTACTTGGACACCACAAAACCCAAGTGGAGGAATATCAACAGCACAAACAAACGCCGTTCCTTCAGCAGCTACTGCGGGTCAAGGACAGGGACCAAAGTACGGAACATCGAAAGAGACATCGCTGGGTACGTCAGGATTGGGACAGGGGCCGAATTCTGACGTATCACCAGTTCCTAACATTGTCAACCTGTTTACTGATAGTGCAGGTGAGTCAGTTGGTATTGGAAAGATTGTACCCGTTTCCGCACCACTAACCTTGGATTTTGCAGTAAACCAGGAAACAAGGGATAAAATTTGGACAAACGAATATGTAGAATTTGGGAGCCTGTTAAACCCATCACAAGCCGTTCAGAACAAAATTCTGGTACAGAAAACAGAAAAAGGTGAGAACTCGTTGGCTATGGTACCTATGAGCAAAAAGCTACCCAAGAACATCAAAGAATGGAAAACCGCATTTGCCATTTTTTCAACGGTTTATACACGAAAGTTTTCAGAAGAGAGTTCCAAACTCCTGAAGTATGGAGAAATCGTGAGACAAATCGCCGACGAAGAAGGCAATTTCAATATGTATGATGGAAATTTCAGGAAATTACGGCAAGTCACTGAGCTCCCTTGGAACCACTTTCATACCGAGCTGTACTTAAAGGCTCAAAGCACAAACAGTGAAAATGAACACAAAGGGAGCCAAAGCAAGTCACAGATGCGTATGTTAGGAAACGCACAACAGAATCAAACCAAGTGTTTGGAATATGCAGTTACCAACACAGATGTTCAAGATGCTTGGGAAATCACCCAGAACAAGAGTGTATCTTTCGAGTTCAATCCAGTTTCAGAAACCGGGGAACATTTTCACGCAGTTTTGCAGCAAGACCGAGACAGCCTAGTTCGCCTCACAGAATACAATCCAAAGAGATCAAGCAAAACGAGGTGCGAGAAACGGGCAGTGTTTCCATAACCGCAGACGAACCGACAACACCAATACATAAACTAATACTCCAAGAAAAGTTGGAGGGGTATGATCAAGCAAAAAGTCAATACTTAATAGAAGGTTTTACGTCTGGGTTTCGTTTAGGCTTTACTGGCACTCAAAAATGCGAATGTCAAAAAACTTAGTATCAGCTTTACAAAACCCTCAAATAGTTTCAGAAAAGCTCAAAATAGAAAAACAAAACAATAGAATTGACGGCCCTTTTAGTGAAATGCCTTTACCAAATTTCTGTGTAAGCCCCATTGGGTTGGTTCCTAAAAAACAACCGGGAACATTTCGCATAATTCATCATCTCTCTCATCCAGCAAAATGATCCGTTAACGACGGGATTCCAGATGACAATGCCACAGTACAATATGCAACAACAGATGATGCTATTAGAAGGTGCGTTTTAACAAAACTAGATATAAAATCTGCATTTAAAATAATACCCATCCATCCAAACGATCACAACCTTCTTGGTTTCAAGTGGGAAGGTAATTATTACTACGACAGAACATTACCGATGGGTTGTCGTTCAAGTTGCGCAATCTTCGAAGCATTCAGTACGGCAGTAGAGTGGATCGCGAAAAGGACTCTCAATCCAGGGGGCTTGGTGCACATACTAGATGATTTTTTGATCATTTCAACGTCACCACAAACAGGCCAACGTAATTTAGAGGGTTTTCAAAGATTAGCTGAAGATTTAGGAATTCCACTTGCTCCAGAAAAAAACAGAAGGCCCCTCAAGTTGCCTTACATTCGCAGGAATTGAATGAGACAGCAACACAATGTCTGCACGCCTGCCAGCCGAAAAAGTTGACAAAAGTAATCGGCTTAGTCAGTGAAGCCTTAACGAAAAACAAATTGAAGCTAAAAGAGCTGCAGTCAATCATAGGTTTTCTTAATTTTGCATGTAGAGTAGTAATCCCAGGAAGGGCGTTTTTGAGAAGACTGATTAATTTTACAATAGGTGTGAAAAGCAAACATCACTTTATCCGTATTAATTCGCAAGCTAAAAAAGGCTTACAAGCTTGGCTTTTATTTTTAAAACAATTCAATGGGAAAGCGTTTTTTATTTCAGAAGTTTGGTTACCTGCACACACACTGCATTTGTATACTGATGCATCAGGTTATGTTGGTTACGGAGCGGTTTTTGACAAACAGTGGTTTTATAGGAAATGGCCAGAAGCTTGGGCCAGAGCATGTATTACGTTAAAGGAATTATATCCAATACTGGCGGCCGTGAGCGTATGGGGGCGATTTTTTGCAAACAAGAGGATTATGATCCACACGGATAATGCTGCGTTAGCTATAGCTATCATAAATACTAACACTTGAAAGGAAAGGAAAGTGATGGTACTTGTACGTAGATTAGTAGTCAATTTAATGACGTGCAATATTCAATTGAAAGCAAAACATTTACCAGGAACAGATAATATTCTAGCGGATAAATTATCTCGTTTACAGATCAAAGCATTCAAAACGTTAGCCCCGTGGGCCGAGAAACATCCACTAACGCTCCCGGCCGAACTACTGCCGCAGAACTGGTTCCCGGACTGTTAAAATTGCTAATTCGATGTCGACGTCCACATGGAAAACGTATCAAAGGGGTCACACGGTATTAATTGATTTTGAAGTATGGGTTTAAAAATTCACTGCAATTGCCTCCAATTATTATTGCCTTATTTGTTACACACTTAAACGAGTGCAACTACGCTGCTAGTACTATTGTCACAGTTCTAGCAGCCATTAATTACGTACATAAGTTGTACAGTTTCCCAGAACCAGGCCAGTCATTTCTGGTTCGAAAAGCAGTATTGGGGGTACAGAACAACAACGATGGGGAGTCTTCAAAACCCTTCCCAGTATCAAATGGAGTTAAACAAGGCTGTGTCCTTGCCCCAACGCTCTTCAGTGTCGTGTTTGCTAGCATGCTCCTTGATGCTTTCCGTGACATCAGCATCAGCGTGAAGATGAGATTCAGGACTGATGGTAAACTCTTCAATCTGAGAAGACTTCAAGCAAAAACAAAGGTATTCGATGAATTAGTTCGTGAACTCCTATATGCTGATGACTGTGCTCTTGTCGCCCACACCCAGGAAGACTTACAACTCATCATGGACTGCTTCGCAACGGCTTGCTCACGCTTTGGACTTTCAATCAATCTGGAAAAGACAGAAGTGATGTTTCAACCTGCTCCAAGTAAGCCATATGTTCCACCCGTTATCACCATTGGAGATCACATCCTTCATTCTGTTGACAAGTTTACATACTTGGGCAGCACCCTGTCAAGAGAGGTCCACATAGACCAGGAAATCACAAATCGGATATCCAAAGCCAGCTCAGCTTTCGGAAGATTTCGTGAGCATCTGTGGAATAGGAGAGGCATAAGCTTGAAAACAAAGCTGCGTGTGTATCAAGCTGCAGTCCTGACTTCCCTGCTGTATGCCTGTGAAACTTGGACAACCTACAGCCGCCACATCAGAAAGCTGAACCACTTCCACCTTTCCTGCATGCGTAAGATCTTGCGCATCAGATGGCAAGACAAGGTCCCAGACACTGAAGTCCTCAAGCGAGCGCAATTGCCCAGTGTAGGTGCTTTGATCATGAGAGCTCAACTTCGCTGGTCAGGTCATGTAGTACGGATGCCTGATGATCGACTCCCCAAAAAGATCTTCTACGGTGAACTAACAACAGGCAAAAGATCGGCTGGTGGTCAATTCAAGAGATACAAGGATTGCCTTAAAGCAACCATGAAGCAATGCAAATTCAATGTGAGCAGCTGGGAAGAACTTGCCCATGATCGAACGGCATGGAGAAGATTATCACACGAAGGTGCATCAAGCTTCGAAGCCCGTCGCATCAGGGAGGCTGAGCTGAAACGACAGCAACGAAAATCTCGTCAGCTAGATGCTTCCCTATGTGTCCACCCCCACCCCCAACCTAGTGTGTCCAGTGTAGGACTGTAGCTTCCTAGCTAGAATTGGACTTATTAGCTATTTGCGAACACACAACACCAACTAGTATGGAGATGTTGGCTGTCATCTTCGAATTTCGAAGGACGAACTATATATACATAAGTTGTACAGTTTCCCAGAACCAGGCCCGTCATTTCTGGTTCGAAAAGCAGTATTGGGGGTACAGAACAACAAACCTAGGAAGGACATACGACTGCCGATCACATTACAACTGCTACAAAAAATTACAGCAGCACTAGAGCACTGTGCGAAATCAAGGTATCAAAACTTGATGTACTGCAGCATGTTTTTGTTGGCCTTCGCAGCATTCTCACAAATAGGGGAAATAACCGTTTCAAATCAAAACACAGCCAATGTGTTAAAAATAGATAACATATACAAAAGCCAAGATGGCGAAGGTGTACGATTAGTTTTTGAACAGTACAAGCATCCCAAAGGAAAACAGGCCAGTCTAGAAATTTCACGCAAAGGAGATGATGTATGCCCAGTCAGAGCATTGTCAGATTACATGAGCCAACGAATGTCATTTAATTCAAAGTTCTTGTACTGCTGCCCAAGCGGCCAACCAGTGAAACGAACCGAGTTTGCCTGTATATTGCAAAAGACTGTGAAATTTATAGGATTAGACCCACATGCATATACGGGCCACAGTTTCAGGATAGGGGCCGCATGCCATGCCCTTTCCCGTGGCTTCTCTGACGCACAAATTAGGGAAATGGGAAGGTGGCATTCGGATGCATTCAAAAGATACATCAGGTTATAGGATAGAGAAAGCCTAGGGTATAGTACAGTGCGCCAAGAACAACGGCGTCAAGAGTGTTTTGGGGGGAGCCGCCCCGCGCAAAATAAATAATTAATTAAATAAATAAATAATAACAAAAAAATATATATTGCGCAGTGCGACTTGTGGCGAGATGGCCCTCCAAAACAGCCAAGAATAGGTTAAAACACAGAAGTAGATTCATAAGAGAATAGTTGACAAAAGATAAAGAAATATTACCAGTAAATAAATTACTAATTATATTAGCTTAGTTAGTACGTGGAACAAAACATAATGTTAACAAAGTTCAGAACTATAATTGAAAAGAAAAAGTGTTAGTATCCAAAGGTTCTAACAATGCAACAAAAATTCGTGATTAAAGAAAAGAGGAAATATTTTCAGACAACAAATATAAAAGAGATCAGATGCCAAGATGGTAAACTTAGAAGATATGTACTATGTTTAATTATCTCGTTAAGTAAGTAATATTTAATTTAATTGATTATTGTGTAAGAAAAAGAAAAAGAAAACGAAGGACTCCTCAACCCCAAAAGGTCAAGCTATAGCTAATGATGCTTAATTGTGTGAGAGACAAGTAAAGCAATAAAAAACTTATTCACTTTTGAATGAGACATCGATTTCAATATCACTGTGACGTTATTCTGATGTCATCAAGTATGAAATTACAAGCGATTTTAGATCCCAAATCGACCTAAATCGCTAATGCTGAGAAGAATAAAATACATTTTATACATTCTCAAACATTAATGCAACTTCCCAATAACCTAAACAGAGTCCAATTATTAAGTTAAAGATACTTTCCTCCTCGACGATAGAAACCGGAAAACTTAAAACGTTAAAAGAGAGTAATTATTTTGTTTACTTGGTATTAACAGTCAGTGGCGTTACTAGGATTATCACCTAATTCTGGTGGGCCGGTAGGGGGGGGCGGGGGGGCACCTGGGTGCACATAATTTTCAATGGGGCATTATTGGCAAATAAAACATTTGTGTTCATTTAAAGATTTTAAATGGGGAGCGCCGGGAGGGGACATACATTCGTTGTTGAAAAGGTCCACTTCATGGTGTGGCGGCCTGTGTCGACGTAGCCTGGGATTGCCCTCTGCCGACCCGACGAGCGGTTGTAGGGAAGGCCAGGGGAACAGGTCCGTTTGGGGGCAGTCTACCGCCAGGCGCTCGCAGTTGCTTCCTTCCACGCACCGGGGTTGGATTAGACACTATAGTTGTACTTGAGCGGACACAGGGGAATGGGATGGGACTGGGGTCTGATGTTTCTACAAAACAGCACTCAAACTCGATGTGTAATTGGAATAATGATTTATTGAAACAAAGATCACCTTGGTAGGATTACCATAGTGGCGCCTATGATCACCTTAACAGGGTTACACACTGAGGGAGAGCTTAAATATCTGCGGTGACTCGGTCTATTTACTCCAAAAAAGGGTGCACTGGACTACACTGAACTACTCACAAGGCTAACAGTAAACGGGACGTGACTCTAACGGGACTTCAACGGACGTGACTCTGTGCGGACTCTGCAGTAACTACGACGGACGGGGCAATGACGGACTGTACAGAACTACTCACAGGACTTTGACTGCCTCGAACTGTTCCCGCCACAGAGCGACTTTCCCGCCACCGCGCACTGCTTATATAGCCGCGCGGTATACATGCGTCACGGCATTCATGAATAAACTAACTAAAAGAGGGCGTCCTAACTTCGGACCATAATTTCGCTACAATGGTAAAAAAAGTCCTTTTCCGCCAGGCTTTATCACCATTTTTTTTTGGTTACAGAACAGTGTCCCCCAAAAACCTCTCTTGCTGTGGTTGACATGTACAAATGGTAACCGCAGAATCTAAATTTTTGCACACAGAAGTAAAAGATTGTGTGACATTATTTTTATTTGACTCAAAAGATTTCAATTGATCTTCCAGAAAGCAAAATAAAATATGCACATGGTACTTAATCGGATTGCTCTAATTTTTCTCACATTTTTGGACGTCGATTTTTTTAAAACTTTTTTTCATATTTCGATGACATCACAATGATGTAAACAAAATAGTCAGATGACTGAGTTTGAGTTAAAATGGAAATCTTCATGTAGTGGCAATAAAGAAAGACAAGGCAAGCCTAGCCAAGCTTTTCCCAAATCACAAAAAAATTCTATTCAACCGGTTCCGAATGGCTATTCACTGTAGGCCTGTGTAAGCCTCTGTACTGTGCACACAATAGCCCATTCATGTGGCGTTACGGGGAAATCCTATACAATAGCACTGCCCAGCTCATCAGTGACAGTCAATGAGTCCGTGAGTCTATCCTCTCTGGGTCCAAATGCTTAGGTTTCTGAGTTGATTTCTTTGTAGATTGTGTTTATCCAGCTTACAAACTCATGGGGCATCGAACCGGGGACATCCGTGGTTTAGTCGAGTAAACACAAAGACATGTAAAAGCAGGCCTACATGTAAACAGGTATATTGAATGTTAATACGTTTGTGTTACAATTTGAAACGTGTAAATTATTTTCGCAAACTGACTTGATATATCTAAATTATTGAATAGCATTGCTAGAAACTAATACCCGACCTCGAGACTCAAAATGATATCAAAATGCGGCGTGCAGAGGCAATTAATGGTTGTGACTCTTTTGTTAATGTTCATAAAATATGCAGAACGTCCGCTCGTCTATTTCCTTTCCACACATGAAGCGGTACATAGAAGGATGATTAATGATGTCATTAGAGTTGTTTTCAATGGAAAGGTATTGTTACTTTGATGCAAAGCGTACGGCAATTATCACCTATATGGAGAAGCTGTGAAATTTGAAAGGTCAAAGCTTGACGAGCATGTACCGCGTGATTGTATAGTTTTTGGAATTTGAAAGGTAAAAGTTGGTATATACGTGCTTTTTCAAAATTTCTATTTTCTTTTCCGAGCGAAGTTTAAAGGAATATAATGTCCTGCAACAAATACATTTGCTTGTTTATTTTTGCAGGCCATTATATACCTTTAAAAAATGGTTTTAAATGGCGCGCTCCAGGTCAGAAATTGCGCACACTATTCAGAACAAATTAGGAGCGTCCCGCACTTAATTCAAAAGTTGAATCAATTAATTGATTAGTTAGTGGGCCGTATGGCTAGAATATTATCCATTCAATTTGAAGAACTATTTTTCAAGGTGCCACACCCAAAAAGCACGTATACACAGACTTTAACAGGGTGGCCTCATCAGTAATAAAAACTTTCATTCAATTTGAAAAACTGGTGTTTTTTTTCAAGTTGCCACGCCCAACAATGCAAGCACGCATACACCAATTTTAAGCAGGGTGGCCTCATCAGTAATAAAAACTTAAATTATTTAAAAACATGGCGGTTCGCACCATGCCCCTTCGGTCTCATTTTCGGCATTTGAAAAAAGAGAGAAAGTCTGACAACAAGATACCAAAGGGAAAGCGTTCCCTTTGCGCAACTGCCAGGCAGATGTGATAAAATATCTTGTGTAGAGTAAGCCGGTAATGCTGTGAAAGGCCATCGTGATATTTGCACTTCATGGTCAGAAATGAAGAATATAAAAAAATGTTGACTTTTTTTCTTCTTGTTTTTAAAACCTTCTACACTCCTGGTCTTCATTTCTTGAAAAAGGAAGGTATCACAGACTGTTAGTGTAGCAAGGAAACAAATTACGCTCTTTTAACGTGTTATGCTTTTTTTCTTTCTTGTTTCTATCACCGGGAAGGAAACTATCTTTAATTTAATAATGAGACCAAACAAAGGGTTTGGTTTATTTCCTGGTAGATTGTCATTTACCAGCTTACATACTCATGGGGCATCAACCCGGGCCGTCTGTGGTTTAGGAGAGTAAACAAAAACAAAGAAATGTGGATCGTATCTAATGATTTGCCTCTATACGTGTGTAAGTGAATGTTCATGCGTTTGTGTAACATTTCGAAAGGTGTAAACTTAGGTGAAAATTCATAAATTGACTTGATGCATATGAATAATTGAATAACATTGCTAGAAACTAATTCCGACACTGAATTTATATTAAAATAATTTATGTTGATCAAAATGCAGCGCGCAGAGTCAATTAATGGTTGAGTTTCTTTTGTTGATGTTTATAAAATGTCCACAACCCCAGCAGCTCGTTTATTCCATTTTTTACGCTCCAGCGGTACAAAGAAGAGTGAAAAATGATATCATTATAGAGTTGCTTTGAATGAAAAGGTTATTGTTGCTGTGCGTATACGACAATTATCATCTACAGGGTGATTCGAAAAGCAAACAAATTTGATAAACAAATTTGAAACAATGATTTATGTCTTAAAAGAGCATGGTCTTCCACCCATCTGGAAAAAAAAAGAAATTACTGAAATAGATCTATGCCATCAGAAGTTATGCGTGTTTACTAAAAGAAACCACTTTTATAGCTGTCCATGGAGTGCCATTGGAAGCTATTAAGCTTAGTGAGAATTACAGATTACACAACATTCAAATGAGATTTTAATAATTGAAATAAAGACCATTATTTTTAATGTCTGATTTTGTGGTTTGAATATGAGGAATAAGTCAAATCTTTTTTCTGAAATATTGGTGGCGATATAATATATGTTTTCCTTTGCAAGTTCTCGTTCATTCATCGAGGTGGAAAAACGTCCATGTTTCATTGTACTCAATGGGTATTCATCAGTTCGTAGAATTGTAAATGATCAGTGGTGGACAGCCGAGTTTTGTGATCTTTTATTGAAATAGACGTTATCGTGGGAATAGGGTATGCAAATTACGTGAAATTTTCACAGTTAAAAGTCAATAAGATGTATTTTTTCCCTGTGTGTTTTTTTATAATGATATAGAGCAAGCTAAATATTTTCAAAATATTTTCAAATTCAGTCACTTTCCTTTTGACTTACCCATTTATGGAGAAGCCGTAGAAAGTCTTGCGAATCGGTACGGTATCGGCCGAGCACCAAATGCATGGTTGTATACACGGTGGCCTCATCAGTAACCTTTACTTCGAACCGACCACTCGCATGGCGGTTTGCATCATGTCCCATTAGCCAATATATTCAGCTTTTCCAAAAAGAGAGACTGACAACAAAATTCCAAAGGGGAAAACGTTCCTCTTGCGCAACTCCCAGGCAGATGTGATAAAATATAATCTTGTCGAGTAAGCCGGTTATTCTGTAAAATATGGTCACCGTTTGCACTTCATGCAGTGATAAACGAAGGATATTAAAAATGTATGGAATAAACATGTTGTCATATGTGCACAGTTATATTTCATTTTCAAGGCTTTTTTCACGTCTGGCCTTCATTTTTTCAAAAAAAAATTTTGGTTCCATTATTAAATTAAAGATAGTTTCCTTCCCGATGACAGAAACAAGAAAGAAAAAAAATAACACGTTAAAAGAGTGCAATTTGTTTACTTGGTACCCTAACAGTCTGCGCTACCTTCCTTTTTCAAGAAATGAAGACCAGGAGTGTAGAAGGCTTTAAAAACAAGAAGAAAAAAAATCGATTTTTTTTTTATATCCTTCATTTCTGCCCATGAAGTGCAAATATCACGATGGCCTTTCACAGCATTACCGGCTTACTCTACACAAGATATTTTATCACATCTGCCTGGCAGTTGCGCAAAAGGAACGGTTTTCCTTTGGTATCTTGTTGTCAGACTTTCTCTCTTTTTCAAATGCCGAAAATGTGACCAAAGGGGCATGGTGCGAACCGCCATGTTTTTAAATAATTTAAGTTTTTATTACTGCTGAGGCCACCCTGCTTAAAGTTGGTGTATGCGTGCTTGCATTGTTGGGCGTGGCAACTTGAAAAAAAAACACCAGTTTTTTCAAATTGAATGGGAAATATTCTAGCCAAACGGCCCACTAACTAATCAATTAATTGATTTCAACTTTTGAATTAAGAGCGGGACGCTCCTAATTTGTTCTGAATAGTGTGCGCGCAATTAAACCACTTTTTAAAGATGTGTAAAGGCCTGGGAAAATAAACAAATTTATTTGTCGCAGGACATTATATTCTTTTAAACTTCGTTCGGAAAATAAAATCGAAATTTTCAAAAAGCACGTATATACCAACTTTTACCTTTCAAATTCCAAAAACTATACAATCATGCGCTGCACGTACGCCAAGCTTTCTAACAGCTTCTCCATGGACGATAATTGCCATAATTGCATCTAAGCAACAATACCTTTTCATTGAAAACACTCTAATGACATCATTAATCATTCTTCTATGTACCGCTTCATGTGTAGAAAGGAAATAGACGAGCGGACGTTTTGCATATTTTATGAACATCAACAAAAGAGACACAACCATTAATTGCCTCTGCGCGCCGCATTTTGATAACATTTTCAGTCTCGGAGTCGGGTATTAGTTTCTAGCAATGCTATTCAATAATTTAGATATATCAAGTCAGTTTGCGAAAATAATTTACACGTTTCAAAATGTATCACAAACGTATTAACATTCAGTATTCCTGTTTACATGTAGGCCTACTTTTACATGTCTTTGTGTTTACTCGACTAACCACGGATGTCCCCGGTTCGATGCCCCATGAGTTTGTAAGCTGGATAAACACAATCTACAAAGAAATCAACTCAGAAACCTAAGCATTTGGACCCAGAGAGGATAGACTCACGGACTCATTGACTGTCACTGATGAGCTGGGCAGTGCTATTGTATAGGATTACCCCGTAACGTCACATGAATGGGCTATTGTGTGCACAGTACAGAGGTTTACACAGGCCTACAGTGAATAGCCATTCGGAACCGGTTGAATAGCATTTTTTTGTAAAAGCTTGGCTAGGCTTGCCTAGTCTTTCTTTATTGCCACTACATGAAGGTTTCCATTTTACCACAAAATGAGTCATCTGACTATTTTTTTTTTTGCTTTCTGGAAGATCAATTAAAATATTTGGAGTCAAATGAAATGTCACACGATCTTTACTTCTCTGTACAAAAATTCAGATTCCGCAGTTACCATTTGTACATGTCAACCACAGCAAGAGAGGTTTATGGGGGACACTGTTCTGTAACAAAAAAAAATGGGGGATAAAGCCTGGCGGAAAAGGGTTTTTTTTGCCATGAAGTGGACCTTTTCAACAACGAATGTCTGTCCCCTCCCGCCGCTCCCCATTTAAAATCTTTAAATGAACACAAATGTTTTATTTGCCAATAATGCCCCATTGAAAATTATGTGCACCCAGGGGCCCCCCCCCCCCCCACCGGCCTACCAGAATTAGGTAATAATCCTAGTAACGCCACTGACTGTTAATACCAAGTAAACAAAATAATATCTCTCTTTTAACGTTTTAATTTTTCCGGTTTCTATCGTCGAGGAGGGAAGTATCTTTAACTTAATAATGGGGACACTGTTTAGGTTCTTGGGAAGTTGCATTAATGTGTGAGAAAATGTATTTTATTCTTCCCGAGGGATTTTCTCAGCATTAGCGATTTTGGGTCGATTTTGGATCTAAAATCGCTTGTAATTTCATACTTGATTACATCAGAATAACGTTACAGTGATATTGAGACCGATGTCTCATTCAAAAGTGAATAAGTTTTATATTTCTAGGAAAAGAGCAATTGAAAAGCAATTTAGTTTTCGAGGTGAAACTCAAAATAATTTATCTCGGCAAGTCGTCATCTCGGTTTCCGTGAGTCAACTTGGTGAGTTATCACTTCTTCACAAGTTGTCGTGTCAACTTCGGGAAGTTGACTTGGCGACATGATTTGTCTGGACAAGCCGACATCTCAATTGAGGAAGTCGATTTAGCAGGAAAATTCATCTCGACAAGTCGTCATCTAGAATTCGTTAAGTCGACTTGGCGAGATGATTTATCCCGGCAAGTCGTCATCTCGACTTCGGGAAGTTGACTTGGCTAGATAATGCATCTCGACAAGTCGTCATCTTGACTTCGGGAATTCGACCTGACGAGATAATTGATGCGGTTAAGTCGCCTTACTCTCCGCTATATGTCAACATGGCGTGATAATTATCTCAGTATATAAATAAGTGGATGGCACTCATGGAGCGCCGTTAAATGCAATCAATTTCGATACACAAATTTGATACAATGAAGTATGTCTTATAAGAGCATGTTCTTCCACTCATCTGAAAAAAATGCAATTTATGTATGTTTTACTAAAAGAAACCATTATTAAAGCTGTCCTTGGAGTGCCATTGAGCGTAGTGATAATACACACAAGCATTCAAATGAGATATTAATAATTGAAATCAAGACCATTGTTTTTACTGTCAAATTTTTTGCATATGAGGAACAAGTCAACTCTTTTTCTTCTGAAATACTGTTAGCGATATAGAAGTCCTTTGCAATTTCTCGTTCATTCATCGAGGTGGGAAAATGTCCATGTTTCATAATACTCAATGGGTATTAACCAGTTCGAAGAATTGTCAGAGGTGGACAGCCGAGTTTTTTTGTGATCTTTTTATTCAAATAGACATAACGTGTGAATCAAATATGCAAATTACGTGAAATTTCACGGTTAGATCTATGAGTTTTTTATAATGAAATTGAGCAAGACGAATATTTTCAAATATTTTGCAAATTCGGTCACTATCTTTTTTTGACTCTCCTTGCGAGGAGAAGCCGGTAGAAAGTCTTGCGAATCGGAATCGGCTGAGCAGCAAATGCATGGTTGTATACACGGTAGCCTCATCAGTCACCTGTACTCTGAAACTGACCACTCGCATGGCGGTTTGCATCATGTCCTATTAGCCAATATATTCGGCTTTTCCAAAAAGAGAGACTGACAACACAATTCCAAGGGGAAAACGTTCCTTTTCCCCAACTCACAGGCAGATTTTGTAGAAGAAAATATCATCTTGTCGAGGTAGCCGGTTATGCTGTAAAATATGGCCACCGTTTGCATGGTGATAAATGAAGGATATTTAAAAAAAAAAACATGCTGACATATATTTACAGTTATAAATCATTTTCATTATTTGAAAAAGGGTAAAACATATCGGTACTTATCAGTGGCGTAACGGAGGGGAGGGACCCCCCCCCCCCAATAAAACGAATGTCCGTGCCCCCCGGCGCTCCCGTTATATATACACTCTTGAAATGAACCAAATTTGTCATTTGCCTTCAGTGCTCCATTAAAAATTATGTGCACCCATGTGCCCCCCCCCGCCCACCCACCGGAATTAGGTTTAACCTCATGCCACTAACTGTTAATACCTATGAACAAAAAAGTACTTTCTGTTATTGTCTTATTTCCCCGGTGTCTATCGTCGAGGAGGAAAGTATCTTGTTAAGGTTCTTCGGAATTTGAATTACATGTTTGAGAAAATGTATTTCAATCTTCCCGAGGGATTTTCTCAGCCTTAACTATTTAGGTCGATTTATGATCTAATTTGGCTTGTAATTTAATACTTGATGACATCAGAATAACGTCACAGTAATATTGAGGCCGCTGTCTCATTCAAAAGTGCATAACTTCTATGTTGCTAGGAAAAGAATTTTATCATAATGTGATGATCACAGTGTGATTTTAGTGTGCTAAGGCTAATCATAAGCTAGTGTCCATTATAAAAGATTAAAGTTGATTTAATGTTGACAATAAGAGCTTTTATAGTGATTTTTTTATCAAATTATTCCTCGTAATAGCAAATCAGACAAGGTTTTGCTAAATTTCCGATATTCCAATTTAAGCCGTAAGAGTCCTTTTATATGATCTCATGTAATTTGAGCAAATCTTGAAATAAGTTAGTGTCATTTCAGAAAGCAACAAGTTTTATGCAACCTGTCAATAAAGACACTTTTTGTGAATGTATGACTGTTAGTGTACCCTTCGAGCAGCGGCACAGTGAAATAATTCTCATTGTTTTCCAAATATGGTCATAATTTTTTTCAATGGGCCAAGGCCAAGCTTCCATGTAATCCTTACCCCTACTATACACCACAAGCCTGTAGACTCCCATTGGCCAGGCCTTAGCCACTTCGGAGTAAGGAGTGTAGAAAGACAGAAGACAAGATGGCGGCTAATGCCTTTGTGCAGTAATTGGAGATCTTAGTGGCCAACCCCCAAGTGCCGCCCAGAGCCCAGACAGGTTGTAAACAATTTCTGGCCATGTGAATGACCTATATATTGTGTATGTACAGGCATGCCAGGGTTATCGACCTAGAAACGCGTAATGTGATAACATATTATGGTGGTTCCACCGCGTAAATTGTTTGGGCTTGGAGCTCGAAGGGTTAACGTGAAGTGAATTACTTTTCAACGGGATAGGGGAACACTAGGCAGAGGTGTGATTTCCTACGAAGCTTGGGGAGTAATTTTAAACAAGTTGACAATAAAAAAAAACAAATCAACTTCAACCCTCATCAAATCTATAACCTTCAGTTTATCTCTTGTTCCTCTGCCAGTTGATTGTTCATAATAAGAACGGGTAGGGAAAACCTCAAATGCACCGACGAACATGAGATAATCCACGACAGTGCTTCAACAACGGGATATCCATACAGAACGAGATTTTTGCATGTCATCATCACCACATCGTAAGTCGACTTGGCGAGATAATTTATTTCGACAAGTTGTCATCTCGACTTCAGGAAGTCGACTAAGCGAGACATTTTATCTGGACAGGTCGTCATCTCGACTTCATTAAGCGGACTTGGCGATATAAAACATCTGCACAAGTCGTCATGTCGACTTCTGGAAGTCGACTTGGCGAGAGAATACATCTGGACAAGTCGTCATCTCGACTTTGAGAAGTCGACTTGACGAGATAATATATCTGGACAAGTCGTCATCTCTTCTTTGGAAAGTCGACTTGACGAGATAATACATCTGGACAAGTCGTCATCTCAACTTCGGAAAGTTGACTTGACGAGATATATCTCCAGATATATGACGAGATATATCTGGACAAGTGGACTTATGGAAGTCGACTTGGAGAGATAATGCATCTGTCACCAAGCCGACTTTATTAAGTGGACTTGGCGAGATAATACATCTGGACAAGTCGTCAAGTCGATTAAGTCGCCTTACTCTCGGCGATAATATGGCAAAATGACGTGATAAATTATCTGAGTATATAAAGAAGTGGATGGCACTCATGGAGCGCCGTAGTTGCGGGAGCCGACTGACTGGTGTTTTTTGCTGGAATATTTCATGGGGGCGTCATGTAGATCAATGATAATCTCAAAATCTCATGGGGGGGGGGGGAGACTGGTCTTATTCCGATCCTCTGAGCCACCGTTCACCTTAAATATGATTACCAACATTTATTATATTATACTTTAGCCAGATAGATGGTGCAATATTCTAGTCTGATCTGACGCAACGCTCTGAAATGATAATTCAGAAATTTCAGGCTCGGTTGTACAGCGCCACCTTGCGATGAGTTTTTGCAATGAGAGAGGGCGCTCTAATATTGCTTTGTAATAGACCTTTCTGCGCTAGGTTGGCAAACTGAATTTTTGCCAACCAAGGCCTGCAAAACTATGGAAGGTCCAACACTGCAAAAATGAACGAGAGTTATTACAGATCGCCAAAATATTATTTGATACTTGAAAATACAACATTTTCAACAAAGCTACAAAATAATTCCTACATGTGCCTGTTTACAATGTGTTGATGGCGTTGTGAGGACTTTTTTAGAAAAATGTGTTGCCAACCACGGCTTCAATTTATGCGCTTACGGCAGCCCATACAAAATGGCGCCAATGTTTACAAACAACGGAAAGGCCTATGGCTGCTCAACATACAGTGAACTTGAGCCACAGTGTTGCAACAGTTGAGCATCTGTCGATTCTATTTTGAAGACATTAAATTTTGAAGACAACACAATAAGTCACAATTTGTTTAAACGATGATATTGAATAGAGCCCTCTTGTGATGTCATGGAGCAGTCCCCCATGGTTCCAATACACCACATACGCGCTTAAAGAAAGCAACACAAAATCGGACAGAAACAGCGCCACCTGGTGACGCTCAGGAGCAAGGCGTCGAGGGATTTTCCGCTGGACATTAAAGATTTCGACCCCCTGGACATTTTTCTTTTTTGAATTTCGTTGGTGGTAACCGGATCAACTTTTTTTTTATTCCTCTCCCCAAAAACGCCCCTAAAAATGGTTGTCAATCTCTTGGCCAAGGTTTAAATGTAGCCCACGCCTCTATGCAAAATGGGCCCACAAGTTAAGGCTTTTTGTGAACGAAATTCCCCAAGTTGGTAGCCACAAGTCACAAATGCTAAAGCGATCTCATGGAAATTTTCTACAAAATGCCCCAAGTATAGGCCGTAGGTACCTCTTATTCAAAATTACCTGTGGGATCACAAAATATTAATGAGTTGGCGCGCACTCATTTCAGGTTTTGGTAGTGTGCACCCCCACACGGTTAGTCTGGTTCTCTGTCCCCATTGTCCTTTGGACTTCACATATGGGGACAGGTAGCTAGCGGTGAATTTTGCATACATCAGGAGGCGTCCGTCCTAGGCCTGATGTATGCAAATGATATGCATGACGCGTACCGATCTGAATCCCGCCTCCTGATTGAAAATCACAGCGGTAACGTTTGCCCGCAACCAGCAAAATGGCAATAGGCCGCGCCACGAATGTACAATTTCGGAGGTGATGAGGTCCGATATGTGCTGATTTCGAAAGTGTCTCTGACAAATATCATTAAAAAGAGAGAAATTACTGTTAAGTATGTAAAACCTATGCAGTTAAACAATCATGATGCACGCGTGTGTTAGTGTTAATGCCACTCGTCCCAACTGTAAGTTTAGCCTCCTATAACAGTGATTTCGAATACACTATGACGGTTACACACCGACACCAGCTTCTCATTTTTGCATTTTGTGCGACAGTTTTATTTTGGTGCTAAATGAGGAAAATGATCTTCTCAATATTTTAACAAAACGAATAGATATTTAACAACATTTTAAACTATCATTGGCGCGTGGCTGTTTTTCTTCTTACTTTCCTGATGGTTTTCCTTTCCCACCATACAGTCCTCTCTTCATTTTCTAAACTGTTGACCTCAATGGTTGATTAATTAGACAGCTGTTTAATTTAAAGAATTTTGTTTTAGCACTCCAACCAAAAAAAATACTACACAAATGCTGAATGCCTATAATCATCGCTCCAAACTTAGTGCGGGATATTCTTTTTCTGTATATAAACATGTAAATTACAGTTTAAAAGCTTTTAAGAGTTTTTTTTAAGTCTCTAGATGATCACAACCACAACTGTTCGTTGAAATGAAGAAGTGAGTTTGATGTTACTGTCCGGTTCTAGTTGAGGCCCGTCGATCACGCAAGAAATACATCAAATAAAAGAATGCCGTCAATAAATTCAAATAAACTGCTGTTGTTTTCCAGTTCCTAAACTCGAAATGACATTGTCCGCAGAACTTCAGCTAGCTATGCACCTGACGAAGTAAGCGTTCCATTAAACATCCAGGATGAAAGATAAACACCGACAAAATCGAAATAAAGAAATATCTCTAAATATTTTTATGTGTTTGAAGTATAATATTACATTTTCTATAGAAGTAACAGTCCTCCACGTACTTGTAATTTTTGGCCGTGCCCTTGGCATCCGGTTAAACAAAAGAAGGCAAACGGCAAATTAATGTTTCGAGTTCAGTTCGTTTCCAGGTGTTCGCGATCAATACAATACAAAAAGCAAAAGTTCTCAGTGTTTTAGCTGGATGTGCGAAAGTTAAGTGATATCCAAACGAAAAGACCGAAGGAGTGTCAACAGTATATGTGTCCATCGTTGAAGGTTAGAAATATGTGCAGTCAGTCATCACTGCTTTGAAATCCTCATCGGAGAGGGTTGAGACTGCGCTGTAGAATTGACAGACTTTACAGACTGCCATCAGCTTTTTCCGGAAATTTGAGTTCTTAAAAATCACTCTCAATACTTCGTATTTAAGATTAAGTTTCACTCTCGAAAGTTTACAGGTCGAAAAAGTTGCAGTTCTTCACGTTTATCAGATCAGTCGCGTCAGCCTCGATGCTTGATGCGCTGTTGAGCTGACAGACTTTCTTGTCATCACCCGTCTGCCAGAGATTGAAGGAGTAGCATCGAGGCTCCGCCCAGCACGCCTGGCCACACCCAACGACTCCCGCAGCCGTCATGTTCTTGATCTCATGGTTGAGCAGACACTGGGGTGTGAAGCGCCCGTCAGCATCAGCTTGCAGGCAGTATGGGCGATGAGAGACGCGCATCTCACAAGCGGCGTACCTTTTCTTGTCGCAGCCAATATCATTCCATCTCCCGTCTGATTCCCCTCTCATCCTTACACAATCATCAGTCCCAGAAAATGAGCTATGATCATCTTCCCAGAATGTGAATACCGGAGGGATGTCATCACCTGAACACTCCCAGCGCCTCGAATATTCATTCTTTTTACACCCAATCCACAGTTCCATGTTTATGTCAGAATTGGCGCCATACTCTTGCATTAGCTTTTTCATTTCCCTCCAGATGAAGTCCTGTTCCTCCTGCGAGTCAGGAACGAGCAGGCTGCTCCCGGGCCGGTCACAAACCTTCTTAGCTTGCCACCAATCCATCTTGTCAGGCAGCAAGATGTAACAGGCGTCTTTCCAGGCCAACCAGCCGGGAGGACAGACGGCTAGCAGCGTTTGAAATACCCCGACAGTCATCAAGATCAGAACGTTTGCAAGGCTGAAAACTGACATCTTCATTCGTTGGCGTTTTTTCCCCTCAAAACCTGTGTGTAGATTCACGTCAACGCCAATCTCTTATATTTATTCGGGATAAATACCTCTTTCCCTGTCTCTTCCTTTAGGATTCTCTCAGCTCTGACGTGGTGCTGAAATTTCACCAATTTATAACAAACCGCTCGGCGTACACACTGTTTACTGCAAGTTGCTAAGAAACCAAGGTTTGTTTAACCCTATTTATCACACAAAATGAAAAGTGAACACACGAGTCTCCCTTTTGAGACATCATTGGCCAAGGTCTATTAATTGATGCAGCGCTCTCGAGCGGAAACTTAATTCCCTTAATTAACTCTTTTTTTGACAATTCATTACTGTACAGCGTATTTACTATATGTAAACACAGTAATCTGCTGTACCTCATGTGGTTGAAATATTTCTGCCGTTACAGCTTCTCCACCAAATATTGCTCAGCAATGGTTTATGAGTGCGTCATTAACACACCCTGAAACATGCTTAATTAATGAAGGATAGGCCTTATTGTCATTCTACTACCAAGCAACGGTTTTACCATAACAGTTGGTGAAGATGAAAACATAATCAATATTTTACAAATGTCGAATGACTAAAATTGTATTTCCATTCAGTCTGAAGGATAGACCTTATTATTATTATGCGTCTAAACAACGGTTTTACCAGTAAACTATAATTTGTAAATATGAATAATTGACTAGAGTTATCGTTTACATTGGGTCTGTGGCGTGATGGAGAAACGTAGGGACACGCCCCATTTGAGGCTTGTGTCGTTCTTTGCCCCTGCTTAGAATGTATAGGAAGGCAAATACGAGCTTTATATATATATTTTTTAATCAACCAGCGGGATGCCGCGCCAAGCACGGCACTCGCTAGCTGGGTAGAGTCTCGCTTTTTCCCTTTAGAAAACCCCCTTTAATCGCCATAGACATTGCTTTTTGGTCTAAGTATGTTTGTTTGGGCACAAAATGAAAACTGTAAATACTGTTTTCGTCCCGTGCGCACGAGGGCGAAGGCAACAAGCAGGGCTCCTTTCCGCACGAGTGGAACAAAAATAACGGTGTGCTCTCATGGATGCTGCAGCAATCCACAATTGAAAATCATCAAATTCTGTTGCTCCGTAATCAGCGCATTCGAACCTTTCCCGCCAAATGAAGTCATGTTCTTCTTGCGAGTCAGGAACGACCAGGCTGCTCCCGGGCCGGTCACAAACTTTCTTAGCTTGCCACCAATCCATCTTGTCAGGAAGCAAGATGTAACAGGCGTCTTGCCAGGCCAACCGGGGTTGTATTTTTCTCGCATAAATTGGTTTGGATCATGAAATGAGCGTCGTTCATTTATAATGCAGTAACTCCAGAAAAATACACAAAAGCGGCGTCCTAAGTGGCATTTCTCACATCCCACGTCACGAAACTTTATCAACGAGTGGCTTTTCCCTTCTATTCCTCGGGGAAATAATAGCCACCTGTTACTCTGCAACATACACGTCCGATCTAAGCATAGACCGTTTGACGTTCGGGAATTAATTGATTAAAAATGGCCCAATTAGCATTTAATATAACCGGTAGATTTTTTTTATCTGTTGGCTTTTTTAAAAACAATGTTTGTTACATTTTGTACCCCCAAATCGGATGATGTTTGGTATAGCCGATGTTCGGTATAGCGGTGTTTGGTGTATTCTGATGTGCCCACATATGTAAGATTTTTGAACATACAGATGACAAAATACCAGGGTGAGGGAGCAGGTAGTGGTGGGAGCGTAATGCTTGGCACCATGGGAACGAGGTTGTACAGGATTCACAATACACGGAAAATAATGGTTTTACTCTTGTGAACTTTGGTGCAATAGTTTTTGTTAGGTGCTTACTGATCAATGACCGTCTCAAATAATGAGAAAACAAATCTACATTGTACTAAAATAATTATTAATCCTCAGTTTACATAATCGGCGCGGTTGTATTGGGATTTGGGAAGCTGCGGTAAGGAATTTTACCCCCCCCCCTTCCGAAACAAAAAGAAAACACGCCCAGTGTAAGAAAGCCTTACTTTTAGAGTTGTTTTTTTAGCAACTTAAATTTCTCGATTATATGTATGTCTGTTTCTTCTCAACCAAATTACCTCCTCTCCGGCCCCGCCCCCTAAAAAAACATATTATCTCTCCAATCCATTCCTGAACATTAAAATTCAATTTGTATTTATAGTTATTCCAACAGCTCTTCAACAAAAGTATTATTTCATTTTGTTTAGCTCCCCTTCCCAAAGTTATAGTTTATGACCGCGCATGCTTATTGCTCAAAAGTACATATTGTATTCTCAATTTGGTGCAACTTTTCAAATTTCAGTCTTGCAAGCAGTATGCCTTGAGAGTTACATGTATTTTCTAAATAATAAGTGTTTGAAGTCTCTTGTTGAGCAAACTCAAACTTATTTTAGGCATCCGGTTAAAAAAAATGTAAACGGCAAATTAATGTTCCGAGTTCAGTTCATTTCCAGGAGTTTGCGATAAATACACAATGCAAAAGCAACAGTTCTCAGTGTTTTAACTTGATGTGCGAAAGTAAAGTGATATCCAAACGAGAAGGTCGAAGGAGTGTCAGTACATAGCGTGTCCACCGTTCGAGGTTACAAATATGTGCAGTCGATGATAACTGGGATGAGACTCACTGAGCGGGATGAGGCTCACTGTTGAGCTGACAGACTTTCTTGTCATCAGCTTCTTCCGGAAATTGGAGGAGTTCTTAAAATCACATTGAATGCTTCATATATTAAAGATTAAGTTTCACTTTCGAAGGTTTACAGGTCAAAAAAGTTGCAGTTCTTCACATATTGCAGATCAGTCGCGTCAGCCTCGATGCTTGATGCGCTGTTGAGCTGACAGACTTTCTTGTCATCACCCTCCTGCCAGAGATTGAAGGAGTGGCATCGAGGCTCCGCCCAGCACGCCTGACCACACCCAATGACTCCCGCAGCCGTCAGGTTCTTGATCTCATGGTTGAGCAGACACTGGGATGTGAAGCGCCCGTTAGCATCAGCTTGCAGGCAATATGAGCGATGAGATGCGCGCATCTCACAAGCAACGTATTTCAAACCACTGCAATCAATGTCTCCCCACCGACCCTCAAAGTTCTGAGTCATTCGGACACAAATATCTTCAAATGTATTCGGCTCACCATGCCCCCAGTTTTTGTAGTTGGGATCCCCGTCGACACCATAGCACGAAAGCATCCCGCTGTTGTCGACATCGCGACATCTAATCCACAGTTCCAGTTCACTTGGGGTGTTGGCCCCAAATTTCTGCATCTCGACTTTCATTTCCCGCCAAATGAAGTCATGTTCTTCCTGCGAGTCAGGAACGACCAGGCTGCTCCCGGGCCGGTCACAAACTCTCTTAGCTTGCCACCAATTCATCTTGTCAGGCAGCAAGATGTAACAGGCGTCTTGCCAGGCCAACCAGCCGGGAGGACAGACGGCTAGCAGAGTTTGAAATACCCCGACAGTCATCAAGATCAGAACGTTTGCGAGGCTGAAAACTGACATCTTCATTCGTTGGCGTTTTTTCCCCCTCAAAATCTATGTGTAGATTCACGTCAAAGCCAATCTTTTATATTTATTCGGGATAAATACCTCTTTCCCTGTCTCTTCCTTTAGGATTCTCTCAGCTCTGACGTGGTGCTGAAATTTCACCAATTTATAACCAACCGCTCGGCGTACACACTGTTTACTGCAAGTTGCTAAGAAACGAAGGTTTGTTTAACCCCCTATTTATCACACAAATTAAAAGTGAACACGTGAGTCTAAGGGCCAAGGTCTATTAGATTGATGATGCGCCCTCGAGCGGAAAGTTAATTCCTAGAATTACTTTTTTTTTGCAATTTATTTACTGTACGACGCATTTACCGTGTGTATACACCTGTGTGTCTATTGTATGTGCGTGAACTATTTCTGCCGTTATAGATTTCTCCACAAAAACTTTGCTCAGCAACGGCTTGCGAGTGCGTCATTAACGTAGCCTGAAACATGCTTACTTATTGAAGGATAGGCCTTATTGTCATTATACTTCCAAGCAACGGTTCTACCATAATAGTTAGAGAAGTTGAAAACAAAATCAATATTTTACAATTGTCGAATGGACTAAAATTATGTTTCCATTCAGTCTGAAGGATAGACCTTATTATCATTATGCGTCTAAACAACGGTTTTACCAGTAATCTATAATTTGTAAATATGAATAATTGACTAGAGTTATCGTTTACATTGGGTCTGTGGCGTGATGGGGAAACGTAGGGATACTCCCCATTTGAGGCTTGTGTCGTTCTTTGCCCCTGCTTAGAATGTATAGGAAGGCAAATACGAGCTTTATATATATTTTTTAATCAACCAGCGGGATGCCGCGCCAAGCGCGGCACTCGCTAGCTGGGTAGAGTCTCGCTTTTTTTCCTTTAGAAAACCCCCTTTAATCGCCATAGACATTGCTTTCTGGTCTAAGTATGTTTGTTTGGGCACAGAATAAAAACTGTAAATATTGTTTTCGTCCCGTTCGCACGAGGGCGAAGGAAATCAGGATGGCGAAGGAAACCAGCAAGGCTAGTCCTTTCCGCACGAGTGGAACAAAAATAACGGTGTGCTCTCATGGATGCTGCAGCAATCCACAATTGAAAATCATCAAAATCTGTTGCTCCGTAATCAGCGCATTAGAACCTTTCCCACCAAATGATTTCTTGTTCTTCTTGCGAATCAGGAACGACCAGGCTGCTCCCGGGCCGTTCACAAACCTCCTTATAGCTTGCCACCAATCCATCTTGTCAGGCAGCAAGATGTAACAGGCGTCTTGCCAGGCCACCCAGCCCGGAGGACAGACGGCTAGCAGAGTTTGAACTACTCCAAGTGTCATCAAGATCAGAACGTTTGCAAAGCTAGAAACTGGCATCTTTATTGTTGAGGTAGTTGGAATCGACCTACACGCATGTTGGGGCCGAGGATGCACTAACCGTCCCCACATGTAGGTGTCACGTATACGCTACACGTATACACTGGGACAGTATGTGGTATCTGTCCACGTCGCGTGCGAGGCAGGCGATCTAAAGCCGGCCAAAAACCGACTTGATTCGTATTCTATATCAGATTGATGTTTATACCAATTTTTAAGTTCAAGCAGGGCTTCGTTTGAAAGAAAATCCGAGGATAATTATTGTCAAAAAAATAAACTCAGCAACAACAAACAAACACTAACAAACTACGAACACTAAAGAAAAACGAAGACAAAACCAAAGAGGTGATAACAACATCGGGTAAATAAGTGATAGGAAGGACACACGAGTTTTCCTTTATAGGATTTTGCTGTCAGACGAGACTTGTCATTGGGAGGTGCCTATCGTTTGACTGGGCCTGCAACATGACTTTACGAGAGGGCGCTATTTAATGTGAATTGCGTCTTATTTTGTCGCCTTCAAAATAGAATATAGAGATAGTCAACCGATGCAACACTTTTGCTCAAACACTTGATTGTATGTTGAGCAAAGAATGACGAGCAAAATGAGGACGCCCTCGCTCGTCGCATGGTGGCGCTGTACAACCGAAAGTATTTTTGAACGTTGCATCAGAATAGAATTATCATAATATTGCACCGTCTTTGACTAAAGTATAATTAAATAAATTTATGAACCGGGCTTTAAGCATATTCTCCCTCCGCCTCAACTCACAGTTAGGGTTCTAGACCGCTGGATTAACTCGACACTCACTATAAAAACAAACCATTCGCGGGGTAGGCGGGGTCAAGATATTCAAGATAAACATAAAGCCCGGTTTATACTCGGCGCGAAAGCGAAAGCGAACGCGCATTTGTGACGTCGTGGCAATTATTCGCGCTGCGAATTCGCAAAAGTTGAACATATTTCAACTCGGGCAAATTTTGCAGCAAACGTGCCATGAAGTCAAATTCGCTTCGCATTCGCATTCGCGTGAAGTATGAACCAGGCTTTACAGAAAAAAAAATTGTCAAACTATTTTTTGGCAAGAAAATTTTTTGAAATTGCAACTTATAGCGCATCGATACACTCCCATATTATGAATAAGTCAGCCTGAAAAGCCATCCCTTTGCAAAAATACGACAAACAATAGTTCCGTTACAAATTAAAATCTAAACATTGTGCCACGATAGCCACTATTTTTATTGTTATCTTGGAACGCTCAATTGTCAAGGCCTTTTCTGGTTGTATTTTTCTCGCATAAATTGGTTTGGATCATGAAATGAGCGTCGTTCATTTATAATGCAGTAACTCCAGAAAAATACACAAAAGGGGAATAACCATTAATTGCTAGCTTTCTGCCTTGTGTTATCGTCCAAATGTCAATTAGACATTGATGGAAACAAATTAGTTAAGTTCAATTCTCCAATTTATTTCAGTTGTATAGTTCACTGAAGCGCAAAGCCAATATAAAATATCCAAAGCTGCTTACTCCCTGTACTTTTCTTTTCATCTCAGAGTACGCGTAACCTTTACACGTCTGATACGCATCAGCGGCAGCCATTTCTATAGTCAGGATTTGGAGGTAACAGAGGCGTGGACGGATGTATCTCGGGGGGAGGTGCCATGTTCATATAACAATCGAATGTTTGGTCCTAGGATTTTCTAGACCTTGTATATTTTCTTAAAGTGCACCAAGTGCGTCAAGGCATGGCTTGCACCTGGTGTTTTGGTTTTTGTTTCCTATAATTTCTTTCGTCTTAAGATGAATTTCCCTCTGGAGAAAGGTAGGGAGTCTGGTTGAAGGGGATTAACGACTTTTACAGACATCTGAATTAAAACAAAATGGCAAAGACTGATCATTTTCAAATTCTACTTACAAAAGCGTCCGTTGCTAATAATATTTGGACAATTAATGCATGGACTTACGACTCGAGTCTATGCCGAATTAGGAATGAAGTTTCCTGGTTGAATTCTCTATGTATGTATGTATGCTTCATTCGGTACTTTGATTTCGCCTAACTTTGACCTTCCTTTAACCCCGGAAGTAAAGATGAAGCAACTTCACGTACACAAGAACAATTCATCAAGGCATGGTCTATCAGATCGCAAGTGTGAACACGATTCTTCATTTTGTTCATGAGTTATATTGAAACAAATCAGTCACTTTTTGAACTCAAATCACTTGTAATTTCATACACGATGAAGTCATCATGACGTCACACTTGTATGCACATCTCTGTGTCAGGCTTGATGTTTGTTCCAATTTTCAACTAAACTTTTGAACTGAATTGAGTACCGTGTTCAATTTTTGTGAGGTGGTATATATAGATATTGCCTTGGACAAACCCGCTTGACGGCGTCCTAAGCGGCATTTCTCACATCCCACGTCACGAAACTTTATCAACGAGTGGCTTTTCCCTTCTATTCCTCGGGGAAATAATAGCCACCTGTTACTCTGCAGCATACACGTCTGATCTAAGCATAGACCGTTTGACGTTCGGGAATTAATTGATTAAAAATGGCCCAATTAGTGTTTAATATAACCGGTAGATTTTTTTTCTATATGTTGGCTTGGGATGATGTTTGGTATAGCCGATTTCGGTATAGCGGTGGTGGGTGTATTCTAATTTGCATATGCAAGATTTGTGAACATGCAGGTGACAAAATACCAGGGTTAGGGAGCAGGTAGTGGTGGGAGCGTACTGCTTGATACCATGGGAACGAGGTTGTACAGGATTCACTATACACGGAAAATAATTATAAACTGGTTTAACTTTTGTGAACTTTTGGTGCGATAGTTTTTATTAGGTGCTTACTGATCAATGACCTTCTTAAATAATGAGAAAACAAGTCTACATCGTCCTTAAATATTAATCCTCAGTTTAAATAATCGGCGCGGTTGTATTGGGATTTGGGAAGCTGCGGGAAGTAATTTTTCCCCCCCCCCCTCCGAAACAAAAAGAAAACACGCCCAGTCTAAGAAAGCCGTACTTTTAGAGTTTTTTAGCAAATTAAATTTCTCGATTATATGTATGTCATTTTCTTCTCAACCAAATTACCTCCTTTCCGGCCCCGAACCCCCCCCCCCAAAAAAAAATTATCTCTCCGATCCATTCCTGAACATTCAAATTCAATTTGTATTTATAGTTTTTCCACAGCTCTTCCACAAAAGTATTATTTCAATTTGTTTAGCTCCCCTTCCCAAAGTCTATGACGCGCATGTTTATTGCTCAAAAGTTCATATTTCATCCTCAATTTGGTGCAACTTTTCAAATTTCAGTCTTGCAAGCAGTATCTGCCTTGAGAATTAAATGTATTTACTAAATAATAAGTGTTTGAAGTCTCTAGACTTGTTGAGCAAACTCAAACTTATTTTAGGCATCCGATTAAGAAAAATGTAAACGGCAAATTAAAGTTCCGAGTTCAGTTTCCAGGAGTTTGGGGTCAATACACGATGCAAAAGCAACAGTTCTCAGTGTTTTAAACTGATGTGCGAAAGTAAAGTGATATCCAAACGAAAAGACCGAAGGAGTGTCAACAGTACATAGTGTGTCCACCGTTCAAGGTTAGAAATATGTGCAGTCGGTGATAACTGGGATGAGACTCACTGAGCGGGATGAGGCTCACTGTTGAGCTGACAGACTTTCTTGTCATCAGCTTCTTCCAGAAATTGGAGGAGTTCTTAAAATCACATTGAATACTTCGTGTTAAAGATTAAGTTTCACTTTCGAAGGTTTACAGGTCGAAAAAGTTGCAGTTCTTTACATATTGCAGATCAGTGTCGTCAGCCTCGATGCTAGTCGCGCTGTTAAGCTGACAGACTTTCTTGGCATCACCCTCCCGCCAGAGATTGAAGGAGTGGCATCGAGGCTCCGCCCAGCACGCCTGACCACACCCAATGACTCCCGCAGCCGTTAAGTTCTTGACTTCATGGTTGAGCAGACACTGGGATGTGAAGCGCCCGTTAGCATCAGCTTGCAGGCAGTAAGCTGAGAGACGCGCATCTCACAAGCAGCGTACCTTTTCTTGTCGCAGCCAATATCATTCCATTGCCCGTCTGTTTGCACTCTCATCCTTACACAATCATTAGTCCCAGAAAATGAGCTATGATCATCTTCCCAGAATGTGAATACTGGAGGGATGTCATCACCTGAACACTCCCAGCGCCTCGAATATTCATTCTTTTTACACCCAATCCACAGTTGCATGTCTTTGTCAGAATTGGCGCCATACTCTTGCATTAGCTTTTTCATTTCCCGCCAGATGAAGTCCTGTTCCTCCTGCGTGTCAGGAACGACCAGGTTACTCCCGGGCCGGTTACAAACCTTCTTAGCTTGCCACCAATTCATCTTTTCAGGCCGCAAGATGTAACAGGCGTCTTTCCAGGCCAACCAGCCGGGAGGACAGACGGCTAGCAGCGTTTGAAATACCCCAACAGTCATCAGGATCAGAACGTTTGCGAGGCTGAAAACTGACATCTTCATTCGTTGGCGTTTAATGGTCTTTTTCTCTCAAACAGCCCTCTTCCTGTCTCTCCCTTCAGGTATGTTTCAGGTCTGACGTGTCTCACTAAATCTCACTAAATTATAAGTCATCGTTTGGCCTTAATAATGAATCGTCTATTTACTGCAAGTTGCTTAGAGACGAACGTTTTGCCAATTGTTCCCGATTTCAGAGAGTCCTGTTTTTTTCCCGGAAATTATAATTTGAACAAGAAGAAGTGATGTTTTAATATTTCTCTCTATAGATATCTCTCAGGTCTGACGTGTTTCTGAAAACTCATTAAATCATAAGCAATCGTTTGGCCTTAATAAATCTTCTATTTACTACAAGTTGCTTAGAGACGACCGTTTTGCTAATTGTTCCCGAATTCAGCGAGTCCTGTTATTTTCCGGAAATTGAAATTTGAACAAAGAAAAGTGTGGTTTTAATATTTTCTCCCTCTTGAGAGAAATGCCTTGGCCAAGGTCCAATTATATAGATGTTGCGCTGTCTAAAAGCAGAATAGTATACAAATATTGAATGGCTCAGAATGGAATGGGAGGAATATTATCGCAATGTAAAATCTGAACTGTTATTCTATTTCTTGAGGGAAAGCCGAGTGAAATGGAAAAGTCCAGATTTTACCGAGTGATAATATTCCACCATTTCACAACTTTTTTCAAGCCACTCAATATTTGTTTTGTTTACCTAACAGAAAGATCCTTGTCATTTGATTTACAGTTAAAATGATCTTCTATTACAATACAAAATTTGTGGAAATGTTTGAACCCAACTCTGTAGCTACTGGCTCTTGGAGTTGGACGATCAACGCGCACTGCAGCATGCATTTGCACACAAATACTGCCCCATGAAACAAGGATGTTCCAACTGCAGCCATGTGGTTGCGAAGGCTGATTTCTAAAGGTTACGTATAATACTGTATTTTGAATGAAACAACATGCACACAGACATGTACACGTTGGCGGGCGAAATTTTGAATATCAATTACTCCCGTTTAAAAGACCGTACCTTCAAGCAACTGTTAGGGTTTGTTTCCCAATACAATGATCCAACTATAATGCTAAAAATCGTTTTGATATGTACAGTACTTTCCTTTGAAATTAGAAACATAGGCCTGTTACGTGCATTGTTAAAAGTTGTAACACCGGTGTTTGCAATATCTGTCAATCTTTTCAAGCCTCACGAATTTAATAAGGTTCCTATCCATCATGGCGTGCAGTAAAAATTTGCAAAATAGCCTCCTTTACGAGTTATTTATTAACAAATATCACCCTTTTTTTTGCCGGTTTCCATTGGTCGATACCGAGACCCACGCAAACTCAGTCGATACCGAGACCCACGTGACAATGAGAGTGGATACAGGAACGAAATTGTTAAGTTCTGTAATTGGTGCAAAGATAACTTCCTAATATTGAACACGCAGAAGACTCAAGAAATTGTTTTTGATTTTAGGAAAAATCAGAATGTTATCAAACCTGTTGTTATTAGTGGTGATGAAATCCAAATTGTGACAGAGTATAAGTACCTTGGGACGTACATTGATAGTAAATTGAATGGGAATGTGAATACTCTTAAGTTATGTGCCAAGGCTAGTCAACGGCTCTTTTTCCTGCGGAAATTGAAATTATTTCATGTTAATCGTGATATTATGTTGCTTTTTTTATCAGAGTGTCATACAGTCCGTCATGTCTTTTTGTTGTATCGCCTGGTTTAATGGTTTGACTGTTGCGAATTCGAACAAGTTGAAGAGGATCACTAAAATGCCAGCAGGGTCATTGGTGTTGATGTTCTGGACATTCAATCAATGTACCACAATGCTCTTGAATCCAAACTGAGAACCATTATGCAAGACGATACTCACCCACTCCATTCGTTCATAGTACAAAACAGGTCAGGTCGAATCCGTCAATTGAACTCTCGTACAACACGACACAACCTTTCATTTTTACCCAGTGCAGTTTCACATTTTAACAAGAATTATACTAGATAATGCTGTTTTTTATAATCGTGCTGTAGTGTGTTTTTAGTGCAATCAGATTAGCCCTTATTCTGTTTTATCTCATAATATTCTTATCCACCCCTCCTCATGCATCTACCCATTTGTGTCAGGTTAAATTAGTAAATTGAAATCTCGTTAACACGACACATTTTTTATTATTTTTACCCAGGGCAATCCCGTGTTTTTAATCAGACTTATAGTATAGATAATGCTTTTAAATCGTGATGTAAATGTGTGTGTTTATACCCCTCGTACATGTAAGTTTCAACCCTTTCCCTGTTTCCTTTTCCCCCGCTCATATCCCCCTGGCTTTCTTATACCCCCCCCCCCTAGTTTGCCATTGTTTCCTTCCCATTTTTTGTCTTTATACACAATAGCTCTATCAATCCAGATATTTTATTTATTTATTTAATTAGGCTAAATTTGTTGTTCTATTTCTGTTTACGTGTACTCTTGTCAGTGTTCTTATATTGTTACGTCTATTTGTACATTTATGTAATATTTTTTTTTGGTTTTTAATGTGAAGTTTTTAAGTGCTTTATACATTATATTTGTGTGCAGAACGAGGAGACAAGTTTCATGTTTTTACATGAGAATAAATAAATAAATAAATAAATAAATAAATAAATAAATAAACTCCCGCCGAGTGAGGCTAATGAATATGCTTATAATATATTATATGCACTTCGTCATTGGTGCCCCAAAATCGGCCAAGCATGTGAGCCAACCTGAAAACCTTCATGCACGTGAATTTGGTCGTTAAAAAATCCTCGTCAAAATATTGCTTGGAGATAGTTCAATGTGTATAGCCTAACGCAAACGTTCGCAACACAGATTAAGCTGAAATTCGGAGTATTGAATGATATAACTTCAACTACTCCCGACTTGATGGTCAGCTTTACCAGTAACTAGTATTGACGTTTCGGCATCGATGACGGCGATTTTTTTTTTCACTGACATGAAGTTTAGAATTTGTTCTTCCGATATAATTTAACTTTTCAATTATACTGAGTATATTTTCTGGGAAACACAGCGTTCAAAAGGCCATGCTTTTGAGGTGCATGAATTTCACTGCTTTGTTTTAGCGTCTGAGTACGCAATCGGATTAACTTTGTTTTACAACGGGGGCGCTTGGTCTTTGGATTTTTGAAGTCTGTAGATGATCACAAACACAGCTCTTTGTTGAAGTAAAAAGGTGAGCACTATGTTAATTTCCAGTCTCAGATCAGGACCGCTGTACACGCAGGAAATACAACAAAGAATAGAATTAATAGCGTCAAGAATTTCGATTAAACTGCTGTTTTTTACAAGTTCCAAAACTCGAAACGACATTGTCCGCAGAACTCCAGCTACCTATGCAATGCCGAGGTATTAGTGTTCCATTAAACAGCCAGGATGAAAGATAAACACCAACAAAATCGGAATAAAGAAATATCTATAATTATGTTCATGTGTTTGAAGCATATTATTACATTCCTAGAAGTAACAGCTCTCCGCGTACTTGTAGTCTTCGGCACTGGCCTTGGCATCCGGTTAAACAAAAGAAGGTCAACGGCAAACTGATGTTTCCAGTTCAGTTCGTTTCCAGGTGTTTGCGATAAATACCATGTCAATACCAGTGCAGTCAATGATCACTGGTTTGAAATCTTCCTTGGAGAGGGTTGAGACAGCGCTGTTGAGCTGACAGACTTTCTTGTCAACAGTTTCCTTCGGAAATTCGAGTTCTTAAAATCACCTTGAATACTTCGCATTTAAGATTAAGTTTCACTTTCGAAAATTCACAGGTCGAAAAAGTTGCAGTTATTCACAAATTGCAGATCAGTGTCGTCAGTCTCGATGCTGGTCGCGCTGTTGAGCTGACAGACTTTCTTGTCATCACCCTCCTGCCAGAGATTGAAGGAGTGGCATCGAGGCACCGCCCAGCAGGACTGACTACACCCAATGACTCCCGCAGCCGTCAGGTTCTTGATCTCATGGTTGAGCAGACACTGGGGTGTGAAGCGCCCGTCAGCATCAGCTTGTAGGCAGTATGAGCAATGAGAGGCGCGCATCTCATCCAATCCACAATTCCAAGTCATGTCTTGACTGTGCGCCATACTCTTGCATTAGCTTTTCCATTTCCCGCCAGATGTAGTCATGTTCTTCCTGCGAGTCAGGAACGACCAGGCTGCTCCCGGGCCGGTCGCAAACCTTCTTAGCTTGCCACCAATCCATCTTGTTAGGCAGCAAGATGTAGCAGGCGTCTTGCAAGACCAACCAGCCGGGAGGACAGACGGCTAGCAGAGTTTGAAATACCCCAACAGTCATCAGGATCAGAACGTTTGCAAGGCTGAGAACTGACATCTTCATTCGTTGGCGTTTCTTTCTCAAACTCAATGTCAGTGTGTCGATTCACGTTTAGTCAACTCTTTAATGTCTATTCAGGATAAACACCTCTCTCTCTCTGTCTCTGTCCCCTCCTTCAGGTTTCTCGTAGCTCTGACGTGTTGCTTAAATTTCACCTTTAATATAACCAATCGCAGCTCAGCCTGCACGTGCACGTTGTCTGCTGCAAGTTGCTAAGAAACGAAGGTTTGTTTTACCCGATTAATCACGCAAAATTCAAAGTGCACCCGCGAGTCTCCCTTTGGGACATCATTGGCCAAGGTCTTTTAATTGATGATGCGCCCTCGAGCGGAAACTTAATTCCCATAATTACCTTTTTTTTACAATTCATTTGCTATATGCCGCTCCCAATGAAAGTAGATGCCTGTTTCCCCCTCATAATCACAATGCGGCTACGCTTGGCGCACAGTAGCTTGCTCAGTAATTGTTGTGTGGGAGTGACCCTCTTACTCGCACCCATTTGCCATCACAATGTGGATCCACGTTTGTGAGTGTATCGATGAACAGTGTAAGTTGCAATGAAAAAAAAAATCGCAAAAAATAGGCAGCCACTGCGTACACCACCAACTTTTGCTGGAAAAAAGGTTTAAGTGTTCAGAAATTACCTTAGATCTAGAATAAATAAAAAAGAAATACGGGGCCCTTAAGCGGGCCCCGAACCCCACGCCGTAGATTGTTGAGTAAATTTTTTTGTGGGAACAAAATTTGTTTTGGCCCCCTAAAAATTGTGTTCTGGATCAGCCCTTGACTAAAACGAGAACAATTCTTGAACCTCCACAATAATATAAATAGTTGACGGAAAGCATGTGGACGTAGAGCCAATTTATTCTCTACGTCATTTTTATTACAATACACTATGTACAATTATGTTAGTGCACTGTGTGTGCGTGACTGGGGAAGTTTGTGGACCCATTGCCGGTAGATTTTTATTGGGCGTGGCGGAGCTTAGCGCTCTGTGAGCTGCTGCATGTACTTGATTGTTTGTCAAAGGCGCGCAGGATAGTGCAGTGCATGGTTAGTGCTTGTACAAACACTGCCTTGTGGGGTACCGGAACAATGGGAGGTACCCCACAAGGAATGCCCACCGACCTGCGGGGTACCGTTTTGGTACCCCACAAGTTTTTCACGAAATGGATATATGGATTTTACTCAAAAACTAGGAATTTCCAAGGTGGGTTGATCGGTCGCAAATGGAAGAGTTTAGAAAAGGGATATTAAGTCCGAATTTCAGCCCAGGAAATTAACTATGGTTATAATAACAGCATTTTGACATAAGTGTGCGACGTTGCAAAATTTAGAACACGAGAACAAAGGAAGTGCCCCACTTCTATGCCTATGTAAGCCTGCGTGCATGTACATGCGCATAGTAAGATTACGTTACGGCTACTCACGTGATTACGGGGGAGTTGATGTTGCGGACAGCGAGCGAGCAGGAGGTAAATTACTTGTGCTCTGCGTTTTGGAAAATGCTTATTCGCGATTTGTACGTAGTCGTATGAGCTGTGCTGGGGTTACGCTGGCATGTATAGCTGATGTATGGTGTACTATAAAGGACACCTATCTGTCCATCGTACCTGTGAGTAAAACCATCGTGCCTGTGAGTAAAACCATCGTGCCTGTGAGTAAAACATCGCGCCTGTGAGTAAAAACATCGTGCCTGTGAGTAAAACATCGCGCCTGTGAGTAAAAACATCGTGCCTGTGAGTAAAACATCGCGCCTGTGAGTAAAAACATCGTGCCTGTGAGTAAAACATCGCGCCTGTGAGAAAAAACATCGTGCCTGTGAGTAAAACATCGCGCCTGTGAGTAAAAACATCGTGGCTGTGAGTAAAAACATCGTGCCTGTGAGTAAAACATCGCGCCTGTGAGTAAAAAACATCGTGCCTGTGAGTAAAACATCGCGCCTGTGAGTAAAAACATCGTGCCTGTGAGTAAAACATCGCGCCTGTGAGTAAAACCATCGTGCCTGTGAGTAAAAACATCGTGCCTGTGAGTAAAAACATCGTGCCTGTGAGTAAAAACATCGTGCCTGTGAGTAAAAACATCGTGCCTGTGAGCAGGTCCATCGTGCCTGTGAGTAAAACCGTCGTGCCTAAGGGGCGCCATGTTTAAATAAATTATTTAACAAAATTGTTAATATATAATTCATTATTTATTATATAATTCAGTTTTCCAGATAATTATATGTAAATAAACTGTTTGGCAGTTTGTATTATATGTAAATAAATCTATTTGCCACTGCATTATTTATATATATATTTTTTTTGCAACCTAATTATTAACATATAGTTTTGGGCAAACTTGAATTATTTATATATAATTTATTTGCAACATTATTATTTATATATAATTTTACGCACACTTGTTTTATTTATATATAATTGATTTGCAACCTTTTTATTTATATATAATTTTTTGCACACTTTATTTATTTATACCTAATTTATTTGGTACCTCATTATTTATATATAATTTTTTGCACGCTTTAATTATTTATCATATAATTTATTTGGTACCTCATTATTCTCAGACAACACACAAAACCACGCATCCAAACGATGACTTGACTTTTTGGCATAGTTTTTGAGCCGCTATTTTTTTTCTCCTTGGTCAATGTTTAACTTGATTAAATGGCAGTGAATACCATTAACGGAACAATTAAAATTATCTTTCGATTTACTTAAAGTTATTTGCCTAAACATTTTGGCACGCTTGCCATAAAACGGGGCACGCTTGCCCCTCCTTGCCATGCTTGGCATCACTGGGCCCAAAACCTTGGCACGCTTGCCAACCATTCACTAGCCCCACCAGAACAAGTGGGTGCTAGCCAAAGTGTTTTTTTAAGTTTTTGTCACGTGACTTGAATATATGCAAAAATTACTTAATAAATTGGAAAAGCAGCCCGATTTGGTCCACCGCTCGTAGATACGGTTGGCATGCCCCATCAGTACAAATGGGTGCTTGGCGTACTTTTTTACAAAGACTAAACACAACCTGTTAAATGTTTAACATCCAAATTCCAAGTCTTACTTCAGAACTAAATACCCAACTTGTTTATTTAGTTTGAATTGAGGCACTGCCTGTCGCTCCCAGGACCTTACTGCCATTTATAAATTCGTAAAATATGGCGGATGAAGGGGAGGAGGTGGGTTTATTTTTGATGTAGCGGTCTCAAAAAGCTACGCCGAACTGGCCTTTCTTGCGCGCGTGCATTGCAATGCACGCGCGTGAACTTGATAGATTTGTATCAACTTAGCAAAAAACATCAATCCTTATGCCAAGAACATCGTTTTTGGCTATAAGCCATCAAGGGGCAGGTAACTGCAATTCGGCCAATCGATATGTTTACTTTTGTTTTCTTTTCCTACACCATAGCAACCATCAGCTGATAAAAGAAAGTGTAGGACTCAACTGTGCGTTTGTGGAGAATAATGTATTTTATCTTTCAGTGATAAAATGAATTATTTGTATATATTTTTTTGCACTACACTGCGGGATAGATCATGATGGCTATCGTAGCTAGCTAGTGCGAGCGTTGTGCATAGCTATATTCTCCGTAATTTTTAAGAATCGTTGACCTGAAATACGCTAGTTTACATTAATTAAGACAAGGGTTTACAACATTTGAGAGTCATTTCCAATAGCTTTCGGGGCGCAAATTACAAAAATTCAGACCCACCCAAAATACACAATACTGCATGTTTTCTATAGCAAGTGCGGTTTGCAATGTGATATGACTATTTAAAACATAGGCGTGTCCTAGTAAAGGTAATTTGCATGCGAGTTTCATTATTTAGCTCAGAAAACCATTATATAATAAATAATGCATTATATAATAAATAATGCTTATATAATTAATAATGAATTATATATAAATAACGAATTATATATAAGTAATGAATTATAAAATAATTAATGGATTATAAAAGACATAATAAATTATGTATAAATAAATAAAGTGTGCAAAAAATTATATATAAATAAAAAGGTTGCAAATCAATTATATATAAATAAAAAAGTGTGCGTAAAATTATATATAAATAATAATGTTGCCAATAAATTATATATAAATAATACAAGTAGGCCCAACACTATAGGTTAATAATTAGGTTGCAAAAAAAATATATATATAAATAATGCAGTGGCAAATAGATTTATTTACATATAATGCAAACTGCCAAACAGTTTATTTACATATAATTATCCGGAAAATTGAATTATATAATAAATAATGAATTATATATAAACAATTTTGTTAAATAATTTATTTACACATGGCGCCCCATAGGCACGACGGTTTTACTCACAGGCACGATGGACCTGCTCACAGGCACGATGTTTTTACTCACATGCACGATTTTTTTACTCACAGGCACGATGTTTTTACTCACAGGCACGATGTTTTTACTCACAGGCACGATGGTTTTACTCACAGGCACGATGGTTTTACTCACAGGCACGATGTTTTTACTCACAGGCACGATGGTTTTACTCACAGGCACGATGTTTTTACTCACAGGCGCGATGTTTTACTCACAGGCACGATGTTTTTACTCACAGGCGCGATGTTTTACTCACAGGCACGATGTTTTTACTCACAGGCGCGATGTTTTACTCACAGGCACGATGTTTTTACTCACAGGCACGATGTTTTACTCACAGGCACGATGTTTTTACTCACAGGCGCGATGTTTTACTCACAGGCACGATGTTTTTACTCACAGGCGCGATGTTTTACTCACAGGCACGATGTTTTTACTCACAGGCGCGATGTTTTACTCACAGGCACGATGTTTTTACTCACAGGCACGATGTACAGATAGGTGTCCTTTATAGTACACCATACTGATGTGTTGCAAGTACAGCGCTGTCTTAGCTGTACATTGCTGATACTGGCTTGCACGGTCGATGCGTTGCGGGTACAAGGCTGTACTACTGCACATTGCTTATACTGCTGTATATTGATTATGCTGTTGTACATTGCCTGTGCGGTACATTGCTGACGCTTGGGCGCACTGTAGACATTGTGATGCATTGCTGACATTGCGATGCATTGCTGACATTGTTGTGCATTTTGGATGCTGTTGCACATTGCTGCTGCGTGCATAGGCTTGACTCTTCTCTCCAACAGTTAAGGGGCCCAGATAATAAACAACCACACCTATTATTTCCAATTGCTGTACATTTAACGATTATTGTTGAATAAATGATCATTGTTGATTGAGGTTACCGACAATTCTGTTTCAAGGGACTCTGTTACAGGTTCATTATGCAATTAACAGGGTAATTAAAAATCATTCACAATTGGCGATAGATTTCCACCAAACCGACCTGCACCCTTAGCCTTGAAGGTCGGTCTGAGTGATCTGTCGTCTAGGAAAGAGCCTTGGTGTGAGAAGATTGTCTTCACCCTAATAAGTGTCAGACTTATCCTAACATGCTCAGGTTGGCCCGGGGAGTTCCCACCAAAATAGGAAATGCTGACATAGATTTAACTTTGATTAATCTTAGTGGAAATCAAATTTTCGTTGTTTAAAACCAATTGAACCTAAGAAAGTCAGTATGTACAGCTTACCTTGTTATAGCAGGTTTGGTAGATATTTCGATGTTCCTTTTCTGATCGTACCGTCTGGCTACTGCTGGGCGTTTCAGTGCAATATTAGCTGAGGACAGATGTTTAGTACTTGCACATGAAGTTGTTGCAATTTAATAAACTCTGTAGTACTTGTGGTGATTATGACGTCAAAATCAGCAATTCCGTTTTATATTATGCCTCTATTAGTGTTTATCATTAAGTCAACTACCTAAGAGGTTTATGTAAAAAAAAAAAAACATAAACAACATTAAAAAAAATTATGAAGCCAAATTCGGTCGGTGCTGGTGCTTACATTCTCTGTGACAATGGATTTGGATCAGTGGCTTATCGAAGTAGCTATTTTAATAACTAAAAAAATCCTGCAACACCCCTCCCCCCATTCCCCCAATCCTTTGCCAGCCCCAGTTTACCCCGCTATTACCATTTTCAGGGTTGAAAACTCTGTAAACCAAGTATGAAAAAATAGTTTTCGTCCCGGCTCACTGAAAAAGAGAAAGGAGGCCCATTATGTTTTCCAAAAGATAGCGGTATTCCAAGATGGCAGACGGATTCTTCCATTTTCTCGACTCTTTTGCTGATACGTTTGAGTCCAAAGGAGTCTTCACATAGCCTACAACCAGTTTTGAACTTGTTCACATAGCTACTATTTGGCAGGAAACAAATAAAAACGCAACATATTGCACCCGTTTGAGTTTTTAAGACACAAAAAGGAGGAGAACTGGGAAAAGGAAGCTGGCGGGACGAGACGCAGTGTTTTTTTTTTTTACTTTTACAAATAAGGGCACCTTTTAAGATAGAAATGTCCTAAGTTTTCACCTGCCCTGAAATTGGATAGTCCTCCGACATTAAGGTAACTTCACCCCCATATCTGGTTTATGACGACAATATCTCGGATTGCAGAAACAAACAAACAAACACCCCAACACCCCGACAAACAACAACCACCACAATAAAACATCCGAACCCGTAGATGCCCAAGAGTAATAATGACAAAAGATCCTCTCTCCCTGGGAAATATCAACTGGTGAAGCTTCTGGTGCTTGTTTTGGTGCGGTGATTTTTATTAGGTGCTGAATCTGTCAATAACACACTCAATTAATTCGAATAAATTCCATCAATCAAGCCCACATTTTCACTCGATGATTATTACACATGAACAGTTTATACTATCATCACGACCAGTCTAACTAAACCATGCTGTTTGGTTCTTTTAAACAAAACTAATTTTCACAATGTTGTCACACAGGCCCAACTCCCCCGAAATACACTATTGTTTCAGCAAATCTTTCCCGCCAATTCAAATAATATTTTTCTCGTGATTGTATTTATTCCAACAGCTCCTCAACAAAAGCATTACGTCAAAGTTTTAGCGCCCCTTCCCAAAGTTAGTTTATGGCCGCGCATGCTCGATACTCCAAAGTACAAATAAATTTTATCTCTGTAAAATTCAGTCTTGCAAGCAGTATATGCCTAGAGAGTTTTCATCTGAATAATAAGTGTTCAATTCTCTTGTCAAGCAAACCCAAAAGAATTTTGGGTTTGCTTCACATTAAAAAACAAAAAGAAGGTAAACGGCAAATTAATGCCCCGAGTTCAGTTCATTTCCAGGACAATACAAAAGCAACAGTTCTCAGTGTTTTAACTTGATATGCGAAAGTTAAGTAATATCCAAGAAAAAAGGCAGAAGGAGTGCCAACAGTACATAGTGTGTTCAAGGTATTATGTGCAGTCAGTGATCACTGTTTTGAAATCTTCCTGCGCTGTTGAGCTGACAGACTTTTTGTCAACAGTTTCTTCCGGAAATTCGAGTTCCTGAAATCACCTTGAATACTGCGTATTTAAGATTAAGTTTCACTTTCGAAAATTCACAGGTCGAAAAAAGTTGCAGTTCTTCACATATTGCAGATCAGTGTCGTCAGCCTCGACGCTGGTCGCGCTGTTGAGCTGACAAACTTTTTTTTATGTCATCACCCTTCTGCCAGAGATTGAAGGAGTGGCATCGAGGCTCCGCCCAGCACGCCTGACCACACCCAATGACTCCTGCAGCCGTCAGGTTCTTGATCTCACGGTTGAGCAAACACTGGGATGCGAAGCGCCCGTTAGCATCAGCTTGCAAGCAGTATGAGCGATGAAAGACGCGCATCTCACACGCGGCGTACTTTTTCTCGTCGCAGCCAATATCATTCCATTTCCCGTCTGTTTTCCCTCTCATCCTGACACAATCAACATTCCTAGAAAGAAAATGAGTCAAGATCATCTTCCCAGAATGTGAATACTGGAGCGAATTTATCACCGGAATACTCCCAGCGACTCGAAATTTCATTCTTTTTACACCCAATCCACAGTTGCATGTTATTGTCAGAATTGGCGGCATACTCTTGCATTAGCTTTTCATTTCCCTTAAGATGAAGCCCTGTTCTTCCTGCGAGTCAGGAACAACCAGGTAACTCCCGGGCCGGTCACAAACCTTCTCAGCTTGCCACCAATCCATCTTGTCAGGCAGCAAGATGTAACAGGCGTTTTGCCAGGCCAACCAGCCGGGAGGACAGACGGCTAGCAGAGTTTGAAATACCCCGACAGTCATCAAGATCAGAACATTTGCAAGGCTGAAAACTGACATCTTCATTCGTTGGCGTTTTTCTTCAAACGAAATGTCAGTGTGTCGATTCACATTGAGTGAACTTTTTTATGTCTATCCAGGATAAACATCTTTCCCCTATCTCTTCCTTCGCGTTTCTCTCAGCTCTGACGTGGTGCTGAAATTTCACCAATTTATAACTAATCGCTCGATGTGCACATTAATTTTGTTTACCGCAAGTTGCTGAGAAACGATGTTTATCTGACCCGATGTATTATTAATCCGTATCTTAAATATTACGCAAAATTAATTTGAAACCGAGCCTCCCTTTTGAGACATCAATTGGCTAAGGTCTAATAATAAAGATGTTGCGCCCTCTAACGGACAGGTACCGGAAGTAACCTTGTTTTTACAATTCATTTACTATACGGCGCTGCAATGAAAACAGATGCCTGCCCGATTATTTTCTAATAACGAGGCGGCTGCGTTGGGCACAGTACCTTGCTTTATGTTTGAGTGATACATGTTACTCGCACACATTTGGTATCATAATGTTGATCAATGTGCGGGAGTGTATCGGTAAATGAGCAGTTGCAATTCCAAACATTATCTTGCCAGAATAAAAAGTGTGACAATTGTTTTCTTAAAGTTTATCTTGAGTATTTTGCTCCCTCCCCCACTTCGCTGCTAATGAATTTTTAAAGAAGGTGAGTGTCGAGTTAACCCAGTGGTCTTGAACCCTGTTAACTATGAGTTGGGACGGAGGAGAATATGCTTTAGTCTCTTATTCCGATCCACTGAGCCACCGTTCCCCTCAAAAATATAACAAAATTGATTATATTATCCTTTAGCCAGATAGATGGTGCAATATTTTAGTCTGATCTGACGCAACACGCTGAAATGATAATTCAGGCTCGGTTGTACGGTGCCACCTTACGATGAGTTTTTGCAATGAGAGAGGGCGCCCTGATATTGCTCCGTAATGGCTGTGAATGCATGAGCCACAGTGTTGCAACAGTGGAGCATCTTTAGATTCGATTTTGTATGACGACATTAACTTTTGAAGACAACACAATAAAGCACAATTCATTTAAACGATGATATTGAATAGCGCCCTCTTGTGATGTCATGCAGCAGTCCCCATGGTTCCAATACACATACGAGCCAACCTCGTCCCCAGTGCTTACTTTATTTCCAACCGCGTTTCCAATAGTAAACCCTGGATAGGAAACTTTCTTCCTGTTTCCTGATTGGATACCGCAATTGGCTAGAAATGGATTTTTATCGTGTACTTGGTGCTATAAATTCACAACGTGCAGTACGTATTTTTGCGATCATTCGTCCACGCCTTCTCGAAAATACTAATTTCCTTTCCCAAGTTGCTCATATTAATATGAAATATGATACTGCATGCTGTCTGGATAAGATCGTAACAGGTTGATTTCAAAAATCGTGTTTTCGTAACTCACGCCGTGCTCGCGCTGCTACGAATTGACTCTGTTTTTACCCCAGACACCGCATACAAAAACAAACGCTAATGTGTAACGCATATCCAGGCACCAGACTGTTCTTCATTTGCATACGTGTGCAAAAATCTTGCACATGCAAATGATCCAATACCAGGGTGAGAGAGCAGGTAGTGGTGGGCGCGTACTGCTCGACACCCTGGGGACGAGGTTGCATACGAGCTTATAGAAAGCAAAACAAAATCGGACAGAGACAGCGCCGCCTGGTGACGCTCAGGAGCAAGGCGGCGAGGGTTTTTCCGCTTGAAATTAAAGATTTCGACCCCCTGGACATTTTTCTTTTCAATTTTTGTTGGTGGTAAACCGCGTCAATTTTTTTTATAGTCCCCTCCCCAAAAACGCCCCTAAAAATGGTTGTCAATCTCTTGGCCAGGGTTTAAATGTAGCCAACGTCTGTATGCAAAATAGACCCACAAAGTTGAGGCTTTTTGTGAACGAAATCTCCAAGTTGGCAGCCACAACTCACAAATGCTTAAGCGATCTCCAGGAAATTTTTACAAAATGTCCCAAGTAAAGGCCGTAGGTACCTCTTATTCAAAATTACCCGTGGAATCACAAAATATTAATGAGCTTGCGCGCACTCATTTCAGGTTTTGGTAGTGTGCACCCCCACACGGTTAGTCTGGTTCTCTGTCTCCGTTGTCCTTTGGACTTCAAATATGGGGACAGGTAGCAGCTAGCGGTGAATCTTGCATACCTCAGGAGGCATCCCTCCTAGGCCAGATGTATGCAAATGATATGCATGACGCGTACCGATCTGAATCCCTCCTCCTGATTGAAAATCACAGCGGTAACGTTTGCCCGCAACCAGCCTATTGCAAAATGGCAATAGGCCGCGCCACGAATGCACAATTTTGGAGGTGATGTGCTCCGATTTGTGCTGATTTCGAAAGTGTCTCTGACAAATACCAATAAAAGAGAGAAACTGCTGTTGAGTATGTAAAACCTATGCAGTTAAACAATCATGATGCGCGCACGAAGAGGCGTTTCAATTAATTGCTTTTATTGGGAGCTAGCTACCGGTCCCCATATTTTGTAGGGGGGGGGGGGGGGCGGGAAACAGTCTACCCTACGGTACGCAGGAAGCATGAGTTATGTCTGGCATGAAAACCTATCAAGGAAAAGACCTATGTCAAATAAAAGAGCTCATTTGTCTGATTTTGATTTACATAAGATGCATACTTGAGTATTTTTGCATGTGAGGTGCCACCCCCCCCCCAAAAAAAAAATGATACTTAAGAGTAAGACTAATGAATGTTCCACTTGACATGGCACTTGGACAATATAAACTGGTGAAACTTCTGGTGCTTATTTTGGTGCGAAATTCTTTATTAGGTGCCAAATATGTCAATGACCTACTTATTGAATTAGAATAAATTCCATTTATTAAGTGCACATTTTCATTCAATTATTATTCCACAAGTACATTTCACACTATCATCACGATCAGTCTAACAAAACCATGCTGCTTGGTTCTTTTTTGCAAATTATTATTATTATTTTTCCATGGCCCCGCCCCCGAAAACCTAATATTTTTTCCAAGCTTTTCCTGCAAATGAAAATAATACTTTTGTGATGCTAGTAGTATTCCCACAGCTCCTCAAAAAGTCAGTGCGTGATATTTTGGTAGCTCACCTCCCCAAAGTTAGTTTATGACCGCGCATGCTCAATGCTCAAAAGCACGTATTATAATGTTCTCGATTTGGTGCAACTATTTATTGATGTAAATTTCAGTTTGAAGTAGTAAAGATGCCTCTATAATTATTATCTTCATTATAAGTAGACTAAAGTCTCTTGTTGAGCAAACCTACAACTATTTGTGCATTCCGTCTACAAAAAAAGTAAACAGCAAATTAGTGTTGAAGCAGGTTTAGTTTATGTTCACAATGTATTACCGACGCAGTGGTACAACCGTTTTTTAAGTGTTTGAAGTTCATGATGATGTGAAAGTTATGTGATAAGGCAAAACGAGAGCAAACAGTACACAGAGTGTCCTCCGTTCAAAATTCGAAAATGTGCAGTCGGTGACTGGTGTGAAATCCTTATCAGAGCGGGATGTGACTGCGCTGTTGAGCTGACAGACTTTCTTGTCATCATTTTCTATCAGAGATAGGAGGAGTGCTTAAAATTACTTTGAATACATCGTATTTAAGATTTAGTTTTACTTTCGAAAATTTAAAGGTCGAATAAATCGCAGTTCTTCACAAATTGCAGAGAAGTGTCGTCAGCCTCGATGCTTGATGCGCTGTTGAGCTGACAGACTTTCTTGTTATCATCCTTTTGCCAGAGATTGAAGGAGTGGCATCGAGGCTCCGCCCAGCACGCCTGACCACACCCAATGACTCCCGCAGCCGTCAGGTTCTTGATCTCACGGTTGAGCAGACACTGGGATGCGAAGCGCCCGTTAGCATCAGCTTGCAGACAGTATGAGCGATGAGAGACGCGCATCTCACAAGCAACGTATTTCAAACCACTGCATGATATGTCTCCCCACTGACCGTCCACTTTATCAGCCATTCGGACACAACTGTGTTGAATGTTATTCGGGTCACCAATCACCCAGTTTTTGTAGATGGGATCCCCATCGACACCGAAGCACGTAAGCGTCCCTTCGTTGTCGACATCCTTGCATCCAATCCACAATTCCAAGTCACTTGTGGTTTTGGCGCCAAACTGCTGCATCCTCTCCTTCATTTCCCGCCAGATGAAGTCCTGCTCTTCCTGCGAGTCAGGAACGACCAGGCTGCTCCCGGGCCGGTCACAAACCTTCTTAGCTTGCCACCAATCCATCTTGTCAGGAAGCAAGATGTAGCAGGCGTCTTGCCAGGCCAACCAGCCGGGAGGACAGACGGCTAGCAGAGTTTGAGATACCCCGACAGTCATCAAGATCAGAACATTTGCAAGGCTGAAAACTGACATCTTCATTCGTTGGCGTTTTTCCCCCTCAAAATATATGTGTAGATTCACGTCAAAGCCAATCTTTTATATTTATTCGGGATAAATACCTCTTTCCCTGTCTCTTCCTTTAGGATTCTCTCAGCTCTGACGTGGTGCTGAAATTTCACCAATTTATAACCAACCGCTCGGCGTACACATTGTTTACTGCAAGTTGCTAAGAAACGAAGGTTTGTTTAACCCTATTTATCACACAAAATGTATGGTAAACACGCGAGTCTCCCTTTTGAGACATCATAGGCCAAGGTCTATTAATTGATGCAGCGCCCTCGAGCGGAAACTTAATTCCCTTAATTAACTTTTTTTACAATTCCTTACTGTAAGGTGTATTTACTATATGTAAACACAGTTATCTACTGTACCTCATGTGGTTGAAATATTTCTGCCGTTACAGCTTCTCCACCAAATATTGCTCAGCAATGGTTTACGAGTGCGTCATTAACACACCCTGAAACATGCTTAATTAATGAAGGATAGGCCTTATTGTCATTCTACTACCAAGCAACGGTTTTACCATAACAGTTGGTGAAGTTGAAATTGTCCGTAATCAGCCATTCTAACCTTTTCCCACCAGATAAAGTCCTGTTCTTCCTGCCAATCAGGAACGACCATACATACTGATTTCGGGTCGGTCACAAACCTTCTTAGCTTGCCACCAATCCATCTTGTAAGGCAGCAAGATGTAACAGGCGTCTCGCCAGGAAAACCTTTTTCAGAATTTCGCACATGTATCGCCCTGAAAAGCACCATATATTGGCCCTTTTTGTGCATAATTGTCGGTTTTGAACAGCGCCCCCATCGACAGATGGTACCAGCCCCCCTCTCCCCGTCCCTCTCTTTTTGATTTTACGGAGGCAAAGTGTCCGGAGAAAAAACCTGTCTGCATTTCAACATTTCATCACAACGGATGTGCAAATGCCCTTTTCAAAAGTTTTTTAATCCCCCCCCCCCAATAAAAATGACCATGCTACACCCCTGATTCTCCATTATATTTCAGTTGTATAATTCACTGAAGCGCAAAGCCAATATAAAATATCCAAAGCGGCTTACTCCCTGTACTTTTCTTTTCATCTCAGAGTAGGCGTAACCCTCGGTGTAACACGTCTGATACGCACCAACGGCGGTGATTTCAAATCTGGATTTGGAGGTAACAGAGGCGTCGATGGATGAATCTGGGGGTGGGGGGGTGGGAGGGGGTGATTGTCATGTTGATATAACAATCAAATGTTTGGTCCAAGGACTTTTTAGATCTTGTTTTGTTTTCTTAAGCGCACCAAGCGCGTCAAGGCATGGCTTACACCTGGTGTCTTTGTTTTTTGTTCCCTACTTTCTTTTGACTCAAGATGAATTTCCTGCTGGAAAAAAAGGTAAGGGGTCTGGTTGAAGGGGATTAGCAACTTTTACAGACATTTGAATAATAAAACAAACAAACAAAGACTGATCATTTTCAAATTCTCGCTACAAAAGCTTCCGGTTTAATGATGTCATCATTCTGAAACTTCGCAATCTCAGTTTTGTCCAAAGAATCTTCACAGGCTATTTCATAAAGTATTGAAAAATTGTTTTTAAATTTGAAAAATTCGCTTTTCTTTGATGTGCATTTAGGGGGTGCTTTTTGGGGTTAAGACGTCATCATACCGTCAACTTGTATTCAGTTCCCATCGGTCGTCCAGTCGAAAGTAAAGGTCACGTGGCTTTGTGCTCAGGAATACAAATGTTTCCCAAGGCTATATCTTCCACTCATCACACTGCCAAAGTTATCGTTCAAAGTCTTTGTTCAAATGTTGACCTTAAATCGCTTGTATTTTGATACCGGTCTATGTTGACGTCATGATGACGTCACAAAAATGACTCATCGATGGACAAGGGTCGATGTTGTACAAGGTCACAGTTCATCCCTTGAACGGTTTGAAAGAAATTCGGTTTGTTTTGATTCTGACGCTTCATTCGGATCTTTGAACTCACCTAACTTTGACTTTCCTTTAACCCCAGAAGTGAAGGTTAAACAACTTCATGTACACAAGAAATATTCATCAAGGCATTTCGGAGGAAAAATCGTTCATGTAATTCCAAAAAAAAATCCTTTTCACTGCCTTTGGTCAAATGATAAAATGCTTAAACTGATAAATTAATTTGATTTTCATCATTGCGCTATTTTAACAGTGAACTCAATGACTGTACTCAATAATGTACAACCAAATAGTGTCGAGCCCAGTCACGATGCGTGTACAGTATCACAAAAACAAAAGCAAACTCTTTTTTTTGTATATGGGTTAGACACCACCCACCAAACAAACAAACAAACACCCCCAACAAACAAACAAACAAACACCCCAACAAAAACCAACACAGAGATAGAGAGAGGGAAAATATGGGAAATATAAATAGGCTGATTTAACTTTTCTAGAATTTCGGTGCGATAGTTTTATTAGGTGCTGAATGATCTGTCAATAACCTTCTCAATTGATATTAAAGAAGCAATATATTGCACAAAACAAGTCTACATTTTCCCTAAAATATTAATTTTCATATTTACACTATCATCGGCGCGGTTCTATGCAGGTTGCGGTAAGGGATTTACATCCCCCACCCTCAAACCAAAACTAAACACGCCCCCTCTAACAAAGCCGTACTTTTTGGTTGTTTTTAGCAAGTTAAATTGTTTGATTATTTTTTTTTCACCCAAAATCCCCCTCCCTGGCCCCGCCCTCGAAAAAAATCTATTATCTCTCCAATCTATTCCCGAAATAGATAGTGTTTATAGTTTTATAGCTCCCCTTCCCCAAGTTAGGTTATGGCCGCGTCTGCTCAATGCTGAAATGTACATGTTTCGTTCTCGATTTGACGCAACAATTTTTGTCACTGTAAATATCAGCCTGACAAGCAGTAAATATGCCTATAGAATCTTCTCTTTATTATAGGTGTTTTGAAGTATAGATGAGCAAAGTCAAAACTATTTTGTCCATCCGGTTAAATAAGAAATGTTAGCAGCAAATCAGTGTCGAGACAGGTTTAGTTTGGGTCCATCATGTATTACGGATAACTAACGCAGCGATATAACATTCAAAGTGTTTGAGGTTGATGATTGTGTGACAGTTACGTGATCAGACCAAATGAGAGCTAACAGTAAAACAAGTTTGTCCCTGGTTCAAAGTTAGAAGTAAGTGACAAATTGGAATCCTCCTCGAAGCGGGTTGAGACTGCGCTGTTGAGCTGACAGACTTTCTTTTCACCAGCTCTCTTCCAGAGATTGGAGGAGTGCTTTTAAAAGACTCTGAACAGGCCTAAGTTAAGTTTCGATCGCGAAAGTTTACAAATCAAAGAAATTGCAGTTCTTCACATATTGCAGATCAGTGTCGTTAGCCTCGATGCTGGTCGCGCTGTTGAGCTGACAGACTTTCTTGTCATCACCCTCCCGCCGAAGATTGAAGGAGTGGCATCGAGGCTCCGCCCAGCACGCCTGGCCACACCCAATGACTCCCGCAGCCGTCATGTTCTTGATCTCATGGTTGAGCAGACACTGGGGTGTGAAGCGCCCGTCAGCATCAGCTTGCAGGCAGTAAGAGCGATGAGAGACGCGCATCTCACAGGCGGCGTACTTCAAACCACTGCATGATATGTCTCCCCACTGACCGTTGAACTTCCTAGCCATTCGAACACAGGTTTCTTCGTTAACATCTGGTTGCGTACTCCCCCAATTCTTGAAGAAAGGATCCCCATTTACACCGAAGCACGCAAGCATCCCTTTGTTGTCGATATCCTTGCATCCAATCCACAATTCCAAGTCATTATTTGACTGTGCGCCATACTCATGCATTAGCTTTTTCATTTCCTGCCAGATGAAGTCATGTTCTTCCTGCGAGTCAGGAACGACCAGGTATACTCCCGGGCCGGTCACAAACCTTCTTAGCTTGCCACCAATCCATCTTGTCAGGCAGCAAGATGTAGCAGGCGTCTTGCCAGGCCAACCAGCCGGGAGGACAGACGGCTAGCAGAGTTTGAAATACCCCGACAGTCATCAAGATCAGAACGTTTGCACGGCTGAAAACTGACATCTTCATTCGTTGGCGTTTCTTTCTCAAACTCAATGTCAGTGTGTCGAGTCACGTTGAGTCAACTATTTGATGTCTATTCAGGATAAACACCTCTCTCTCTCTTTCTCTGTCTCTTGCTTCAGGATTCTCTCATCTCTGACGTGTTGCTGAAAATTCATCTATATATAACCAATTGCAGCTCAGCGTGCACATTGCTGCAAGTTGCTAAAAAACGAAGGTTTGTTTTACCCGATTTATCACGCAAAATTGAAAGTGCACCCGCGAGTCTCCGTTTGGGACTTCATAGGCCAAGGTCTATTAATTGATGATGCGCCCTCGAGCGGAAACTTAATTCCCACAATTACCTTTTTTTACAATGGATTTGGATCAGTGGCTTATCGAAGTAGCTATTTTAATAACTAAAAAAATCCTGCAACACCCCTCCCCCCATTCCCCCAATCCTTTGCCAGCCCCAGTTTACCCCGCTATTACCATTTTCAGGGTTGAAAACTCTGTAAACCAAGTATGAAAAAATAGTTTCTCGTCCCGGCTCAATGAAAAAGAGAAAGGAGGCCCGTTATGTTTTCCAAAAGATAGCGGTATTCCAAGATGGCAGACGGGTTCTTCCATTTTCTCGAGTTGAGTTGACTCAAGTTGCTAAAAAATGAAGGTTTGTTTTACCCGATTAATCACGCAAAATTGAAAGTGCACCCGCGAATTTCCGTTTGGGACTTCATAGGCGAAGGTCTATTAATTGATGATGCGCCCTCGAGCGGAAACTTAATTCCCATAATTACCTTTTTTTTTACAATTCATTTACTATATGCCGCTCCCCATGAAAATAGATGCCTGTTTTCCCCTCATAATCACAAGGCGGCTACGCTTTGCACACAGTAGCTTGCTCAGTAATTGTTGTGTGGGAGATACCCTCATACTTGCACCCATTTGTCATCACAGTGTGGATCCATGTTTGTGAGTGTATCGATGAACAGTGTAAGTTGCAATGAAAAAAAAACATTTCGCAAAAAATCGGCAGCCACTGCGTACACCACCAACTTTTGCTGAAGTCATGGTTATAAAGTGGTCAGAAATTACGTCAGATCGCACCGCAGAGCATCTAGAATAAATAAAAAAGAAATACGGGGCTCCTAAGCGGGCCCCGAACCCCACGCCGTAGATTTTTGAGTCAACTTTTTGGGGGGAACAAAATTGGTTTTGGCCCCCCAAAAAAATTGTGTTCTGGATCAGCCCTTGACTAAAACGAGAACAATTCTTGAACCTCCACAATAATCTAAATAGTTGACGGAAAGTGTTTGGACGTAGAGCCATTTTATTATCTACGTCATTTTTATTACAATACACTATGAATTTTGTTAGTGCACTGTGTGTGCGTGACTGGGGAAGTTTGTGGACCCATTGCCGGTATATTTTTATTGGGCGTGGCGGAGCTTAGCGCTCTGTGAGCTGCTGCATGTACGCGATTGTTTGTCAAAGGCGCACAGGATAGTGCAGTGCATGGTTAGTGCTTGTACAAACACTGCCTTGTGGGGTACCGGAACAATGGGAGGTACCCCACAAGGAATGCCCACCGACCTGCGGGGTACCGTTTTGGTACCCCACAAGTTTTTCACGAAATGGATATATGGATTTTACTCAAAAACTAGGAATTGGAAGAGTTTAGAAAAGGGATATTAAGTCCGAATTTCAGCCCAGGAAATTAACTATGGTTATAATAACAGCATTTTGACATAAGTGTGCGACGTTGCAAAATTTAGAACACGAGAACAAAGGAAGTGCCCCACTTCTATGCCTATGTAAGCGTGCGTGCATGTACATGCGCATAGTAAGATTACGTTACGGCTACTCACGTGATTACGGGGGAGTTGATGTTGCGGACAGCGAGCGAGCAGGAGGTAAATTACTTGTGCTCTGCGTTTTGGAAAATGCTTATTCGCGATTTGTACGTAGTCGTATGAGCTGTGCTTGGGTTACGCTGGCATGTATAGCTGATGTGTTGCAAGTACAGCGCTGTCTTAGCTGTACATTGCTGATACTGGCTTGCACGGTCGATGCGTTGCGGGTACAAGGCTGTACTACTGCACATTGCTTATACTGCTGTATATTGATTATGCTGTTGTACATTGCCTGTGCGGTACATTGCTGACGCTTGGGCGCACTGTAGACATTGTGATGCATTGCTGACATTGCGATGCATTGCTGACATTGTTGTGCATTTTGGATGCTGTTGGCATTGCTGCTGCGTGCATAGGCCTGGCTCTTCTCTCCAACAGTTAAGGGGCCCAGATAATAAACAACCACACCTATTATATTCAATTGCTGTACATTTAACGATTATTGTTGAATAAATGATCATTGTTGATTGAGGTTACCGACAATTCTGTTTCAAGGGACTCTGTTACAGGTTCATTATGCAATTAACAGGGTATTTAAAAATCATTCACAATTGGCGATAGATTTCCACCAAACCGACCTGCACCCTTAGCCTTGAAGGTCGGTCTTAGTGATCTGTCGTCTAGGAAAGAGCCTTGGTGTGAGAAGATTGTCTTCACCCTAATAAGTGTCAGACTTATCCTAACATGCTCAGGTTGGCCCGGGGAGTTCCCACCAAAATAGGAAATGCTGACATAGATTTAACTTTGATTAATCTTAGTGGAAATCAAATTTTCGTTCGTTTAAAACCAATTGAACCTAAGAAAGTCAGTATGTACAGCTTACCTTGTTATAGCAGGTTTGGTAGATATTTCGATGTTCCTTTTCTGATCGTACCGTCTGGCTACTGCTGGGCGTTTCAGTGCAATATTAGCTGAGGACAGATGTTTAGTACTTGTACATGAAGTTGTTGCAATTTAATACACTCTGTAGTACTTGTGGTGATTATGACGTCAAAATCAGCAATTCCGTTTTATATTATGCCTCTATTAGTGTTTATCATTAAGTCAACTACCTAAGAGGTTTATGTAAAAAAATTCTTTTAAAAACATAAGAAAACATTAAAAAAAATTATGAAGCCAAATTCGGTCGGTGCTGGTGCTTACATTCTCTGTGACAATGGATTTGGATCAGTGGCTTATTGAAGTAGCTATTTTAATAACTAAAAAAATCCTGCAACACCCCTCCCCCCATTCCCCCAATCCTTTGCCAGCCCCAGTTTACCCCGCTATTACCATTTTCAGGGTTGAAAACTCTGTAAACCAAGTATGAAAAATTAGTTTCTCGTCCCGGCTCAATAAAAAAGAGAAAAGAGGCCCATTATGTTTTCCAAAAGATAGCGGTATTCCAAGATGGCAGACGGGTTCTTCCATTTTCTCGACTCTTTTGCTGATACGTTTAAGTCCAAAGGACTCTTTTGCTGATACGTTTAAGTCCAAAGGAGTCTTCACATCGCCTACAACCAGTTTTGATCTTGCTCACATAGCTACTATTTGGCAGGAAACAAATAAAAACACAACATGTTGCACCCGTTTGAGTTTTTAAGACACAAAAAGGAGGAGAACTGGGAAAAGGAAGCGGGCGGGACGAGACCCATTTTTTTTTTTTTTACTTTTCCTAATAAGGGCACCTTTCAAGATAGAAATGTCCTAAGTTTTCACCTGCCCTGAAATTGGATAGTCCTCCGACATTAAGGTAACTTCACCCCCAGAATATCTGGTTTATGACGACAATGTCTCGGACTGCAGAAACAAACAAACAAACAAACAAACAGACAAACAACAACCACCACAATAAAACATCCGAACCCGTAGATGCCCAAGAGTAATAATGATAAAAGATCCTCTCTCCCTGGGAAATATAAACTGGTGAAGCTTCTGGTGCTTGTTTTGGTGCGGTGATTTTTATTAGGTGCTGAATCTGTCAATAACCCACTCAATTAATTCGAATAAATTCCATCAATCAAGCCCACATTTTCACTCGATGATTATTACACATGAACAGTTTATACTATCATCACGACCAGTCTAACTAAACCATGCTGTTTGGTTCTTTTAAACAAAACTAATTTTCACAATGTTGTCACCAAAATCACACAGGCCCAACTCCCCCGAAATACACTAATGTTTCAACAAATCTTTCCCGCCAATTCAAATAATATTTATCTCGTGATTGTATTTATTCCAACAGCCCCTCAACAAAAGCATTACGTCATAGTTTTAGCGCCCCTTCCCAAAGTTAGTTTATGGCCGCGCATGCTCGATACTCCAAAGTACAAATCAATTTTATCTCTGTATCATTCAGTCTTGCAAGCAGCAAATGCCTAGAAAGTTTTCATCTGAATAATAAGTGTTCAATTCTCTTGTGGAGCAAACCCAAAAGATTTTTGGGTTTGCTTCACTTAAAAAAAATAATAATGCCCCGAGTTCAGTTCATTTCCAGGACAATACAAAAGCAACAGTTCTCAGTGTTTTAACTTGATGTGCGAAAGTTAAGTGATATCCAAGCGAAAAGGCAGAAGGAGTGTCAACAGTACATAGTGTGTCAAACGTTCAAGGTATTATGTCAGTGATCACTGTTTTGAAATCCTCTTCGTAGAGGGTTGAGACTGCGCTGTTGAGCTGACAGACTTTCTTGTCAACAGTTTCTTCCGGAAATTCGAGTTCTTGAAATCACCTTGAATATTGCGTATTTAAGATTAAGTTTCACTTTCGAAAATTCACAGGTCGAAAAAGTTGCAGTTCTTCACATATTGCAGATCAGTGTCGTCAGCCTCGACGCTGGTTGCGTTGTTGAGCTGACAGACTTTCTTGTCATCGCCTTCCTGCCAGAGATTGAAGGAGTGGCATCGAGGCTCCGCCCAGCACGCCTGGCCACACCCAATGACTCCCGCAGCCGTCAGGTTCTTGATCTCATGGTTGAGCAGACACTGGGGTGCGAAGCGCCCGTTAGCATCAGCTTGCAGGCAGTACGAGCGATGAGAGACGCGCATCTCACAAGCAACGTATTTCAAACCACTGCATGATATGTCTCCCCACTGACCGTTGAACGTCTCAGCCATTCGCACACAATAGCTCTGAATACCGTCCGGTTCACCAAAAGCAAAAGCCCTTAGCCCAGTTTTTGTAGTTGTGATCCCCATCGACACCATAGCACGAAAGCGCCCCTTTGTTGTCGACATCGCGGCATCCAATCCACAGTTCCAGGTCACTTGTGGTTTTGGCGCCAAACTGCTGCATCCTCTCCTTCATTTCCCACCAGATGAAGTCCTGCTCTTCCTGCGAGTCAGGAACGACCAGGCTGCTCCTAGGCCGGTCACAAACTTTCTTAGCTTGCCACCAATCCATCTTGTCAGGCAGCAAGATGTAACAGGCGTCTTGCCAGGCCAACCAGCCGGGAGGACAGACGGCTAGCAGAGTTTGAAATACCCCAACAGTCATCAAGATCAGAACGCTTGTAATACTGACAACCGACATATTCATACGTTGGCGTTTTCAGTCCTCAAACTCAATGTCAGTGCGTCGATTCACGTTGAGAGAAGTCTTCACGTCTTCGAGATCAACACCAACTTTCTCTCCGTCTCTTCCTTTAGGTTTCTCTCAGGTCTGACGATGTTTGCACCAATTTATAACTAATCGCTCTGTGTGCACGCTGTTTACTGCAAGTTGCTAGGAAACGAAGGTCCGATTTATTATTGATCAGTTACTTACGTACTACGCAAAATAACATTGGAAAAAAAATAGTCTCCTCTCCCTTTTAAGAGTGTAATTGGCAGAGATCTAGTGATGCTGCGCCGGTGCACCCTCCTGAGCGTAACGTTTAATATTTACATGTCATTAGCTGCGACGAAATTAGATGCGCGCCTATATCATTGTTTAATGACGAGGCGGCTACGCTTGGCTACGGATGACCATCCGCGACATGGCGTTACTAAGATAAAATATCTTGGAAACATGGAATACCATTGAAAACTATCTTAACAACGCGGAAAATAGATGTCTGCTTTTTGTGTATGTAATCACAAGGCGACTACGCTTGACGCACAGTACCTTGCTCTTTCTTTTTTTTTTCTGCGGGAGTGATCGAACCTCTTACTCGCACCCATTTGAAAATGCGGCCTGATATATTTTAGCCTTAGCAACCCTTCTTCGGAGGCAAATGGCAGAGGAACAAGAAACAAACACGTAGGGAACACACAAGCATGCAGGGTCGGAAGGACAAGCAACAAAGGGATGGGCGATGACCAGTGTGGATGAAGATCAAAGGGGACAAGGGAGCAAATTAGTGTGGCGGGAAAGGATCAAGATGGGGTAGAATGATGCGGGGGGAGGCCTGAGGAGGTTGGAACAAAGGGGGGTAGTAATGAATGTGGTAAAGTGTGAATGGGGAGGAGGGGTAAGAATTAATAGGGAGGGGACAGGTGGATGAGGAAAAGGGTCAACATTTAAAGGGGAGGGCAAGAATGGAGGTGATAATCTAGCCAGTATTACCTGGCAATAATAAGGGGAGAATATGAATTCGTAATTCCGAATCCACACTTTACTAAAGATTCATCGTTCCAAATCGACACTTTGTGACCAGTGTAAGAGATCCGTAGATCCGAATCCACACTTTTAACAATAGTGTGACATCATAGCAATGGTTTAAGCCCGAACATATATTATCAGGTCTGGTATAATGGGCGCCCGAAAGCCAAGGGTTGAGGAATGGCGCGGGCAAGGCGATCTGAAGATATGAAGAAAATGACGGTTGTCAATATGATTCTACGAAGGGGACGGAGGGAGCGATGAAGGGTATGACCAAGGATTTCTCGGGTTTGGGTCTTGGCGTTGCCTTTCCTTGAGCTCCACTTATTCGCTCTGGCAATGGCACGTCAGTGAACTCGATCGGCGGGAGCTAGCAGCCAAGTTATTAATGCCTGTGCACGATGGAAGAAATCAGAATCATTAAAAGAACAAATCCTTCCCGAAGAGCCTGGCTTAACGCTATACAGTGCGAGTAAAAATAAACTATACACTTTTAAAATTGGCCTTAGTTTTATGCTGTAGCAATAAAGATAGATATTTTCATATGTACTTTTAGAGTAACTCTTCCTGCTTCTTTTGGTGACATTTTCACTGGATTAGATTTCATGCATGACTGCACAGGAGACAATAAAAGAGGTTAGGTGAAATCTGACTTGTGCCAACTGGTCAGGGCTAGATAAGAAAGAAACAATTTAAAAGAACACAACCATTGTCTAACAAAGAGACAAAACAGGATTTCATTAACTTTTGTGACCTGCGCGTTTATTTAAAACACTTGAATTAAATTAAAAAGGCGATTAAATTCCACGGTGTCTTAGTTCTCAACATGGCCACCATCTCGTTCAATGCACAGCTGGGCTCGGTACATCATTCCTGCAACAGCACGGCGAATCGCCTCCCTGTCTTGTCTCAGTATGTCAATTTCACGAGTTCACCCTGGAGGTCATCCAGACTTGCCTACTGAAACTCTTGCAAGCAAGATCCACAAATCTGAACTGCAGTTCTAAAACTGTGTTTAGCGATTAAACACAATCTTGCTATCAGTTTGTAAACATGTTTAGATGCTAAACATTATGTGTCCAATTCCTAAACATCAATGTTCAATTGCTAAACACTATCCATCCTTACTCTAAACATGTTTAGTATTTAAACATGTTTACAAACTGATAGCAAGAAAGTGTTTAGAAAAGTGTTTAATTGCTAAACACAGTTTTTGCAGTGTGATTATGCATTCCATGACCAGAACCAAGACAATGGTTGTGTTCTTTTAAATTGTCTCATTCTTATCCAGCCCCGCGCAATTCAGATTTCGCCCGACCCCTTTAATTGTCTCCTGTGTAGTCATGCATGAAAACTAATCAAGTGAAAATGTCACCAAAAGAAGCAGGAAGAGTTACTCTAAAAGTACATATGAAAATATCGTATCTATATTACTACAGAAAAAAACTATAGCCAATTTTAAAAGTGTATAGTTTTTTTACTCACACTGCATACATGTACCTGTCTTGCAGGGACGAGGGCGTGGCAGCTTGAGGAGTGGAGGTACTGCAAAGTCTGTGGGTTTCGAATAGAGATCACGAAAGGTGCATGTTTCTGTTTCGAATTCATTCCTGTTATTTCTGACAGTGGACTTCTCTGACGTATGTCTGTTTGTAAATGAAGACATATCGTCACCGACACCATGAAGTAACACCCATCTACGTACCAGTAAAAACTAACAATCGGAGAAAACGGCAACTGAAGTTGGACGCCTTCTAAAACAACACTTTGCGTCAAAACGACAGAGTATTTTCAGTTGGGTTTCTCGTTGTGGACACTTGATGAATTGAATTTATTAAATCTGCTGTTTTTCACCCGTTTGTGTATTAAATAAACAAGAAATAAGAGAAAAAAAGATGAGTGTTAGTTCGTGAAACCGAAAAGGCTGCGAAACTGTAAATTTTCGTTTTCACGAAGTAACACTCTTCAATGTATTCAACACGAGGAAAGTGCAACTTCAGGTCAGCGCGCGCGCGCTCATACAACTTATTACAAGAAGAGTGTTACTTCGTGAAAACGTTTTTGCTCACTTATGAGCAGAGTGCGCGCCATGCATTGCAATGGTAAATGGAACTTGAGTGTTACTTCGTGAAAACGAAAATTGTCACTTTTGCGCAAAAGTTGCCATGGATACTTAGCGTAATTATTAAAGTAAAGCTCTTGAAGCTTTGAAACTTCGTGCAATGGTAGGCCTTGATGAATAATGTTTAAAAATCCAAAAAAAACGAAAATCGAAAAAAATATGGTTTAACACGGTAGAGTGTTACTTCGTGGTGTCGGTGACGATATAGTCCAAAATCTGTCCGTATCAGTTTCTAGTCCGTTTTACGGGCTGTTCGTTTACACGAAAGTTCGTTTACACTTTTAAGTCTTTACTATTTTACTAAAGTTACATTTTTTTTTACAGAGCTGGGTTCCCCTCCCCATCCGCGCCTGAATAGGACCGTCTTGTGTAAACAGCGCCCCCATTCTATGGGCGGCCATTAGGGCAAAAAAGACAATCACAAAATTAAAGTTTAGCAAAGATAAAATAAATAAAATGCAAAAAAAAATAAACAATAACGTACAATTAACAATGAAAATGTAGGACAACAAAACAAAATTGAAACGTAAAAAAAATTTAAAAAAAATAAACATAAAAAATAAAACATTCGTGTTAAATGTACAATAAAACACAAATTAAACTAAACCCAACATTACTGTAAGCCCCGCGAAGAATGTACACCCCAAAATTACTGCAAGTATCGCCACGAATGTAAACCCCAAAATTACTGTAAGCCCCGCGACGAATGTACATGTATACCCCAAAATTACTGTAAGTCCCGCGTCGAATGTATGCCCCAAAATTACTGTAAGTCCAGGCAGCAATGAATGTATACCCCAAAATTACTGTAAGCCCCGCGTCGAATGTATACCCCAAAATTACTGTAAGGTCCGCGACGAATGTATATATCCCAAAATTACTGTAAGTCCAGGCAGCAATGAATGTATACCCCAAAATTACTGTAAGTCCCGCGTCGAATGTATGCCCCAAAATTACTGTAAGCCCCGGCCGCGACGAATGTATACCCCAAAAACTGTATTAGTCCCGCGACGAATGTAAACCCCAAAATTACTGCAAGTCCCGCGACAAAATTGTAAACCCCAAAATTACTTAAAGCGGGGTACCAGTCTACATGGACTGGTACACAACAACCCATCACTGCTGCGTGGCCGCGCTACATAGACTGTACACGTGCAACTTTTGCGTTTATTTGGAGGGGGCGTAATCATACACGAAGCCACTATGTTACAGGTCAAGTCGGATGGAGGGGAATTTTTTTTTTTTGGGGGGGGGGGGGGGGCGGCCACCATGATCAATTAATTTTGTCAGATTGGGCATTTTTTTTTTTGAGAAGTGATTTATAGCAGAGAACACAGCAAAGATGGACCGATATGTGTAGGCTAAGTTCAGGGTATAATTTTTATTGTTGAATTTGCCAATTTGCCGCCCTGAAGTATTATTTAAAGGGGAATAAAATTGGGTTTTGGGTTTTGTTATAATCATCATTAGGACTGTTGCTCATTATTTTGTACTTTTTGGGCTAGGAGTCAAATGATCAGAGGACCGAAGGCTCTGCAAACATTTTTGATAGAGAATATTTCTGTTGATTTACATTGGTATGGATACCAGTGTTGTTTAATGAGCTGCCCAGAGTGCCCTTTATTGCGACGACACATAAAAAAAATGGGTTCTATTTTTAGGGGGGGGGGAGGGGCGGGCCTCCGTTGCCCCCCCCCCCTAAAAAAAAATCCGCCCTTGGAGGGATGGGGGTATATACCCCCTCCCATTTTTGACCAAGGGGGATGGACTATTGGATCACATTCCCACACCCCTTGCCCACGTGGTGAGAAGACAAAAAAGGGCAGATTTTGAGATATTTTAAACTTCCCTACAACCAAAATGTATTCAATAGAGTACTGAAAAAGGAAGAAAAAATACAACTGCTTTAAATGCGCCTTTTGATGTAAGGTCAAGGGGCGTAGGTATACATTATGTACATCTGTTCAACTCCCCCTGGTGTGTGGTGTCCAGCAAGATTCCCCCCCCCCTTCGAATTTTTAGGGCCGTGCAATTTTTTATTAGTTTAGTCATCCCCAGTCCCCAGAACAGATTTCCGCCACTGCCAGTTTGTTTCGAGAAGGGCCCGTTTGCCGGATGCTTTTTTTGTGGGTATTACAAATAGACAAGTGGCATCTTTTTACCGGTTAATTTCTCTTAACGTTCACGAGATCTCGCCTTTTTGACTGAGGAAGAAGGGTTAAATCTTCTTTGTTGCATTCGCGTTTTTTAAAATTTGTCTCTGAAATACGCTCTAGGCATTATGTACCTACACTGGTACCGATGGCATACCAGTGTAAATCAACAGAATTTTCCCCTACAACTTACAAGACTTATAGCCATGCTGGTCGCAAGATAAAGTCAAAAATGTTCATCAGTTCGCAGAGCCTTCGGTCCTCAGATCATTTGACTCCTTTCCCAGAAAGTAAAAAGAAAGAGGAACGCTCCTGCTGATGCTGATAACAAAACCAAATTTTATTCCGCGTTAAATCAACTTTACTTCACGGCGGCAAATTGGAAAGTTTTCTTGGAATTTTCCAACAATGAAAATTATTCCCTGAAGCTGAACTTAGCCTGCACATATCGGTCCATCCTTGCTATGTTCTCAGCTATAAATCACTTCTCAAAAAAGAAAAAAATGCCCAATCTGACAATATTAATTGATCATGGTGGCTCCCCCCCCCCCAAAATGTCCCCTCCAATCCGACTTGACATGTAACATAGTGGCTTCGTGTATGATTACACCCCCTCCAAATAAACGCAAAAGTTGCACGTGTACAGTCTATATTGCGCGGCCACGCTGCAGTGATGGGATGTTGTATACCAGTCCATGTAGACTGGTACCCCGCTTTAAGTAATTTTGGGGTTTATAATTTTGTCGCGGGACTTGCAGTAATTTTGGGGTTTACATTCGTCGCGGGACTAATACAGTAATTTTGGAGTATACATTCGTCGCGGCCGGGGCTTACAGTAATATTGGGGTATACATTCGACGCGGGACTTACAGTAATTTTGGGATATATACATTCGTCGCGGACCTTACAGTAATTTTGGGGTATACATTCATTGCTGCCTGGACTTACAGTAATTTTGGGGCATACATTCGACGCGGGACTTACAGTAATTTTGGGGTATACATTCGTCGCGGGGCTTACAGTAATTTGGGGGGTTACATTCATTGCTGCCTGGACTTACAGTAATTTTGGGGCATACATTCGAAGCGGGACTTACAGTAATTTTGGGGTATACATTCGTCGCGGGGCTTACAGTAATTTTGGGGTTTACATTCGTGGCGATACTTACAGTAATTTTGGGGTTTACATTCTTCGCGGGGCTTACAGTAATGTTGGGTTTAGTTTAATTTGTGTTTTATTGTACATTTAACACGAATGTTTTATTTTTTATGTTTATTTTTTAAATTTTCTTTACGTTTCAATTTTGTTTTGTTGTCCTACATTTTCATTGTTAATTGTACGTTATTGTTTATTTTTTTTGCATTTTATTTATTTTATTTTTGCTAAACTTTAATTTTGTGATTGTCTTTTTTGCCCTAATGGCCGCCCATACCATTCAGCAGAATTAAAAAAAATAGTCTGGACCACCCCGCTTCAGTGACGTAACATTATACTAGGAGAAGAGGAACTAGACCTTGCAACAACAAGTGCACGTGAATGATAATTCTCACGAACGATTCACGTGGCGTGCATGTTTCTGTTTCGAATTCATTCTTGTTATGTTATTTCTGACGGTGGTGCAATTTCACTTCTCTGACGTATGTCTGTTTGTGAATGAAGACACATTAAGTCCCACATCTGTCCGTATCAGTTTCTAGTCCGTTTTACGGGCTGTTCGTTTGCACGAAAAGAAACAAAATTGTTACACTTTTATTTTTTAATAAATACGGTAGGCCCTACATTTTTTGCACGTAGTTGTACGTGTACGTACGTAGGCTGAGCATGGGAGAACGGAGCTCGGAAACAGACGGTGCTTCAGGCATGTCAGGGCAGTTTGATGATGCAGATATCGCTGATGAGGTTTCTAGCAAGCTAAAGATGTGAGTTTGTAAAGTTGCCAAAAACAAGTTGCCCTAGCCAAGTAGGTATGTCCTTTCATACACTTTAGTAACTCCAGCTCTAATGCGATAAGCCATTAGTAGTAGCTGGAGTTACTCAAGCTACTCAGGGAAAAAATTCCATACCGGGTGACCACTTACTAGTACTTTTTACTAGTCCCATAAATGTGACGGTAATATATACTGGACTACCTCCGTATTAACCGTCACACATCCCACTTGTGGTCTGAGCACGGAAAGTCTGTTGCTAGGGGAGCCGAACAGCAATTTGAAATTGCAATTATTTTTTCACTTTATACTCACACAATGCCGTCTACAACTGCTTAATAGCAACAAAACGTTAAATTCTGCACCTTCAGAGGTCTAGTTATCTTGTAATTTCGAGTTGAATTCGGACAACTTTCGCTGCCTTTGTTCACGAAAGCGTCGTGCTGCATCAGTGCATGACGTCATGGGTTGTGATAATCGCGCCCTCACTAGCTTGCATCAAATTTTGACAATGTGCATTGGTACGGCTGTTGCTGGCCTGCCATTCAGTTTTGGTCAAAAGTGCGCCCAAATACATGAACTTTTGAGGGTGAGAGTAGAGGAGGGAATGTGGAGGGAACAACCATAAAGGATGCAACTTTTGGCGCTGAACAGCTATTTTTCCTCACTTGCTGTGTACAAAAGTATAGGAGATTTCCAAAGTTCAGCTTTTTTTACACCTTTTTCAGCTATTTTCAGCTATTTTCAGCTATTTTTGTCAGAGTTCACTCACACCCCTGTTGAAAATTAATTTTAAAAAAGGGTGGCCCTGTACGGAATTTTTTATTACAGTTAATGCTTCAATACTTTCCCTGCTAAATTTGCCTTTTAAAGTTTAGGACATACAATGTACAATGTAGGCCTATTATCCCTTTCAGAAAGAATTCTATACTGGGCCACCACTCATATTCCTAAATTTAACCTGAAAAGAACCAAAAGAACAAATCTGATGAAGAAACACTATGTAAGGAGTGCAAACAATCTTTTAAACTTAAAACTTTTTCTGCCATGGCCTATAGACTTTGTGCAGGGTGTCTGAGTTGGTAGCCCAGTATGGAATTCTTTCCAGATTTTTTTTAAACAAAGCATTTGAGAAACCCAGAGATATCAATAATTATTATATTAGGTGCGGGCTGCTCTTTTTTGGGGTTGGGTGGGGATGCTTTAACCATGCTTTAACGAACTAATTTTTTTTACATGGCCTAACATGCCTAATTAAATAGTACTGAATAATTTGTTGTACTTTGATTGTGATGTTGACATGTTCTTACAATATTTTTCATCCTATCTTCATCCTAGCTTCATGTTTCTCAAACAAATTTCACAAACCTCATGAACCTCAATCGTCATAAATGGTCTTATTTAGTGGAAAAAATGGCATGTTAATGACTACGTGTTCTTTTTTTATTCCTGTTACATTGTAGACAGTGGATATTTGACAAGTGCTGGTTTTCTATTGGTAAACGTTATTTTAACGCGGAGGCTTTCTCTCATTGGCTGATATATAATCACGTCTTATTGGCTGCGCCGGCTTTCTTTTAGTAAATGTTAGTTTGCTGGGGGTCATAATACTTATTAAAATGAAAGCCAGTGTGGCCGAAATGACGTAACAATGTATGAGCCAATCAGTGAAATCGTCCATGAAAATAACATTTACTAAAAGAAAACTGGCGCCGGCCTAATAGCTGGCTTTGTTGTAGGTCCTAATAATCATGTTTTATTTTGTCTAAAGCATTTCATTCCAAACTGAACTGTACTTTATGTGTAATTTTAAACTGTTTTTTGAATCTTAACACTTGCTCCTCAGTGTTGAAATATCCTGCACAGAGTTGGAACATGAGGGTTCTTAATCCTAAAAGATTGACAAAGTGGAAAGAAAATAACTTGAACCCTAACTCCTATCCATCAAAATCAATCCCCCATTTCAGGGATTTTGGTAGGCAAGCCATGAGCACAAAGTCCATCAAAATCCACCTATAGTAGTGGTGGTCTTGTGGTGGATTTCAGCGGATTTGGTCCTTAAGCATTATGTGAAGCAGGGTCAGTGATGGATTTTGGCGGACTTGGTCCATTACATAGTAAAAGACACTGGGGAGTTAGGGTTAATACTGTTGTGATTAGCAGATATTTTTACACATGAATGCTGCCTCTTTCACTTTCAGATATGTTTTTCATGAGAAATTGTTTCCAAGGGTATTGATCGTTTCAGTTTCAAAGACCACTGAGCACAACCTTGGCCTAATATTAGAATGCATTTAACATGTACGTCACTACTTTTTTTGTGCACATGGACTTTCTAAAAATAAAACCAGACAGGTCAAGTGTAGAAAAGCTTGTCCCAGAGTGCACGCAATTGTAGTCAATTGATTCAGAATGTCTATTCACTGGAAGTCTTTTCATGCATCTTGTCTACACACTGAGCTGGATTTAGCCAAACACCAGGCTAAGTCACTTGTCATATAGTCAGTCAGTCAGGTACAAAAATATTCAGTGGCTCAGAGTGGAATGGGAGGAGTATTATCGCAAGGTAAAATCTTGACTTGCCGAGTGAAATGGAAAAGTCCAGATTTTATCGAGCGATAATATTCCTCTTATTTCACAATTTATAGCCTCTCAATATTTTTTTACAACAGACATGTAGATCCTTGTCATTTGATTACAGAAAAAATGAACTTTCTCTTTCAATACAAAATTTGTGGGAAATGTATTTCTCCCTTCTAAACACCAGCGTGCAGTTGCACACAAATATTGCGCCATGGAACAAGGATGATCCTAACTGTTGAATAGTGAATCCCATTGACTACATGTGGGTGAATGGGAATTTTTGAGCCCTGGCGTGAATGGGAGCAATAAAGAATGTCATGTGATGTGAGTTCCACCAATCATATGACAAGGATCTGTATGCACCATCACAAACACTTGCAAATCAGGGGAAAATGCACATGAACTAATGAAGTGATTGAACTTGCACATGTCTGTAGTGGGTCGAGTTGTCTAGTGTAAGTGAAGATATTTATGATAATGTAGAGTATGGATTTGCTCAAAACAATGTCCATGTCGAACAGACCCAAATTATTCCTTGTGTTTTTGTTTATTCTTAGGGAAGTGTCAAAGAATAGGACGAGTGTTTTGAGTCCACAGGAAATTGAGAAGGGAAGGACACTGGATGACAAAAGTGAGTTGAAATTACACACACCCTCCCCCTATCCAACTTGTAGTAGGTTACTTTTAAGTCTGAAGGAAGTTGTTTGAATGTGAAAATGCAGAGATTTAAGATTTCGAAGGACCAGTGGGCACCATCTTGCCTTGTTGGTTAGTGGGTACTGACAGCGGAGAAGTTAGAGGGAGCATTGTGCCATTTGTGACGTAACTGACGCCTGTGCTCTAATTGCAACATGTTAACGTCTCTAGTCAAATGCTGGTCAAAAATGTGATCACAAAACTTCTGGATCCTGGGTCCTTGCTGTACGGTATGAATGCGCACGGCTATTGGTAACCAGCTATACAACCAGGCAACCATGCCCAGTAGGGCACAAATAGTCGACTAGACAGAGTTCGGGCTTACTTTAGTCGAATCATGGTTAACCATTGGTCAACAATAGTTCTTGCATGAACTTGCCCCTAGTTTATTTGCCGCATCGAAGAGTGCCACTTATTATCCAATGGTGTCCAACATTGCTTGGATTAGTGCCTCCAACAGTGCCTCCCCCCACTCCCCCCTTCAGCCAAATCCTGTATGCATATCACTGGACACTGATACACATCAAGGTTATAAATACAAACACTGTTTTTGTGAAATTAAATAGAGCCCTCATTTGTTCACGCAAGGAGTCCACTTTCATATTGTGATTTGCTTTGGCAGTGACTGAAATGATGATGGGCAGTGAAGATGAGGAGGAAGATGACGATGATGAAGATGAAATGTGGGCATGGGAAGGGGAGACAGCAGGTAGGTACTGGCTTAGCAGTTTTATATGTGCTAAGCATGGAAAAGGTGGTAACCAGTCAGAAGCAATATACATCCCATTACAGTTTGGCTGGTAGCCTGTTTTTGCCAAGAAAATTTCTCTGTGCTGAGCAACCTTTTGTGCTTGATGCTGATGTACGTCCTTGAATGCACCCAATTGGGCTACAAAACGCATTTGAAATGAAAGTATGTTAATTAGAATGAGCATTTAAAAGTGTGATACAATCGTCCACAAAACCATCCTTTAAGAACTGGGCGTTTTTGTGTTATTCTTCTGAGAAATAAATTTAGGGGGTCAAAATTTTGACTCTCAAAATCAAGCATTTTGATGCTAGTCATGCATCCTGCGGAACGTGTTCCACCAGTACATCGCATTCTGTGGACATGCGAGAAGCAACATTTGTGATTTGGTGCAGTGTGTATTATGTGACATACACACAACATGTACCTTATATTGCATGGACATGGCTGGAAATATCTATGCGTATGCCACAAAATATCCGCCGCGTCTGATGTAAGCAACCGTTTTATTTTGGTTTTTTTCTGGGAGTCAAAATTTTGACTCTATAAAATCGAGCTGTTGAGTGCTAGTTGTGAATCCTGCCGCACAGTGCATGGCATTCTGTTGATGTGCAGGAAACAACATGTGTGTATTGATGCTGTGTGTATTGTGACACACACACACAAAACGTGTACCGTGCATTGACTGGACCTGGTGGGTAATACGTATGCGCATGCCACAAAATATCCCCCACGTACGATGTAAATAACTGGGATTTTTAGTTTTTTCTCGGGAACGGGAAGACTTTAGGTTATTTTAGATTTCTTTCATCCAGACCGTTGAAATAGGATTAGTAAACAAAACACAAAATTTCTTGGATTTCAGAGTTCAGACCGTAATTTCTTTAAGCAGATTGTGATGCTTACATTTGTTATCGTTTTTACAGATTTTACAAAGCGATTTAATGCTTCACGTTCACACACGTCACAGGTAAGTTCAGTTTCAGTATAGTGAACTAAAATGACACAAACTGGTTTGGTACTTTACCTAGTTGGTTTTTCTCCTAAATACCCCCGCAGGGGAGTTTGAACAGGAGGCCAGAAACACCGGGGAAACCCCTTCTCATAACTATAAGGGTTCTCTTACGTGCATTGCATTACACAACACACGGACCTATGGCTTTACGCCCCATCCGAAGGACGAAGCAATAATGGTTAGAGTGAACATGCAATAGGATTTGTATGACTCAATTACATTGAAAACAGTTTTCTTTCCACCTCCTTTGTAGCAGTAAAAGGGAGAAATTTCAACATTTTAGTTTTTATGCTAATGAAATTTCCATATTCATGAGCCAAAGCGTGATGTCTTTCAAGGCAGAACAGTAGTGTCTCCAAAGCTTTGTGTACAAATATATATCAAACTTTTCTTCATTTTCTTAGAGTAAGTTCCACTTTTTACTTGTTTATCATGTTTACAGCTTGGTTGGACAATAGAAGTGGCAAATATTTCTTCAAACTTGTTTGTGGGTAATTTTGAAGGACTAATATTTGTACTGTTCAAATGCACTTTTGACAAGGAGTACCTTGTGTGACAAAAGCAAAATAGCGCCCTCTTACATGTACTGATGAAATGATTTGCTAATAATTGGAAAATTGCCACATTTTTGTCACTTCCAATGAAAACAAGTATTAAGATCTTGTATGTATTGTTGCAACACATAGTATAGTAATGTGCATGAAAACAAGGTGAGTTGAATTTCCACTACATGTTTCCTTTAAGGGCACAAGTATTCAGACCTGGGCTCAAACCCACATTCTGTAGCCTCTGGGTGCACACCGGTAAATAGGCCTAAATCCATCCGCCGAGCTCATGAATAAAAGTTATACCCTCAAAATATTCTATATTAGAGAGTTCTGGGAGCCATAACATTGGGGAATTGAAGAGATATGGCAATGAACCTCTGGCCCGGACTCGGGGCTTCCAATTCTGAGCATTTTGGATACAATTGGGCTTGAAAGTGGCGCTTTTGCCATGTTGTGGAGGGATCGTTTTTCAAGATGGCTGCCGTTCCGCTTTGGGGAAAATATGGGTTGTCTTCTTTGGGCGAGAATTTCTCGAAAAGGCAATGGTCAACCCACCCAAAAAATGAAAAGAAATTGAAAGACGACGTGTCGATCATCATTTTTCTGTGCAGCTTAAATACCTGTGAGAGTTCTGAGTATTTTTAAAAGAATTTGGAAGTATGGGCATTTAGCACTAGTGTCTATGGGAATTTACTTGCAGGGTTGCATCCCTCTGAAACTCCAGAGCATGAGTCTGGTGCAGTGCTCTTTCTTTACCGCTAAGCCATGACACTCTATCTTGGCATTCCAATCATTGTAGGTTTCAATGATATGCCTCTTTGAAAACATGGGCTTCCAGCCTTTTTTTACAATGCAAACATTAACCTGTTCTGTTATGATTGATGCTTTCTTTTACAGCCCAATGCATCCCAGCCCAACTGTCAAAAGAAAGGCCAGTCACATTTTCAGGTTTGTTCATATTTGTGTCTGTAATTTTGTTCAGAACTGAATAATTTAAAGCTTCAAGCCATTTCAGGAGTTAGGTCTTGGCAGATTTGGTGCCTTTCCACTGAAATGGATTTTTTATTTTGATTGGCCATAATGGTCATTTAGTGTTTGATGACTCTTTTCAAAATGTCTACAATCCCCATTTTCAAAAACTCAAATTTCCTTCAAAGAAATGAAGTCATTCTACAAGTTGATTTGGCATCTGGTTAATAATAACAGGTTCTTATAAAGTGCTTTTTAACTAAGATCAAAGTGCTTTACATTGTTATTACCCCTGATCATTGGGCCAATTAAACATACCAAAGGCAATCTCATCTCCCTGGGGAGTATACAGCTCAATGCTGCCATTTCAGCAAAAAGCAGCTAAATCAGCCACAATAACCATCTCTGCCCTCACAGGTACCCATTTACTCCTGGGTGGAGAGAAGCAATGAGTGACAAAGTGTCTTGCCCAAGGGCATACGCACCACAACCCCAGGCTGGACTCGAACCCACAACCTGCAGAATTACCCGCAGATCACGAATTCAATGCACCAGACCACCTGGCCACGGCACTCCACGGTGGTTAGACACAAACAAATTTATTTTGTGACTTGCTATAATGGTATTTTTATTGATTTTTAAAAAACTTTCTGCAGCCCCAGGAGAAATCGCTGACAAGATTTTCCAACAAGATAAGCATAGAGAAATACGAGGGACCACAGAGCCTACCTGGCAGCGCCACCAACCAAATACTGAAAACCAATAAGAAGGCACAAGCAGACAGGTAACTGAATATTCATATTGATCAGAATACAAATTTGAATACTGGAGAAGGAAGACAGAACCTGAACATGAATTAGGGAACAAATGTGTGCTTGGCCGGTTTTAAACACTCTGTTTAAGACCGGTTGGAGTATGGATGCTGATAATTACCTGAGCCAAATGCGAGGGTAATTCTCAGCATCTCATAGGAGTAAAAATTATCAGCATTTCATACATGTAGGAGTCTAGATTTCATACGACACTGGAAAAGTGTTTAAGACCAGCCAGCCGGTCTTTATCATCCGTTCAAAACTGGCCACGTGAAGGGCTCTCAACCAGTAGGAATGGGTAAACTGTCTTAGGTATTTATGAATGAATATTCAAATATATCAACCAGTAAGAAAGCTTCAACTAATGTACTTTAGCAGCAATTAAAGTGTCTGGTGGTTGCAGGTTCAAACCCCACTCCAGTCAATTTCCTTTTTTTAATTTTTTTTTCCCTCTTTAAAATATTCTTTTTAAATAAACTTTAAAATATTTCCCAACGTCTTCACTGAAATGCAATGAAATTTTATCGTATTGCTTTTTTGTATTTTTTAGGGTACGAGTGAAAGACAAAGCGGACAGGGCAACAATGGAGCAGGTACGTTAATATATAAATGAGGTTAAATTCAGCATCATTTGTAGCATAACCGTAAAAACCATTGGCGTCAAGGACCCTTCCCAGTTCCCCTAAAATCCACTACTATGCAGAAACCCAAATGGTACATTTTTTTTATTCCCAGCATTGCCCACTGTAAGATTCCTCAGGTCCCGTGTATAGACCAAGTCACGACCGCTTACTAAATGAATGTTGTTGTCCCATGAAAGGCATGAGACCAACTTTATGCAAACTGTCCTATTTTGCACTGTATTTGGGTTTTTCCACGAAGTTGGGATACGCTTGTACGATTTTAACACATTTTGAGTTTAAGTATACGGGGTCACTTTTTTTAATAGTGTAAAATTTTTTATTGTTAATTTTGATAAGATGCTTCATGTCGTTTAAGAAAGTTTCCCAGCAATAAGATTTTTTTCAGTATGATCTATATTTTTTTAAAGGTGTTAACAATGTATTGGACACCTCAACTTATTTGTCATTATTTGATAAGTAATTCCTTTTTTTTTTGGCACTAGTTTTCTCCGAAATAATTAGCTGAGAGCATTACAATCCAATGCTTAACATGCATTTTGGAAATATTATGTGATGTCTTAACTGCTATCCCAAGAAATATGTCAATTTCACAGATTTCAAAAACATCACCTGGCAAATTTCTATTAACAGCACTAAGACTTCAGTTTATATTTCCAAAATGCATGTTAATAATGGGACTGTAATAATCTCAGCTAATTATTTGGGGGAAACTAGTGAGAAAAAAAAATGAATTACTTATCAAATAACGACAAATAAGTTGCGGTGTCCAATACATTGCTAACACCTATAAAAAAAAATGGACCACAGGTTGCCGCGTAGCGAAAAATTAACCGACGCTATGCGCCGTAAAAACTGAATTTTCCTAAATCGTGTACACGGAGCAGAATTGCTATTCGTACATATGAATAATTAATTAGCCATAATTCCAGAACCCTTTGCCCTATAGTCATGAAATTTCTTGGGTATGTTCATGAAGAGTTGCTCTATGCATATACCGAGTTTCAAAAATTTTTGTCACTCGATGGTATCCTGATTCCACCGAAATCCTCCTAAACAGGGGTGTGGATGTTGATGGATTTAGGTACTTTAGAGTTAAACCATCGCTGAGTGATTTTATATGGTGCTCACTTGCTTATCTGAGGATTAGCTTAGAATTCCTTGGAGTATGTGGCTTCTCACTCTTGTACATGCAGTATTAGCATTGGTCATTCCCTTTATATGATTATTGAAGTGTTTTGGAGGATGTAATATAGAGCAACGGCTTTAATACCAACACTTTTATAAATATTGACCATCAGGTTCTAGATCCCAGGACTAGAATGATCATCTTCAAGTTGCTAAGTCGTAACTTCATCAGCGAGATCAATGGATGCATCAGCACGGGAAAAGAAGCTAACGTTTACCATGCCACGACCAAAACAGATCATCACAAAGCTATTAAGGTTAGTCGCTGATATTTTACATTGAGGTTTTATTCGGTGTCAAGCCGTTGTTGGAACCACCTGACTGTTTTGGGGTGGCAGAGGTTTTGATCTCAAATTTGTTGATGGACCATAATGAGCAGTTGTGCAGCAAATTTTGTTTAAGCCCTAAACACCTAAGGCCCTTTTTGCTGGGAACCATCCTCAATCCCCCAAAATTGTGCACTTATGTTCAAAATGAAGGATACCCACTGCCTCAATCTTTCAAAATCCTTAAACAGCCCTGCCTCTCAATATGCATTCAGCCTCAATCTTTCAAAATCCTCCTCTTCTTCAAATGCCATTCATTCTCAATCCTCCAAAATAAACCAAACTCAGTGTCCTCCACAATCCTTCAAAATTGTCTGTTGCATTCAGCCTCAATCCTCCAAAAAAACTCCTGGAGGACTTTGGAGGATTGAGGAAGGTTACGGTTGATAAATTTACCAACCACCAGAGATTCAAACAGATTTGAAGGGTTTGGAATCTGGCATGGGCAGACAATAGTCAAAGAAAAAGATAGATCACCGTCATTGCTAGTCCTGAAAGGCCAGCGTAGAATCCTCTTTGTACCCACCTCTCTGACTGACTGACTGACTGACTGTCACTTGTCAGCAGGCATGTGTTATTGTACTACTGTGTAGGATTTTCACCTAACACCAATGAATGGGCTAAATCCAGCCAATTGTTTAGACCAGATGCATGAAAAGACATCTAGTGAATAGCCAATTTAACAGAATCTTGTGTACTCTAGGATCAGCTTTACTGGGCTGGCCAAGTTTTGTTTTAATTTGTTTTATTTTTTTTTCTTAGGTTTACAAGACATCGATTTTAACATTCAAAGACAGGGACCGATATGTCACCGGGGAATTCCGGTGAGTGAGAAACAACAACTAATTTGATTTACATCACCCCGACGCAAAATTCCATCTCATGAATAGTTTATGTGTTACCCGCTGCTATGTACATTAGATTCGAACCAGCCAACCGATCCCGTTAGCTCGGTGGTCGAGTGGTAAGACGTCTGCACTAGAAAGCAGGAGGTCGTGGGTTTGAGTCCCACCCGAGTGATTTGCTTCCAACTTTCACTTGAGAGGTAACACACTGAGTATACAGTGTTTATATGTCGGTGAAGGGCAAAACCCTAATAAAGATGAGGCTTGCTGGCCACTGTGTGAGACACAAGAGGCTAGCAGTTTAGTCTGTTGATGCTCTGGGAGCCAAGACATGGTCGCAGTAGGAGAGGCCGTCCACCCACAACACCTATCAACATGCTGTGTAGGGACACTGGGGCAGAGGGGACCACTGAGATCAGATCACTCATGGAGGACCGTGCAACCTGGGTATCCGTAGCTAATGATCGGTCGAAGCCGCCATAAGTAAAGTGGGTAATAATTGAAAGAGTCATTCCCTGTTTGATTTTTATTTTTTTACAGATTTCGTCATGGTTACTGTAAACGCAACCCTCGCAAGATGGTGAGAACGTGGGCTGAAAAAGAAATGAGGAATCTTATTAGGTTAGAAAATTAAAACCTTTACAAAGTCAAATAAAATGTTGTAACAATTCCTTCAAAGTGTTTTCTTGCCTTCCAATTTAGTGACCCGGTTCAAATCCCACCTGGGCCGACTTTCCTACCTGCTTCCGTGGTTTTTGCCTGATACATGTATATCATAGAGTATTTTCTCTCCCAACACAGAAACTGAACATTTCTGCGTTGTCATCCCTTTCAACATTTCTTTGGGCTTCTAAGGAATGCCCCATGCTAAAGATTAAATACAAAACTACAAAAAATAGACCAAAACAAATTCCTGTTGGGTATGTTGATTTGATTACAGGTTGCACTCTGCTGGCATTCAGTGTCCGGAACCTTTCTTACTGAGAGGGCACGTCCTCGTCATGGAATTCATAGGAACCGATGGCTGGTATGTATCCTGTGGTTCAAAGCCTATGGGATTATGTTGAAAAACGCAGGGAAAGTGTGTGAAATTAGCTGCTATTCTTGCTTGCATTGAAGTTTAATTTTTATGTGACAGAATTTATGTATTTTTTTTTACAATTGTTGTATTTGGCAATTATTTGAGGTTATCTATATAGTCTATACTGGGTTTTATTTAGATGATCTCCCACTCAGATTTTTAAAATAAACATGTTTCTCAAATTTAGTGTTAATAAAAGGAAACTAAACTACCCTAAAATCTACAAACTAGATGAGATATTTCTTTAGAAATATGTTCCTTACTCAACTCATTGCAAGATAAGAGATGGTGTATAATGTACCTCGATCTTCGTGATGCCATGTGACACTCATGCAAAGCAGGGTGTTTTCAAAAACCTTTAGCTTCATGAGATTTTTAGCCCCGTGACTTTGGGCACTCAAGATCAATACTGGTTCATGTTTTGCCTGCTCAGAAGCATCTCGTAATCAATTAAGAGGGTCAAATTTAGAATATTTCCATTTGATGCACAAAGGCTTCTAGATGATTCTGAATTCAGCGATAAAGCGATGAAGGTTTCCGAGACCCCTCAGGCCACATATCAAAACAGGCATCATTGTCTGTGGCTACGGCTTATCACCTTAACGTTTCGATGGCAAAATCTGAAGCCGCAGCCACAAACTGTTATTTTTCCTACAGGCCGGCCCCATTATTGAAAGACGTGACCCTTTCTGAGAGCATGGCCAGGGAGCTGTACGTCGATTGTATCCAGATGGTCCGACAGATATACCATGATGCACGCCTAGTGCATGCAGACCTCAGTGAATTCAACATGCTGTAAGTATAGGGCGCCTATAAACCCTGGCCTTCCTCCTAGATCCGCCAAAATCAGATGGTTTAGAGGGATTCTGAAGGATGAGGAACGTAGAGCCCAGTTACTATGGGATGTGATAGTTAAAGCTAAGAAAAAGCCATTGATTTTCCCATCTTCTAAAAGATTTTGCAGGATTCAGGGAGGTATCTGTTTCAATTTCACCACAGTTTTTTTTTTAAATAAAAACCTTTCATGGACAACACTTCCCATGAGGGCATGTCTCAATTCATATCTGGGACGAGTTCTGGACGAGTTGGGGGTAGAATCATTTACTTTGTCTGGAAGAAGCTCTGCATTTGCCCCGGACATGTTCAGGGAAATTTTCATTAGCAACTGCTTGACTAGCCAATACTGATAACTTCATTGCGGGAAGATCGCAGGGAAGTTGTTCAGAATCCTGCAACTTACATGTATACCAAATACAATGTCGGGGACTTGTCTGGAAATTGTCCTGGAAATAGATTGAGACAGGCCCTATTATGAAAACAATTTAAAAGTGGGAACTTTTAGTTTACATAATGCATCACACATTTTTACCTCAACACTACTAGATGAATCAAAGTCCAAAGGATTTTTGAGAAATTTGTAGGATTTCTGAAAATCAAGCCAAGCACGTTTTACTTCAAGTAGGGAGTCTAAAAATTTAAGCACAAAGAAACTGAAAGTACCATTGGATTCCCTCAAAGTGTATTAAAGATTTTGGAGGATTGAGGAATGTTTTTTTGGATTTAATAGAGTGTTTTGGGTTACTTATATCGCGACACTGTTGACATTGTAATACCCAAGCATGAACAGAGAAGAGAGCAATGGATATGATTGGCAACATTTCATGTTTAAAAACTTCATTTTTGTGTGTCTTTTTTTTATTTTATTTTTTACAGTTACTCTGAAGGTAAACTGTATGTGATTGATGTGTCTCAGTCGGTTGAGCACGATCATCCCCACGCTCTGGAATTCCTCCGAAAAGACTGCACCAACGTCACAGGTAGGCTGACAACTAAGTCACAGACATTTGAGCAGATGTTACACTTTACTATCCCAAGTTAGTGTGAGAAAATGCAGTCAAGCTTTTACGTTGACTGAAATGTTTATTTTCTTGCCTTGCCTTCAGAGTACTTCCGGAAGAACGGCGTGTGCACCATGACTGTACGTGAGCTGTTTGACTTCGTAACAGATCCTAACATTAACAAAGACAACATTGACGAATACTTGGAGAAGGTAAAAATAAAAACGTTTTAGAAAAGCAAAAAGATTTTCAACCAATACCACAGTTTAACATGGAACAAATTTAAAGGCAAACTGTACTGTACGTCTGGTACAACTCCAGAATAAATATTTTCCATGTTGAATATTGGTATTTTTCAGGGGGAGGGGGGAGGGGGGCTTCACTTATGTTAATTTATAAATGCTCTGTATACTCTGTGCAGAGACCCCAGAAAGCTTGGTGGTCGAGTAGTTAAGATGGGTTCGAGTCCAACCCAAGCAAACCTAATAAGGGAATAAATATGTACTAAGCCAGTTTTAAACAAGTACGTGTATAACTGGCTACGGGCTTGGACACGGCTAATGGCCCGAGCCAGTCTTAAATGAATTTGTTTAATACCGGCCTCGCATATATTTATTCTGATTCATAAATACTTTTCAGTCAAAGAGTCAGAACAAGTCAAAAGTTATAAATTTCCAATGATTTTTTTGATCAACAATTTTACGTTGTGTTTTGTGAAAAACCCCTCTCTAGAGCTACATGTATGTTTATTGTACTTACAAAATGTGGCGCAGAACGCAGCAGTGCCAGTGTAGTGTGAATTTAAGACTATGAAATACGGACTCATTTGGTAGTACTATGCAAGTGAAGATAATTTGGAGAGTGACTGGTCATGTGTGAGGGTTCAACCAATACAAGAGTAAAAGGGACCAGATTTCATAGGAGTCCAACTTTCATGTGACACTGGAAAAAAGTGTTTAAAACCAGTCGGTGTTTTATCAACCGTTTAAAACCACCCACATGATGGGCTCTCGACCACTAAAAATGGGTAAACTGTCTTAATAGGTATTTATGAATGAATGTTGAAGCCTTCAGACAGCTGCGACATACATTGTTCACAAAAAAATTGTTGGTAAAGATCAATGCCTAATGTTATGATTAATATTTGCCATAAGTTCTGTACAAAAGTTATTTCATTTTGTTTTCTCAGGCAATGGAGTTGGCTTCTGAGAGATCAGAACAGCAGCAATCAGAACAAGAAAAAGTCGATGAAGAGGTAGGTTTGTAAAATCCATCCATGGTAAGGAAAAGCATAATTCCACCAGTAGTAAAGTACATACAGATTGTCACTAGGGCTGTCCAGTTGCGATTTATTTAGTATTCGATTACTCAAAACTGCAATTGGCCAAATATCTGGATATTCGAAACTGCAAGCTGCAACTAATGCTGCACTGGTAAAAAGTTGCACAAAAAGCGTTCCAGTTAAAATTTGCATGCGGCGATTGATATGGGGCGCTGGAGTGTTTTGTTGTATTTTTAAGGCAAAAAAAAATGATAGTTCTACTTCCGGTTACCCTACCTACCCTATTTTGACAGCCCCGACCCCACTTTTCTTGGGGGAAAAAGGACAAAAAGAAACCAAAAACCATCAATTCCTAACTTACCCTTGACTACACCCAAACACCTACATACATGTATGATCAACACTAACAAAATTGCCCCCCCCCAAAAAAAATCCCTACCTATCCTGTTTTCAAATGCCATGTAATAGGAAGCAGAACTAATTTTGTTTTGCCTAACAAATAACAAACCGCCGTAACAAACCAAAAAAGTTACCGTCAACAAAAAAGTGGTACCTGTCAATAAACATGATAAAGCGCCCCAACTTTACGATAAAAAAACATCACAAGTGAGTGTATGTGTGAAGTTTTTCTGTTTCAAATATTCAAACCGACAAAAAGCTATTCGAGTATTTTATTGATGGTCGAATATTCGGTATTTTGGGACAACCTTAATTTTCACACATAGCATAAAATGAAAATGAAATTTTGGCAGAGCAAGCACAATGCACAATGCAGAGCCTTGTTTAGTTGCAAAAAAGTTTTCCTCTATAATTGGTCAGCAGGGAAATTCATGAAAAGGATTTTTTCGCAGACCATGGATATCACAGCTGCTACACAATCTATGCTCAACCCTCCTAAACATTTCAATATTTCGTCACCATCACCACGAACTGACACGTCTGCGCTGCACGCGCGCGTATTTACAGAACCAGGATATTTTGGGTTTCACGAATTGACATCCTCCACAGTGCAGCACTTTTATAGCGCACCCCGTTCATTTTCGGTTTCACGAACTGACACTGATCTTAATTTTACCAATTGAAACGCTTTTTAATTAAAAATTTGTATAATCACAAGTATAAGTAAACGGATAGTTTAAATTTTTTGTCAAACCTTTCAAACCGTTTTTCATCTGTTCTGTATTGCCGCATCATGCTCGGCTGTCAGTTCGTGAAAACAAAAATGTACGGGGTGCGCTCTAAATGTGCCGCACTGTGGAGGATGTCACTTATGATGAAACCCAAAATATCCCGGTTCTGTACATACGCGCGCGTACATTGCACTCACGCGTGCATGAGTGTCAGTTTATGGTGACGGTGACGATTTGCTCTAAGGTTATGTACAACATTAGCAAAAAATAAAGAACAAAATTATTATGAAATATCTAATTTGTCTTTAAGTACATTTGTGTAAATAATAGTCTCAAGCATTCTGTGAAATCATTACGCCCAGTATGCTGTCATTTTCAAGAAGAGTGGAATTTTTCAAATTCCCAAATTTATTTAGACCACATCTTGAGGTCGAGGATGTATGTAACGTCCTCGCACACTGGAAAGGTATGCGATATGTCTATCCCCCTGCGCGGTGCGGCGCATGCATGGTGGGCGAATAAAACTTTCCAATTACCGACTTGATTTCAAGTCTAGCACGCGTGTGACATCCATGGCTTGAACTTGCAGTGTACATTGAAGAGGTATTATAAGATGGAATTTTGCGTCAGGTGATATAAATCAAATAATAGGTTTTGCCCTTCACCGACGTTTAAACACTGTATACTCAGTGTGTTAATAGTAATAATTCATTCAATGTAATAGTTCATGCGGTACCCGCTGCTATGTACATCAGATTCAAACCAGCCAACCGATCCCGCTAGCTCGGTGGTCGAGTGGTAAGACATCTGCACTAGAAAGCAGGAGGTCGTGGGTTCGAGTCCCACCCGAGTGATTTTTTTCATCGTTCACTCGGGAGGTAACACACTGAGTATACAGTGTTTAAACATCGGTGAAGGGCAAAACCTAATTTGATTTATATCACCCCGACTCAAAATTCCATCTTATAATAGTTCATGCGGTACCCGCTGCTATGTACATCAGATTCAAACCAGCCAACCGATCCCATTAGCTGGGTGGTCGAGTGGTAAGACGTCTGCACAAGAAAGCAGGAGGTCATGGGTTCGAGTCCCACCTGAGTGATTTTTTCCAACTTTCACTCGGGAGGTAACACACTGAGTATACAGTGTTTAAACGTCGGTGAAGGGCAAAACCTAATTTGATTGAAGAGGTACATGTGTTGCACTGGTGTACATGTTCACATGACCCCCAAGGACCAACACACAAAGGAAAAACAACAGATCCTCTCAGTCCTCTGGCGTTGGGTCTTTTGTTCAAAACGGTCCTCTGTAGTAAGTTTGTGTGCTTAGTCTATGAGGCAGTGTTATATTACAGGGAGAAAGGAAACACAAAGCATTGTCCTCGGGAGTATAGTAAATCAAGAGTATGTGCACAGTCTTATAGCACTCAAAAGAGCAAGGGTTGAAACGTTCGTGGGATTGTCTCATTCAACATTTACAGGTCTTCAAGACTGTTTTCATCCCGCGTAACCTTGACGACGTTGGGGATTACGAGGAGGATATCATGAAAGTTCAGAAAGGACAGACAGATGAGGTAAGGGTTGATACAACATGGGGCATTTCTGGACCAATTAATCCTTACTCACTGGGCATATCTTGCCAGGAATTTCCTTCATTCTCCGATACCCACCTTTGTGCAGGGACCCAACGGCAAACCCTTTGTACTTTATTTTTCAGCGGGCATCAAGCCCCATGTAATGGCAATACAACTTTACCTTCCTCAAACCTACAAAATCCTCCCAAACCCTGTCGTTGATTTTAAAGGATCTTGAAGGTGGCAGGTTTCTTTTGGAATAATTTGAAAAAAAATCCTTGACATTTTTAAAAAGTTGTCTGTTCTTTTGTTGGTCCTAATAACAACTTGTTTGCCCCAGCAAATTTGTAATGATCACTGTGATGTTAGAAGTAGTCAATGGACATTTCTCCCCCTGAACCCTGTTAAAAGTGTAAATGAATTATCTTTTTAGAGGCATTTGTCAAATGTTCATCCATTCAAATTGTACCCTCTGTTCAGCAATCTGTATTATTGCATCGGCTTATTTTATCTTTTTTTTTCTCCAGATCTTTTACCAAAAACTGACAGGTTTGGAAGAGTCCAAAGAAAAAGCTCCGGTAAGAACGCGTGAAAACTCAGCTGAGATCACCCGGAATTCTGTATTCTATAGAACTGCATAACTTTGGGGAAGCTAATACATTGTGTGAAGTGGATTAATAATGCCTAAAAGAAAGTGCGTTTTGAGAAGAACCAACTGCATAAACTCAATGTTTTGGTCAATTTAAAGTGCACCTTTGTTCATATTGCACAGATGGTGTATGCTACTGATGTTTAACATCCACCAAATGAAGTGCTTACACCACTGGCTTTCATCCATTTATATAACTTATTTTGTAATTTGTAAAGCCTGGATCACATTGTTTTTAAGAGTAGGTCATCACAGGGTTGTTCCTTAATCCTAACAAGGTCCAACAGCAGCATTGTCCAGTGAGACTAGCTCTCATCGTCTCAGAATTGGCGGTTCATGCTCTGGTGTGATGGCCCAATAGGTTTTATTCACGAGTCAGCCATATTCAATTGAAAGCGAAGTAGAATCTTCATTTTTTGAACTTGCGAATAGAAATGAAAGTAAAGAAATAAAATTAATTACAAGTGAGGCTTGGAACACATAAATAGTCTGGCACCATCCCATTCAACAGTTTACAAGGCCTATTTACGCATATATGTGATTGTGTCGTAACGACTGTCGCGCGGTAATGTCCCACACACGCGTGTGTGAACAAATACCCGATATGTTGCGCGATTTTTTTATTTAGTGCTCAAGGATTATCAAAAACATGGCAATTTTCTCCCATATGTTGTCCATATGTTGTCCATTCTTGCGATGTCTTTGCAGTCTATGTTAGATGTGTCGTACAACTCACAATGTTTCTGCACCTCGGTAATTACTTGTTCGTCCATTTTGTACAACCAATCAGTTCAGGCACTTGTGACATACGTATGCGATGTTTTTTGTTGCGCGATAAAATCAAATCGAATTTGATTTTAAAAAAATTACGCGATAAGTCGCACAACTTTGTCCCATAAATGTAAACGCACTCATTGATATGTGCCTTTATATAAAAACGTGTGAAATTGTCATGCGACAAAACAAAACACTTATGTGTAAATAAAATTAAGGGAACACAATCAAAAATGGCTTCCTCGTGAATTAGGTCTATGCCGTAAGGTCCCACAGACATTCACATCTGTTTCACATTGTGGCATCTATTATCTTAACACTGTGTACAATAATTGTGCAGACTCCAGAGGAACATGGGATGGACTCGGAGGGTGACAGCGACACGAGCGAAGATGAAGAACGAAGCAACGAAAGCGGCTCCAGGTTACATCACAGACCACGAGATGAGTCCCCTAATGCTAAAAGAGTATGTGTCAATGTTGTTGTTTCTAGGTACACGTGATTGACAACAAGTACATCACGTGTCTGGTCAGAAGAAAATCACATGTCAATTCACAAGTAGTCAGGGGTTGAATAACAACCAAGTTTGTGCTTTGGCACAGTGCAGTGAAATAGCTTATGAATTAAGTAGACTTGGCACTGGATGTCTTGTGATTGACTTGTGACTTGCGATCCATCACAAATACCGGTAGTTTGAACCATAGACCAGAATAGGAGAATAAACCAAACATACTGTGGTTGTGGACCGTGCCAGCCCCAATTCAATCACAGGTTAATCATAAGGCAAATCGCATTTAGTAAAGTCAGTCACAAGGTATTTTCAGTTCAGTCAAGGGCAGATTGCAAAACCACGGTCTTATCCGGCTGGCTCAATCAATCCGAATATAGCTGGCTATTGCTCATTTAGACTAGCTCATTTGAATAGCTTGTCACCTGACTTGATTACTGGAGGACTTGTGATTAACTTGTGATTGACTTGTGATTGGCATGTGATCGACTTGTGATCGACTTGTGATCGACTTGTGATTGACTTGTGATTGGCTTGTGATTGACTAGTGATTGACTTCTGATTGACTTGTGATTGACATGTGATCGACTTGTGATTTACTTTTGATTGACCTTGATTGACTTGTGATGAATTTTACCACAACTCTTCAATGTACCACTTTTGCGGTGGAAACATTTACAATTGTTTGAAGGCTCGTAGGGATATTTACAATTACACAGAAATGTACTTACCGGTTTAACAAGAAAATCCTTGCTCAAAGTGAAGATAGGACTGGTACCAAATACCCCGAGACATTGTTCCACCTGACTTGGTATCATTCCGCAGAAAACAATAATTGAAGGTGGTTTTAGAAAATGAGGGCACTTCTTTTTTTCTTTTTTAAGTGCATGGGCAATGGAATCCAGTTAGGAGACCCCAAAAATTGTGCGTGCATTTTCTCCGTTTTCTCAAACTTTAGATTTTGAGAAAACAGTATCCACTAAGCTGAAACTTCAACAAGTTATTTATTTTGCACCCTTCTGAAGATATGAGCATTGTTGCTTCAAACGAAAAAAAAAATGCATGAAAGTAAATGCTCCCATGTACCTTAAGTACATAACTTAATCTTTTCTATTTCCCCACAGGAAAGGAAAAAAGCAGTGAAGGACGAGAAGAGAGAACACAGGAAGAATAAGATTCCAAAACACGTTAAGAAACGGAAAGAGAAACTGGCCGTAATGCGAAAAGGCCCTCACAAGTAACACATCACACAAACAGTGTATATTTTATTTAATCTCTAGTTGTTATATTTACAATTTGCTCCTACAAGACCTGTACAGGGCGAGTCAAAAAAAAAGGAAACCCAAATGACGCCCCCTGTTTTTTACCCTGACCCCCGCGAATCCTTTAAAATACTCTTTGCCAAAGTGGAGGAATTCGGAGGATTGAGGTTACATGGCAAAAGTACGTTACTGATTTCGTAGGATGCACTTTGTCAAGGTCTTGGGCCAGACCTTGTGTTGTTTTTGCTTAGCCATGCATAAATATATTTGCAGGATTGAGGCTATATGCTATTTTCCATGAGGTTAATTGGAGGATTTCGCAGGATTGAGGCTACATCCTAGCAAATTGGCCTAGGGAGTTGGGGTTGAAGAAGTTCTGCATGTAGAAAGCCCAATCAATAACTAAGCTTTCTTTTATTACAAGAATCATTGAAATAACGCATGTACTTTTCGAGTTACGGAACTTTAAACGCAAACACAGTTTTAAAATTTTGTCCATGGATCACATTTAAGGTACGTGATATTTCAGTAAAATGAAACCATGTCGTATCATGAAAATGATATCACAATAATCCCATCCGGTCTCTGGGGTAGCCAAGTAGAAGGCAGGGCAAAACTATAAACTCTTGACATTATAAAGCATGTTGTTTAAACATTGCAAGCAGAAGATGTTTAAATGAAGGATATGATAAGTGCCAGTTATCAAGGATATGAAAGTGTTCTGTTGTGTTTTTTTATATGTGAATAGTTTTTGTTTTGCTGAAATATCGCTTACCTTTATTGTGATCTGTGGACAAAATTATAAACTATGTTTGTGTTTAAAAGTCCATAGCTTGAAAAGTACAAGCGATATGAACGATTCTTCAAAAATAAAGCTCATTAATTGGGCTTTTACATCCTAGATCTTTTACTTGTTACATGCAGAACCTCTTTAAAAAATAGGCGGCGCCATTTGGGTTTCCTTTTTTTTTACTCCCCCCTGTAGATCGATTGCTTTCAGCAGCCATCGTTTTGCTGTGTTTTGTTCGGTTAATTCATTGACAATGAGTGTACAATGGGTCTACTCTAGTCCGAAAATTTGGAACACTCCATGTGTATGAGAGTCCCAAAACTTAAGGTATTGAAAACATGCAATACAAGAAAATAGACTGACATCTGAAACAACCAGTCCAACAACTCTTCAGTACTGCATTAATCAACTGTCGGCTGACTGTGCCAAAAGAAGTATCTAGGATGTCGGGTACTAGGTCACTATTTCTACACGTTTCTCCATAGTCAGGCACCAGACTAATGACAACGAATGAAGAAGTCAGTCTTGTCAAACAGTTGGACCATGGATGGACATGTAGAAGTCTAGTCTTTAGCCTCATTTTGAAACCACTTGACTTCCCTCTCATGTGCAAGGGTGAAGCCACTGCCAAATGTTGAAGAAAAGTCTCCTTTAAAAATTGAATCGAGTCTTCAAACTTGGTTGGTGAAATACTGAGGACCTTTTCTTTGCCCTGCAATGACAGTTTTGGAGAAATTTGTTGGCTGAAGAGTGAGTAAAGTTGGCCGGACCTTCTTTTGCATCGTTTTGAGCACTTAAGGGCCCAGTCTGAGTCTTCTCATGCATAGCCCTGTTGAACTAAAGTACACGCCTCAAAGATCGCTGCAGTGCAAACCATCTTTTATATCATGAAGTGGCCAAATCAATAATTTCTCAAATTTGTTAATGACAATATAATATTCTAGCTCTTCGCAAATTGTTCTCAGCAAAATTTTTATAACCTGTTTAGATTGTATAAAAGCTTTGTATAATGCACAATATTCTTTATAAATGCGACTGTTTAATCACACAAGTGATTAAAGGTAATTTACAACATTTGCAAACATCCAAAAACAAAACTACCAAATTATTATAAAAATACCTATTTCTTAACTGTAAGTGAGTAAATAATCGTAAGCATCCTGTGAAATGATGACTCCGGTGTGCTGTCATTTTCAAAAACTGTGAAATTTTTGTATCCATTTCCAACGATGGTCAGACGATCATTGTTGACATTTCCAATATTGGAAAGGCCACAGTGCCTTAAACCTTGAGAGTGTTTTATTGTTGTCATTGCTATTTTCTGTTATAAGTTTCTTATAAACAACCAAATAATTTTTGTGTGGGTTTTTCTCTCCCCTTGCGACATGCATTTCGTAACAATGCCTTTTTTCCGTTGATACGAAGATAATGACACTTTAGATTCCAGACTGAGGATAATTGTGAAGGTAATATATTAGACACTCATAATTTGAGTGGATTTTAATCCTAACTTGCTCAGGTGTATGAAAATCGTATTAAAATTGGAGATTCAGGACTGTTTGGGTTAATCAATTTTACTATGTTGATGTGTTGTGAGTAATGTTTAAAGAAGATGGATGCATAAACGGTTATAAGAGTAACCTTCAGTTTGAAGAATGTCACTGTAAACCTTCGCCTGTTTATTACTTTTGTTAAATATAAAAGAACAAAACTAACGGAAAGATATTCACAACCGAACATGGCTTGTGTTCCAATGAATAAAAGTCAACGTATAGCAAGGGCACTGTCATCTATTGCCTGGTGGATAATCGGTTGGCTGGTAATTGACGTCATGGTGCTTTTCACTAATTTATAATTAACGTGGGAATCCCATTGGATCAGCCAGAACACATTGATTCCCATTGTGTGCCAATGGGACTCGACATGGAATTTGGCACATAGTCAATGGGAATTCACTAAAATCCCATTGATTCAGCCAGATCAACATGGAATTTAAGACATTTCAATGGGCACTCACTGAAATCCCATTGGATCAGTCAGATGCCATTTATTCCAATTCATGTTTGTGTTCAATTGAGTCCCATTAATTCAACCTGCCAAATGGAACTGGACTATGGAAATAAGAAATTAATAGGACTCGATTGGAATTTTCTCTTGGGTGGTCCGTCTAACTTTCACAAGAAGTCGGACGGAATGCCAGATGCTCAAAACAGTGTAATAGGAGAAACAACCTAATATGAAGGAACTGTGCTGTGCTGGAAACATGATGTGCCAGCATTATATTGCGCTTCAGCATGGTCAATTGCGCAGAGGTTGTGAAAATTATAATTGACGAGAAATGTCTTTGGTCGAAACTGAAGCAGAAATTTGCATATCTAATTGAAGCTATTGTGAACTTGAAGCGATCAAGTTTGTGTCAGTCTTCAGTTCAATGCTTGTCCACTTCGGCAGAAATAATGAAGGACATAGTTTTAAATGAAGGGTAAATATAGACATCAAATGCTCTCCATGCTGACTGCAGGTTGGGGAAGCTAAGAGAACCAGTTCATTTTGTCTGGTAATGTCTTGGAAAAAAAAATTGACGTTATATGTTTTGGACTTGACAATCAGTTTTCTTAGATACTGTAGCGTTGAATGATTCTGGGATTCGTCACACACAAAAGGAGAACTATCACACAGGTCGTCACCGTTTTCACGAACAGCCACATACTATATATATTATGTTGATTTTGAAGAAAAGTGTTTTCGAGATAATCGCAAAAGAAGTTTCTCATATTTTAAAACTTCAAGAAATACTACTTTGCAACAACTTTGTGCAGCAAGGAAACCATCACACGATTCTACGAGAGCTGAAGTTTTACATGAACCTGGTAATAAGACTAAATACAGCAGTTAATTAGTAAAAATTAATTAGTAAAGATATGTGGCTCTTCGTGAAAACGCAAATTCAGGTTTCCGAGATATTGGCCCTTTCTGTTCAACGTGTATTTCTATAGGCGCGCGTGAGTACGCGCGCGCAGCTGAAAATGTAACAAAGATATGTGGCTCTTCGTGAAAACTCAAATCTCATTTGACCTACTTTTACGTATTTCCGTGCAATGGGTTTTGTACGCGTTCAAAGGGCCAAAATGTATGTGGCTCTTTGTGAAAACGCAAAATGCATTTATCGAGATTTCTGCCCCTTGCAACATTAATGTAACTTAGAAATGAATGATGTTTTGCTTACAGAAACATGTCAAAATGGTTAAGTACATTGTTTTAATGCGAAATATTGAAAAAAATCAAAATCGAAAAAAATGTAATTTTTGACATATGTGGCTCTTCGTGAAAACGGTGACGAGGTATTCACGTTTCTGCTGGCTCTAGGCTGTTTATTCCGTACGGAAATTACACTGCCAAACACAACTATTATCCTCAACAACGAGGCCTCAACAACACAACTGCGCATGCGCTGCCCGGAAGAACGGGTCTCCCCGGCTGGCCACCAGGGGCTCCACTGCGCGGCTCCACCGTGGGGCCGCGCTGGTGCCCTCTGGTTGCTGACCGGCACGGACGCCACACCGCCCCCCTCGAGGACCTTGTTTGTCCCCAAACAGAGCGCCGGCATCCGTAACGGGACCAGAAAGACCCGGCACGGAGGTGCATCACACAACAGCAACAAAACGGTACCGGAATCAAGACAACAACAAAAAGAAAATACAAGCGAAGAACAAGAAATCAAAAAGTCAAAGGTCTAGTTGGTGGGTGGCGGCCCGCACTGAACTTCTGTTTGCCGGAACACTTGCTCCCAGAACCCCTGAGGGACGCCAGCAGGGTAGCGCGGGGTGGAGGCACTCCAGGGGGCAGCATTCCTCCCAGTGAAGGTTGGGCGGACATGGAGGGGTCCACGAAGTGCTGGCCGTACTGCTGTCCCTGTTACGTCTGGAGGAGACGCCCAGGCACTTCGTAGGAGTGGACCACCCGTGTCCGCATCAGCCGGTGACCGTTCTCTTCCACTCCATGGAATGTCCTCTCCAGTCGCCGTTCGTCTCGTGCGTGCTCGCAGAGGGGTTCCACCATGTGCTTGGCGGCCTCCCTGGTGGTGTTGTCCAGTTGGAGGGCGCCGGCCGTCTCCAGTCATAACCAGGTCCCGTCCGGAAGACTCACCCGAGACCCGGCCGGCAGAACCCTCCGCTGTCCATGCCACGGCAGGGCTGGAACCTCGGGGGCCATCGGGGGCTCTGTCTGTGTTCCGCCCTCTGCCCGTGGCGGCTGGGGGCGACCAGGGCTGGCCTCTGCCGCTCTGCCGAAGTGACAACGCCTGCCCTGGGCACGGCTCCAGGGGAATCGCTGGTCGGGATTCTGCTGGGGTGGTGGCTGGCGGGGTCGTTTGGCTGGGTCCCAGCTCCGCCGACCGGGCGACCTGCCCTGCTCAGGGCGGGAAGGCCGGGAGGACCGCTCCGGGTGGTCCAACCCCCCGGCCTCCCTGACGACACTGGACTTCCCCGTCTGAGGGAAGGCGGCGACGGGGACCAACCTGCTGGACCACACCGTCCGCATGGAGGTGGGTCCGGGGTCCCCTGCCGGGAGAGATGAGGCGGGAACGGGGCCTGGTCCATGTCGTCGTCACTGGTGTGCACCTCTAACGCATCGGCCTCCGCCATCACCACAGCCACGATGTCCCCCTGGCAGTAACAGTGGTGTCTGGCGCGGACGTGGGCCCCGAAGAAACGGACTCCGCACTTTCTCTCGCAGGGGTATGGGCACTCCGCGTGGAGCGCCACACACGCGGTGTTTACGTGCCTCCGCAAGTTCCCCTTCCTGCCAAACGTCTTGGCGCAGTGCGGGCAATGGATCGGGGCCGGGTCCATCCTGCAGGGAGAAGAAACAGAAAGAAATTTGGTTAATTGTCGGCAATAACGGCCCGGTCAGACAATCTTCCAACCCCTCCGGATGACTCTCCCAGGGACCAGCGCCGATGGTGGGGGAGATGGCTGTCCCCCTTCGGGGTTGGCCAGGGGCAGCAGCCGTTGTCACCTCCGACGGCAGTGTCCCCTTCCCCGTCGGAACTGGTGGTGGCTCCTCCTCGGTTAACGGACCACCCACCTCGGCTGGCGGGTCCTCCCTGGTAGTGCTAGTTGACGGACTCGGTTGTAGCGTCACTTGCCTCTCTTTGGTTGGTGGCGGTTCCCCTCCCACCCCCCCACCCCCCACGGCTCAATTGCCCCCCTTGGTGGGTGCTGTGCTGTGTGCTCCACCGGTCCACTTGGGCATCACCCAGATATGGCTTGAGCCGGTTGGAATGGACTACCTTGGCTTTGGCTCGAGGGGATTTCTGGATACGAAACGTGACGTCGTCAATCCGTTGCATCACCACGAAGGGCCCGTCCCATCAGCACTGCAACTTAGGGGCGCGACCCACCTTCTTGGAGGGGGTATACAACCACACAGGTTGGCCAGGCTTATAGCTGGCACTTTCTGCTCGATGATCGTAATGTCGCTTTTGATATGTCTGGCCCTTCCGCTGATGACGACGGGCAAACTCGTGGGCGCGCTCTATCTTTGTCCTCAACCCCTCCACATATTCGTGCTCTGCTGCGCCTGCCTTTGGTTTCTCAGGCTGGCCCACCACCAGGTCCAACGGAAGTCGCACTTCTCGGCCGAACATCAGCATGTTGGGCGTGTATTTCGTGCTGTCGTGCTGGGAGGAGCGGTACGCCATCATCACGTACGGTAGGTGTTCGTCCCAATTGCCTGGTTCTCATGAACAAACAGGCTCAGCATCGTCTTGACTGTGCGGTTGAACCGCTCCACCATCCCGTCGGACTGGGGGTGGAACGGCGTGGTGCGGGTCTTTTGGACGCCAAGCAGCTTACAGGTGCCCTAGAAGAGCTCGACTTCGAACTCCCTCCCTTGATCCGTGTGGATCTCGAGGGGAGCTCCAAACCGGGTGATGACCTGTTCGACGAGGACTCTGGTGACCGTCTGAGCAGTCTGGTTTGGGATCGGAAATGCCTCCACCCACTTCGTAAAGTAGTCGGCCACCACCATGATGCTAGAATTCCCTGTCCTCGTCCTCGGGAGTTGACCCGTGAGGTCAATCGCGAGGCGCTCCATCGGAGCCCCTACCAGGTACTGTTGAAGTGGGGCCTTGAGAGGTCAAGGAGGTGACTTCTTGGACCCACACTTGTGGCACTTTTGACACCACTCTTCTGCCTGGCATCGCATCCCCCTCCAGAAAACTGGAGCCTGTCTCAGCCATGCGATGGTCCGGGTGATCCTCAAATGTCCTGAAGTCCTATTGTCATGCGTTAGTCGCAAGACGTCGTCTACTTTCACTCGTGGTACCACGACCTTCCATACCGGTGGTTCGCCATTCGGCTGCTCCCACTTCACCTGCAATACACCTTGGGACAGCCGCAGTTCTCCCACTTAGCCCACCAGTACTTCGGGCCTTCACCCAACGCCGAGACATCCCGCCAGTTGGGTTTGGGGACCCCGTCCCCCAGCCACTGCACGATCCTGTCCAGTTCAGGTTCACTCCGTTGTTCCCGTTTGAGTTCCTCTTGGTCCCAGGCTTCCACGAGTCCCTCTGTGGTGGTGGCTTCATCCTGCCCAGCCCCTGCAACGGCTCCCACCAGCACCTCCCTTTGTTCTTCCCGGCATCGTGCGACTGGCTCGACTGCAAGTCAGCGTCCCGCTGAGCAAGGGGGCCTTCTTTAGTAAAGCATTCCTGACTTGCTTCCTTGGATCGCCCACACTGGCCACACGGAATTCTAGAGACGGCGTTGGCGTTCGTGTGATTCCTACCCGCTCGATGTTCCACATCGAACTCGTAGCACTCCAGCCTCTGAATCCACCTGGCCCTCTGCCCCTCGGGTTCGCGGAAGTTGAACAGCCATCGCAGCGACCCGTGATCCGTTCTGAGCAGGAACCGTTAACCAAGAAGGTAATGTTTGAAATAGTGAACGAAATGGACCACAGCCAGCAACTCTCTTTGAGTGGTACAGTAGTTGCGTTTGGCCTTAGACAGGGTGCGGCTGCCATAGGCAACCACTCGTTCACCATCATCTCCTTCCTGCGACAGCACTGCTCCGATGGTGCAGTAGCTGACATCTGTGTCCAGGACGTAGCGATGTGTCGTATTCGGATAACACAACACGGGTGTTGTGGTCAATGCATCCTTGAGGTGCTCCAGCGCTGACTGGCAAGCACTCTACCAGGAGAATTCCTTTTGGATCTTGGTGGTAAGGGCATGGAGGGGGCGAGCAATCTCTGCGAAGTTTGCAATGAAGCGCCTGTAATAGGACGCGAGGCCCAGAAAACTCCGCACTTGGGTCAGGTTTGCTGGTTGCGGCCAGTTCCTGATGGCCGCGAACTTTTCCGGATCCGTCCTTACTCCCTCGGCCGACACGAGGTGACCCAAGAAGGACACCTCCGTCCTGAAGAGATCACATTTCTTTGGCTTGAGCTTCAGGCCGGTGGCTCGGAATCGCTCCAGGACCGTGGCCAGCCGCTCGTGGTGTTCCTCGAAGTCTGCCCCCCACACGATCACGCCATCCAGGTAGACTACCGCCACCTGCCATTGCAGCCCCCTCAACACTTGTTCCATCAGACGCTCAAATGTTGCAGAAGCATTGCAAAGGCCAAAGGGCATCATGGTGAACTGGTACAGGCCGTTCTGCATACCAAAAGCCGTCTTCTCCCGGTCATTCTTGTCCATGCTGACTTGCCAGTAGCCACTGGCCAGATTAAGGGTGCTGAACCACCTCGCCCCACTCAAAGCGTCAAGGTTGTCCTCGATTCTGGGGATGGGGTACGCGTCTTTCATTGTCACCTCGTTGACTTTCCGGTAGTCGACGCAGAACCGAACAGACCCATCCTTCTTCCGGACCAGTACCACCGGGGATGACCAAGGGCTGTGGGAGGGCTCGACCACGCCGTCCTGCAGCATCTGTGTTACCTGTCGGTCGGCCTCTTGCCGCTTATGTATGGGCAATCTCCTCGGTGGTTGACATATAGGCATTGCTGTCCCGGTATTTATTGTGTGTCGGGTCAGTTCTGTCTGACCAAGTTTGCCGTCCGGGCCGGTGAATGCTCCGGCGAACTACGTCAGCAATTCAGCCAGCCTGGAACGTTCGACACGGTCAAGGTTCGTGGCTCCTCGCTCCAGGAGGTCTTGCAAATGGGGCGGTACCTCTCTCTGGGCATCCATCCTCTGTCTGGTGTCACCCAAAGAGAGGTGGTTGACGGCAGATCTTTGTTGCCCGTCCTCCAGCTCAATCACATCCAGACCCTCCATCGGTGAGAAGAGAGCCAAGTGGCTGCCTTTGTAGACCGTTACAGGGTTGGTCGTCGGGTTGAAAACCCGAACCGGCACAGTTCCATTGTTTGTGTCAACCAGGCCGGTAGCAACCGCGACCCGGTAATGATCCGTAGCCTCCAAGCTGGGGTAAACCATTCCGACTCCCATCCGGGGTTCAGTCTTTATCTCTCCAGTGAGGATTGCCTCGTGACCAGCCGGTACTATCATGTTCTCTGTTACCTGCACTCTCGCCACCATGGGCTTGTGCGTAACACCTCCCAAGGGGACCACCTTCCCGTTAATGATGACAGCGTTGTCTCCCCATCGCCACTCGCAATGATACTTTGACAAGAAATGAATTCCGAGTATCACGTCTGGCTTGACATCGGCCACAGTAAAGGTGTGGTTTGCGCACAGATCCCCCACTTGTAAGTCGAAGTTGCCCCCTCCTCTTGTCAGCATGGGGCTGCCGTCCGCCATCCTCAGAGCTGGAGATGACGGAAGGAGGTTCGGTCTCTCGGCACTGGGCCAGGTGCTGAAGATTCGCTCCGAGATCAGACTCACTGTTGCTCCGGTGTCTAGGAGGCAACGCACTGGTTTCCCCGCGATCTTCCCCACCACGTAATTCGCCTGAGACGTCCCACCCGAGGCCGGCCTGGCCCGAACAGCCGGCTCCGGAACAGTAGTTTCAGTATTTCCTCTGTCTGTGGTCATGGTTGGAAGGAGGCAGACTGCCGTTTCTGATGAGGGCAGTACCGCCTGATGTGTCCAAATTCGTGGCACCCATAGCACCCATACCTGGTGTGTACACGGCCCAGGCAGCAGATTTGGGTTCCTCGGCAGGGGTTGGAGGAGGCTGGGCTATCGACCTCACGTCCCTAGCCATCGGTTTCCCTTTTCTGTTTTGCGCTTGCGACTCGAGAAATGCTTCCATTTCGGTCGCCAGAGTGACTGCTTCGGTCAAAGTTGTCGCTTTCCTGGAGAAGATGTGATGCTGCAGCTGTTCCTCTCGCAGGGCATTGCGGAAAGCCTCGACCGCCAAATCCTCACGGGCCTGTGTGGGCAGCTGCGGGTAGCTCTTCAACACCAACCGTCGGATTGATTGTCTTAGGCTAGTGAGTGACTCGTCTCGGCCCCTCGTACGCATAGACAACTGAGCCCGATGTAGCGGAATCTGTGCTGTCACCCCGAACCGCTGCTCGAAGTTTTCAAAAATGGAGGAATATTCCTTCCGCGTTTCCGGTACCATATCCCCCAATGCCTCCTGAGCCGTGCCCTTTAGGTGAGATGCAAGGAACATCGCCTTCTCCGCCTCACCCCACTGATTGACTGCTGCAACGCTCTCGAAATGGATCAAGTAATCCGACCATGACGAGACCCCGTCAAACTTGTCGGGGAGCATCAGTGGTCTCCGACCCCCGGCCCGAAGTGATCAGGCGTTGTAGTCCCCCGCTTGACTGGCACTTGGGGAACACGCCCCCCCCCCATCCCCCGCCTGTTTAGGGGCCGCCCAAACATCGGCAGAAACCAGGTCGGCCCCCCCCCCCCTGGGAGCACCGGGTGGTGACGTCCCAGGGGATCTCCCAACTGCAGTGGTGTACGGCCGAGTAGCCGGGTCGGTTCCGCTCCGTTGGCTTGTGTGCGAAGCAACCGTGCCGGCTCCGCCCCATTGGCTTGTGTGCGGAGCAGCTCTGCCCCATTGACTCCCGTGCGGAGCAACCTCGTCGGCTCCGCGCCATAGACGTCCGTGCGGAGCAACCCTGCCGGCTCCGCCCCATTGACTCGTGTGCGGAGCAACTCCACTGGCTCCGCGCCATAGACTCCCATGCGGAGCAGCTCGGCGGGCTCCGCGCCATAGACTCCCGTGCGGAGCAACCTTGTCGGCTCCTCACCATAGACTCCCGTGCGGAGCAGCTCTGTCGGCTCCGCACCATAGACTTCCGTGCGGAGCAACCCTGCCGGCTCCGCCCCATTGGCTCGTGTGCGGAGCAACCCCACCGGCTCTGCGCCATAGACTCCCATGCGGAGCAGCTCGGCGGGCTCCGCGCCATAGACTCCCGTGCGGAGCAACCTTGTCGGCTCCTCACCATAGACTCCCGTGCGGAGCAGCTCTGTCGGCTCCGCACCATAGACTTCCGTGCGGAGCAACCCTGCCGGCTCCGCCCCATTGGCTCGTGTGCGGAGCAACCCCACCGGCTCTGCGCCATAGACTTCCGTGCGGAGCAACTCTGTCGGCTCCGCCCCATTGACTCGTGTGCGGAGCAACTCCACGGGCTCCGCTCCATTGACTCGTGCGCGGAGCAACTCTACGGACTCCCGTCCATTGACTCGTGTGCGGAGCAACTCCACGGGTTCCACTCCATTGACTCGTGTGCGGAGCAACTCTGTCGGCTCCGCCCCATTGACTCGTGTGCGGAGCAACTCCACGGGTTCCACTCCATTGACTCGTGTGCGGAGCAACTCTGTCGGCTCTGCCCCATAAACTCCCGTGCGGAGCAACTCTGTCGGCTCCGCCCCATAGATTCCCGTGCGGAGCAACTCTGTCGGCTCCGCCCCATTGACTCGTGTGCGGAGCAACTCCACGGGTTCCACTCCATTGACTCGTGTGCGGAGCAACTCTACGGACTCCCGTCCATTGACTCGTGTGCGGAGCAACTCCACGGGTTCCACTCCATTGACTCGTGTGCGGAGCAACTCTGTCGGCTCCGCCCCATTGACTCGTGTGCGGAGCAACTCCACGGGTTCCACTCCATTGACTCGTGTGCGGAGCAACTCTGTCGGCTCCACCCCATAAACTCCCGTGCGGAGCAACTCTGTCGGCTCCGCCCCATAGATTCCCGTGCGGAGCAACTCGGTCGGTTCCGCCCCATTGGCTCGTGTGCGGAGCAAGTCCACCGGCTCCGTCCCATAAACTCGTGCAGTGCGGGCCTGCTCCGAGTGGAGGTCAGGACTCGCCATACTGCAATAGGGACAAAAGTACTGCTGGGGGAGATCTACACCCGGTTGTGCCGCCTGATGCGTGCTCGGACGGTTTCCCGCCCCTGGTTTATGGGCAAATCCAGCCTGGGGGCGCCCCGAATGGGAGGCCACACCAGTCGTATCCATGTAAGCACTGAGTGGCGCTTCCATGTAGGGCCTAGCACTATTTTCATGAGCGTAGGGATTGCGGGTTGCCCCAGGACGAAACCCCGCCCCCGCTGCATCAACCAACACAGCTCGGGATCGTTCCGAATGGAACGAAACATCTGCTGCGCCAGCGTCTATAGCACGGGGCGGCCCCTCACGCGACCCGGCATGTGCGACTTTATTACCAACAAACTGGGGCGTGTCCCGACGAAACCCCACCCCCGCTGCATCGGACAGCACAAATCGGGATCGTTCCGAACGGAATGAAACGTCTGTTGCGCCATCGTCTACAGCACGGGGCGGCCCCTCGTGGGACCTGGCATATACTGTTACAGAATATCTGGGGTAAATCCCGACGAAGCTCCACCTCCGCTGCATCGACCAGCACAACTCGGGATCGTTCTGATTGGAACAAATTGTCTGCTGCGCCGCCGTGACAAAGGCACTGCCGGCCGATCCACTAGGCGCCCCCCCCCCCCCCCCTCGGTGTGCCCGCACTCCCGCCTGCCTCCTGGTCGTGTGGCGAGCTGGGTGCCAGACTTCCGTGATTTCCTGAATTCTTTGTAGAAAATACCTGAAAAATTCACCTGTTTTTCCGCCTTCTCCGTGCCGCCGCTGCCACCAATGTAGCGTTGAACTGGGATTCGTCACACACACACAAAAAGAACTGTCACACAGGTATTCACGTTTCTGCTGGCTCTAGGCTGTTTATTCCGTACGGAAATTACACTGCCAAACACAACTATTATCATCAACAACGAGGCCCCAACAACACAACTGCGCATGCGCCGCCCGGAAGAACGGGTCTCCCCGGCTGGCCACCAGGGGCTCCACTGCGCGGCGCTGGTGCCCTCTGGCGGCCGACCGGCACGGACGCCACAATACTGTGCATGCTTTTTTAAAGTTTAGTATACCCATTCCATGGTAATTAATTACCTAAACTTTGTCTTGCAAACAGTTTGAAGCAAACGTTTTCGTGCATTTCGTGTGTTTCTAATAATAGCACCACTCAAAAATCCTAAGTCAGTTCACCGATCGTTGGAAATTACCTACATTTCGTGATTTCTTCTAAATGATAGTATGGTGTACTAAAGCCCGGCGCACACCTTTCCCGATTTTATCGTTTCACCGGATCATCGGGTCATCGTCCATCGTACAGAGGTGTGCGCTGAAAACCATTACGCCAGACGACCGGATAAAATCAAACATGTTTGATTTTTTTTCGCATCCCATTTCACACGATACGAAATCACCGGAAAAGTTTATTCAAAGGCTGGATATACGAAGCAAGAGGAAGCTACGACTTGGCGTTTATTGTGATTGGCCTTGTACCAACTATCTGCCTCCTGCCGCTGATAATTGGGCTACTGCCCACGGTGACCTTGGCCTTTGACCCTTTGACTCCAAAACCAATCCCAACTCGCCTCCTCACAAGGGTAACCCCCTACCAAGGTTAGACACCAAAATCTCATTTCTAACTCAAGTTATCATCCGGAAACCATTTAACTTTAACTCACCACGGTGACCTTGACCTTTGACCTTTAACCCCCAAAACAATCCCAACTCGCCTACTCCAAAGGGCAACCCCTACCAAAGTTAGACACCAAAATCTCATTTCTAACTAAGTTATCATCCGGAAACCATTTACCTTTAACTCACCACAGTGACCTGGACCTTTGACCTTTTGACCCCAAACCCAATCCCAAGTTGCCTACTCCCAAGACCAACCCCTTACCAAAGTTAGACACCAAAATCTCATTTCTAACTCAAGTTATCATCCGGAAACCATTTACCTTTAACTCACCACGGTGACCTTGACCTTTGACCTTTTGCCCCAAAACCAATCCCAACTTGCCTACTTCCAAGGGCAACCCCCTACTGAAGTTACAATCCCAAACGACATTTCTAACTCAAGTTATCATCCGGAAACAGCTGCCCGGACGGACGGACAGCACATACGTCCGGTCTAGCCAGCCAGCTGGACGGACGCCGTAGGCGATGCCAATACCCCTCGAGCCTCTTGGCTGAGGGGGAAAAACCCATTTTTTTTCTGCGGCCAAAATTTTGGGAATTTTCTTTTGAACAAAATTCAACTTTTAACAAACTTGTAAAAAAAAAAAAATTGAGCCCAATTGGAACACAATGAATGGGAATCAATAGGATCCGACTAATCCAATGGGATTTTAGTGAGTTCCCCTTGAATGTGTCCCAAATTCCATGTTGAGTCCCATTGGAACACAATTGAAATCAATGGGATCTGGCTGATCCAATGGGATTTTAGGGAGTTCCCATTGAATATGTCCCAGATTCCATGTTGAGTCCCATTGGAACACAATGGGAATCAATGGGATCTGACTGATCCAATGGGATTTTAGTGAGTTCCCCTTGAATGTGTCCCAGATTCCATGTTGAGTCCCATTGGAACACAATGACGATGACGTTGACGAAATCTGGAAGAAATTGGATGATCGTTATTGTGATCCAATTAAGATGGCTGACACAAATATGCATCGGATTTCGAGAAAATGATGGGAATGGAACGGGAGATATCAAACACCTGAGTCGTTGGTGATACAGAGAAAAGACTGTCAACCGCTGTCCGTCGAAAATGGTCGAGATCACCGAATGATGGGAAATCTGATATTGATCGATCAGAAAGATTTCCAGCTCTCCTTCAGTTCTTGCTTAATAAAGAGAAGAAAAGCGTTGAGTATGAAATGTCAGAGAGCAGAAGCAGCAGTTATAGCACTCACCCCACGAGCCACCATCAATGCCACACAGGTGCAGGAGAAGAAGAATCACCGAAACAGAATGTCAACAAGAAATGCCTTATTCAAGATGCAGGGCAACACAGCACATCAGAGTGCCGTGCCTATAACAGAAGTAAACCTACCACCGAGTATCTGAATGCAGAAAGAGAAAAGGTGCAGTGTCCAGAACTGCATAAGCTAGGATCCATCATCCAACTCTACATGATGACTCGATAGCAAGCAATTAAGCCTTAAAACAGCAAAAGGCATGAAATTAACATGCTTTAATGTTCGATCGTTTCTTCCGAAGTTGGAAGAAATACGATTGTTAGCCGTCGAGACAAAGCCCCATCTCATTGGCCTTGTTGAAACATAGATTAATGATTCAATAGCTACCCAGGAACTTGAAATACCCAACTATAAACTTTACAGGAATGATCGGAATCGCTTTGGAGGTGGAGTTGCAGTATTTGTCAGGGATACAGTAGTTAACCACAAGATACTCCTTACTGACAGTATGAACAAAGTTGAATCAATATGGTTGGAGATCCAGCTGCCTTCAACAAGACCACTGATTATCAGCTGTGTTTATCGACCACCAGACAATAAGGCATTTTTTCGAGGATTTTCCAGCTATTCTTGGTGATGTCACGAATATGTATAACTCAAGAACTCCACCGGAAATAACATGCTTTGGCGATTTTAATGCTGATTATTTGACTCCAAGTTCAAGTCATTGAACAAAATTGAAACAACTGTTTCATAATTATGAACTGAATCAATTAATTACATGTCCTACTAGAATAACACGGCATACTTCTACCTGTATAGATCATGTCTGGACCAATCAACCATATAGGTACACTAATTCAGGAACAATAGAGGTTAATCTAATAGCGACCATTTATTGATTTATGCTGTTCGAAAGTCTGTGAAAATTTCCGAAGGTCATAAATATATTCGTGCTCGGTCTTTTCGAAATGTTAACGAAGAAGCTTTTAATCATGATCTTAGACATCAACCATGGGATATACTGGAACAATTTATAGAACCAAATGTTGCATGGAATATTTTTAAGGATATGCTAATGAGTGTTTGTGATATTTATAGCCCAGTTAAAAGTCTGAGAGTTTGCACAAAGAAAGCTGAATGGATCAATGACAAATATTTGGAACTGCGACGAAAATCTATGAGGGCCTACAGGGCCTTAACATCTTGCTAACATAGCCAAGAACGACGAGCTTTATGGAACAGCAAAGGTTCTTCGAAATAGATTAAATAATCTGGGTGTTAAACTTAAGAGACAGTAGTCCACAAAATTATTCATGACAACAAAGGGAATACTAAACTAGAGATCTATGTCTGTTTGCAACAGAACATAGGGCTTTTCCGCATTATGATTTTTTTTTATCAATAATACGTCTCTGACTATGCATGAACATAAAGTCTGTCAAAGTTAGCCGAAAATCGGCTTAAACGGTCACTGTGGTCAGGATTTGACCTCGGCAACACGTGCCCTGCGGGCTGACTGACATACAGTGTATGTGCGTATGTACAACGTACGTGCATGTACATGTACATTGTGGACGTCTTGTGCATGTTTTGTCAAAGTTAGCCGAAAATCGGCTTAAACGGTCACTGTGGTCAGGATTTGACCTCAGCAACACGTACGCTAGCGCTGCGGGCTGACTGACATACGATGTATGTGCGTATGTACAACGTACGTGCATGTACATGTACATTGTGGACGTCCTGTGCATGTTTTAAAGCAGAGGTATATTGTCAACCTGAAGTTTTAAGCATGCGCAGGCCATGTTCGAGTTCGCTTATTGCCTCGAAGCTTTTGAAATGTTTTAGACCTACCCTTAAATCGACAATTAAAGTAAAAACAAATTAAAAAACTGCCATGGTTGATTTTTCAGGAATTTTCAAAGGGAAAAGGGTCTTTTCATTATAACTTCCGGTCTGATAACGTCACACGCCTAAAACTTCTCACACGTCTTAAGGGGGTCAAGGTCATCATATACACCAATATTTAGGCGATTCCGGCAAACTTCGCCACAGACATCTATTCAAAACACATTTTTGAAAATTTTCAACCTGTCGCTAGGGGGCGCTCGAAGATTGCATGACGTCATCGGTAGATGATTTGAACAATACTATCGGCCAAGACACTAACACCGTTAAAAGCAAGTTCATATCTATTACCACTTTCAAATGATAAGCCACTTCCGGTTTTGGCCTTTTTCGACCGGAAGCAAGGGTCACGTGATTTCACGCACACTGAATGAAATAAAGACCTCAACCTATTCTACCACTCTCCGGCAACGGAATGCTGCGGACGCGTACGGTTGATTTCTTATGCATTTTTGAATATTAAAAGTGTCACAATTTAATTGCCTATAAATAAACACCGGATGACGTCATCATGACGTCATCATTACACAATGTTGTTTAAATTAGGGTGTTTGCTTGGACAAAGATTGGTGTAAATGAATTACTGGCAAAGAGTCAAAAATTCCCTTTGAAAATCGACAATTATTTTTTAATTTTTGTGTACAAAGTCTATGAAAAATTAAATATTCAAAAATCTGTAATAAATTAGTCGATGACGTCACCATGACGTCAATCTTCGGGACACATCTTTGCTATAGGGACTATGCTTATGCTAACTTTGAATGATGTATGACAAAGATTAATGCCAAAAGTGGTGAGCAGAAAAACCGTGTACAAAGTCTATGGGATTTAGGCGACAAAAAGAAGAAGAAAGAAAAACTAGAGGTCTATGTCTGTTTGCAACAGAACATAGGGCTTTTCCGCATTATGTTTTTTTTTTAAATTGAGGTCATGTTTTTCTGTTTTGTGCAAAACTGTGTGTGTCAGAAAGTAGTAGCTGTATTGATTGTGCTGACTAGCGCCCTCTTGTGGTTTGCATATTCATTTGGCTTACTGCTGGATAGCATGTAGGACGCCCTCAATAATATCCTTATTTTCCAATCACATTTTTGTCCGTAACTTCCGTTCCAGCGTTTGATCCAAACTTGACCTGTTTTCCCATTTGTAACAAACCAGGTTGCCTAAAATCCCATTCCTAGTTATCCCATAATCATCCAAGATACTTCCTGTGCGTGATTTTGAATAGTAAGTACATTTTTGATGTTTTTATGGGGACCTTTCTGGGGTGATTTGTAACTGTTTTGATAATCATTTTAAGTACATGTGTATAGTGATAAATACATGTACATGTTTACAGTGTTATAGGGTCAGTTTTACCCACTTAGTAATGTTAAAGTGTTATTAGTCTTAATTAAGGCTATAATTAGATCCATAGTGATTAAGTGTTGAAGCTATTTACACCCGATACCCATATGTTTACCTTATTATCCATGTGATTATTGTAACTCTAAAGACATGTAGGCCCATGTTCATGTACATGTAGATCACATGACCCCCTTTATTCATTATTACATGTAATTAGGACACAGGACGCACATGTATGGATGCACTAGGGATTTCCATTTATTTCCTTCCTTATTTTGTTCTTTATTTAGAACCACGGGAAAATCTCACGGGAAATCTCACAGGGATAACTTTCAACCTCATACACGGGATTAACATCAGAGCAGGGTGGATAAGCTGGCACTACAATTAATTGGTTCACATCATTCAATAAACAGTCTACTTGGCTTTAAACCGGTTTCAACACCCTCACGTTTTTTCATGGTCCTTCGAACCGGATTCGAACCAGTGACCTATGGATCGACTGCCAACATCCACCCGTCCATCCCGGACTGTTCGTCCACCCAAGCGCTTCGAAGATTTGGCACTCGGTTCCCCTACTGGTAGCCATCGCACTTCCTCCACAACTTCACATCACTCAAGCCGGTCAAGCTGTTCCCACATCTCCCAACTGAGCGACTCACAAGCTGCGAAGCTCACGGCCATGAGGAAGCAATCCCAGCTTCAGGAACTCCAACGGCAGATAGCTGAAGATGAGTTATACGACACACAACTCAAAGAGAAGGATGACCGAGCCAGAGCAGCACGTATGCAGCTTGAGGAAGTTGAACGTCAAGCGCTGAGAGAGCGAGAGACAATTACAACGCGTCTTTCTAGACAAAGAAGACTGCGTCAAGCCGAACTGGAACTACGAGATGCCGAGGCTGTTCAATCATTTCTGCAAGAGGATGCAGATCCAGCTATCCATGACATCAGTGAGATTCCATGCTCCCAGCCAACTGCTGATCCAACCCTGTCGCTGAGCAATACATCTTTGAACACCCCAGATGTAGCCGAGACTGACCAGACTGTACTGACCACTTCACAAGTTCCTGTGAATGGTTCACCTCCCAGTGCACCCACCTGCTTTATTACTGGACAGCAACCAGTTACTCCAGTGAGCACCCCGCAGGAAACAGGATGTGACTTCCTGAAACCAGTGTTCCCAACCAGTAACACGCTCCAACAGTCGAATCATACTCCTGTCTGCAACCCTGGTGCACCACCGTCATCAGTCATCACGCCAATATCTCCTCCCACTTTGGGAACTGTTCCAGACATTGCATCAGTGAACACCAACCTCATGGATCTCCTCATGGCATCATCCCTCGGGGTACCGAAACCAACCCTGCCGAAGTTTTCCAGTGGTAGGGAGAAAGACTTTGCGCTGCTGAAGATTGCTCTCCAGAACCTGGTTAATGTTCACCCACATCTCAGCGAGCAATACAAGTACCAAGTGCTAATCGGCAGTTTGGACGGCAAGGCCCTGAAGCTTGCAAAATCCTACCTCCATAGCAGCCAGCCATACACTAAGGCATTGGCAGCACTGAGCGACAAATATGGCCAACCCCGTCAGCTGGTGCAGACTGAAATAGCTGCAATTATGATGACACCGCCAATCAAGCACAACGATACCGAGTCCTTTGAAGACTTCTGTCTCGATGTATTCTCCTTGGTGGGCATGCTTGAATCCTTAGACGGCCAAGCCGAAGTGGAGCTTCGATGTGGCTCACATGTAGACAAGCTGCTGAGCAAACTCTCCCCGAGTCTCCGCACCAGTTTCATAGAGCACTGCATCAAGAAGGGTATACTCAAGCCGAACTCAGGTGAAACGTACACTCTTCCCAAGTTTGCCGCGTGGCTGAAGTTGAAGTCACAGTCGCAGATGCTCGCCAAACAAGCCGTTACCGGTCACATCCAAGATCAAAGTAGTTCCAGAGTAAACCGAGATCATCGACCGGTGAAGCAAAAGCCTACTCCGACATCTGCATTCCTGACAGGAGGCAAGCAGGAGAAATCTGTGAGCCCCAAATACACCAAGCCGAAGCCAAAGCCGTTCTGTCCGTTCTGTGATGGGAAAGATCACTTCTTGAATGGCTGTCAGACCTTCAAGGGACTTTCTACCGAAGAGATAGTGAAGTGGATCCAAGAGAATAAACGCTGTTGGAAGTGTTGCCGCAAGCATGAACCTGATGCATGCACCTTGAAGAAACCATGCCACCAGTGTAAGGAAGTGCACCTTACAGTTCTGCATGAGGCTGCCCAGAAGGCTACAAGTGTTTTCATGGTGAAACCTACAAGCAAGTCCGTTTATGTGAACAAACCTAGCCGACCATGCAATACCATGCTGAAAGTGGTAAGAGTTACCCTCCACGGTCCAAACAGCAACATTGACTCTTATGCAGTACTTGATGATGGATCTGAGCGAACCATGTTACTTCAATACTTCAAGATGCAGCATAACAGCTTAAGCTCAGCGGAACACCAGAGACTATGCATCTACGAACAGTCAGAGAAGACCTTGTCATCTGTCAAGGTCAATCCGTGTCTCTGTTTGTGTCACCCCATGACAAGCCAGATGCGAAGTTCTCCCTGGATGGTGTCTTTGCTGCTGGTAACCTATGCCTGTCCGAATACACGTATCCAGTCAAGATACTGCAAGAGTTCTACCCACATCTTCGTGACTTGCCACTGCCTTTGGTTGATAAAGCTCGACCAGTCATCCTAATTGGGTCAGATCACGTTGACCTCATCGCCCCAAGACGACCTATCAGGTTCGGCCCTAGTGGGACACCGGTAGCCGCTCTCACAAGATTGGGTTGGACTCTCCATGGACCAGCCAGCATTTTGAGGCAGAAAGCTGGTGAGCAACGGTGCTTTAAAGTCTCAGCCCAATCAGAGACAGCCGAACTGATGAGGCACGTTGAGAAACTTTGGCAAGTTGATGTTGTGCCTTATGTGAACGAAAAGCACGTTGTTCGCTCCAAGCAAGATCAACGTGCGGTGCAACTTCTAGAAGACAAGACAGCCCGTGTGGATGAGGGAGGAATTCAGCGTTATGTAACTCCCCTCTTGCGAACTGACAACGCCAAGTTCCATGCTCCAAAGGAGGCTGTCCTTCCAACCCTGAGAAGAACAGAAAGGCGCCTTGCAACCCGACCATCGCTGGCAGAGAAACACAACGAGCTGATCCAGAAGCTAGTAGATGCTGGTTACGTCAGAATCCTGGCAGCGGAAGATGCTGCAAAGTCTGAAGAATCCTGGTACATTCCGCATCACACAGTCGAACACAACGGGAAATTTCGCCTTGTGTTTAATTGTTCCTTCCAGTATCAGAACCAGATACTCAATGAGCACCTACTTCCTGGTCCATCCCTCGGTGCATCGCTCCTTGGGGTACTGTTGCGTTTCCGCCAACATGCTGTAGCAGTGTCAGGGGACATTAAGGCAATGTTCCACCAAGTAAGACTGCAGCCCACCGAAAGATGTCTCTTCCGCTTCCTGTGGAGAAACATGAAGACCGACACCGAACCCAAGATCTATGAGTGGCAGGTACTACCCTTCAGAGCAACATGCAGCCCCTGTTGCGCCACTTATGCGCTACGTAAGCATGCCTTTGATCATCGAGAGAAGTCTACTGAAGTTGCTGATGCAGTGGATAGATCGTTCTACGTCGATAACTGCCTAGTCAGTGTACCACAGGAAGATGAAGCCAAGACTCTCGTCCACAACATGCGTGACTTGCTTGCCAAGGGTGGTTTTGAGATTCGTCAATGGGCCAGTAATGTACCCAACGTTGTAGCCGATCTCCCTCCTGAAGCACGTTCAGATGGCTGTGATCTCTGGCTGACGTTTGGAGAGACAGACTTGGCCGAACCCATGCTCGGACTCCAGTGGGACTGTAGCACGGATGATCTGCAATACCGGCACCGGGTAGTCAACTATGATTGCCTGAACATGAGAAACATGTACAAAACCTTAGCCAGCCAGTATGATCCAAATGGGTACCTCACACCATTCACTGCCAGAGCCAGAGTTATCGTTCAGGACTTATGGAAGACCAAACGTGACTGGGACGATGCCCTGGAGCCCGGAGAGATTATGGACCGATGGCGAGCCTGGGAAAATGAGCTACCAAACCTGTCTGTCATCACACTACCTAGATGTTACACGCCCCCTGATGTCAACCCAGAAACAGCCAGTCGCCAGCTTCACATCTTCTGTGACGCGTCTGAGAGGATCTACGGTGCAGTCGCCTACCTCCGGACGGAAGATGAGAAGCATACCATACACACCAGCTTTGTAATGGCCAGGTCCCGAGTTGCGCCAAAGAATCAGCTCTCCGTGCCCCGCCTCGAGCTCTCGGCCGCTTTGGCAGGGGCTCAATTGTCCAGTCTCCTTCAGCAAGAGTTGACTCTTCCCCTAGAAAATATTGTTCTCTGGAGTGATTCTACGACAGTCCTGACATGGCTGAAGTCGGAGTCCTGTAGGTATAAAGTCTTTGTGGGGACCCGAGTGGCCCAGATCCAGACCCTGACTGATGTCGACCAATGGCGCAACGTTGACACGAAAAATAATGCAGCTGATGATCTGACAAGAGGAAAAAGTCTGCTGTCACTCAGTCAACCCTGCAGATGGCGAGACGGGCCACCATTCCTATCCACCAGCCCTGATCTTTGGCCAGCCTTCCCACCTGCCCTAGCTGAGGATTCCTCAGAGCTGAAGAAATCCTCCTTCTGCGGTATAGTGACCGTGGAACTGGCTGACATCCCAGACCTGGAGAAGTACAAATCTATGGATGAGCTCATCGAGGCATCTAAGCAGCTCTGTGAAGGGGCGGCGAAGGATGATGGTCCTGTTGAACTAACAGCTGATCAGCGAGCAGAAATTGAGCTTCACCTATTCCAACGAGCCCAGAAATCCAGTTTTCCCGAAGAGTGGGGTGCCCTCAAGGATGGTAAGGATGACGTCATCGTAACAATACTTGGCAGTGCTCATTATTTTATTGTGGTTTTAGTCTGTACCAAGTTTGAAAAAAATCGGATTAATAAAAGTGTTAAATTTTGTAAGCAGAATAAAATTGGCAATATTAAAAAATCTTTAAAAATCGACCGATGACGTCATCGTGACGTCATTCAAGATTTTGTGTACTAGTGTTATTATCTACCCACCCACCAAGTTTCAAGTCGATCGGACATTCCCTTATATGTGTTTCAAAAAATCGCATTTCTGCTGACGTCATTATGACGTCACACATTTTTCCCAATTTTAGGCATTTATCTATTGCCCAGCGAACCTAATACAAAAAGAATTTTGAATTTATCACATTGCGTTAGTGAGATATGGCTTAAAGGTCCCAAAATTCACAAATCTATATAAAATCACACGATGACGTCATGATGACGTCACCTCAATTTTCGTCTATAACACATCCCGATCTACCTACATACCGAGTTTCAACTCAATCGGACTGACAGTTCTGTAGATATAGGACTTTGTAATATGCACATGAATGATGACGTCACGTGACCCATGATGACGTCATCATGACGTCGCTCGTCCGCACACATCTATGCTGTATGGACTATGTCTATGCAAACTTTGAACGATATGCAACAAAGTTTAAGGGCAAAAGTGGCGTGTAGAATAAACGTGTACAAAGTCTATGGGGTTTTGGGGAAAAAAGAAGAAGAGGAAGAAGAAGAAGAAGAAGAAGAGGAAGAAGAAGAAGAAGAAGAGGAAGAAAGAAAAAAAATCAGAACAAAAAGAAAGGCTTTTCCGCAACAATGCGGAAAAGCCAAAAAACAAAGCAAAAAAAAAAAAAAAAAAAAAAATCTTAACGAAAACAAGAGCTGTTTCGGTGTGTACACCGAAACAGCTAAAAAAAAAAACTTTAACGAAAACAAGAGCTGTTCCCAATTGAAATTGGGAACAGCTAAAAAAAACACTGTTTCGGTAGGTCACCGAAACAGCTGAAAAAAAAATGGAAAAAAAAAACTTTAACGAAAACAATAGCTGTTCCCAATTGAAATTGGGAACAGCTGAAAAAAAAAAAAAAAAAAAAAAATTACGAAAACAATAGCTGTTCCCAATTGAAATTGGGAACAGCTAAAAACAAATGACTATTTTTTGCAACGCGACATACAACATAATAGGAGTATTTCTTGACGATTCAAATTCCGATTGAATACAACTGCATATAACAATCTTCGTTCGTAGTACGAAATTAAACATGAATTTATGAATAAGCTTCGCTTGAATAGATGTCATGTTAGAAAATGATGACGAATAATCTTAGCCCGGTGTCTAAATGACTAAATAGGTTTTCTTCAAAGCGTGTGAATTTTTTTCGCGGATGAAATTGAATGAAAGCGTCGGTGAACTTAAATATTTTTTTTTAAATAGCCGGTAAAACCTATATTACAATTCCTGCCTAAGATTGTTTGTTAATGATTTTCTTTACGGTTTAACAAAGGCGATCAACATTGGCACGCTTTGCCTTTACGAAGACCCCCTTCAATGGCGAAAATACAGTTGACCAGTGACTTCTTATTCTCCATGGAAGGCTACGTCGTGCGTGAGTCTACAGCAATATTGGAATAGTTTAGGCCGATAGGCGATCAATGTACATGTACATTGACACTCACAAGACCCCTCCAGTAAGTAAGCTCCGCCCAGTGCGCACGTGGGCAAATTAACACGTGTTCCTCTCCAATGCCACGCTGCATTTTCCTGCCGCGCGTGCACGCACGTCGGATTTTAGTGCACGCGCGTCGGACATAAATCACGGCTGTGATTAGTCAGAACACCATGGGGCGGTGCTTACTGGATCGGTCCATTGAGGAGCCATTAATTGTACACGTTAATGACTAAAGTTACTGCCTCGTGGCGGATTATCTGAAACGCTTTTGCCATTAAAAGGGGCCATCTTGGTATGAATAATTGAAAGCTTGCCCGCATCGGTATACCAAATATCATGAGCAATATAAAGAATTATATGAGGAATCTGTTAATCACACTGTCAAATAAAAATGACCTGTTTGCATGGGTTCCTCTACAAACAAACCACTGCGACAAGTGAGACAAATATCAGACTTCTGGTAAGAGAATTTTGCTTGATGGCTGATTGGGCTCCGGATCCGTCTGTGACTGGCTCCTTGGTCGGGAGGTCCGGAGTCAGGAAAGGGCCGGAGTTGCACAGGTTACCAGAGCAGCACGAGACGCAGCCGTAATATCCCTCGCACAGGGATAGACACTGATCGGCGGTTACGCAGTCGCGGCGTATGATGGAGCCATTGTGTCTACAGCACATAACATAAAAAGAACCAAATTTAAAAAAAACATAAACAACTGTACAGAATATGCGCAGTGCTAAATCTCATTTTCCTCCCTTCCTATAAAAAACAACCATGGCGAATATAGACCTCTTTGCCAACCCATGGTTGTTGAACTTTTTGTCAATATACCACGGTTTGGCAAACTATCATCTGTCAAACTCACATAAACAAAGAAATGTTGTGAATGTCTCCAAACAAATCAATTGATTGGTGAAAATACAAGTACATAGCGCCACCAAAGACCTACACAAATGCCTCCTAGACATTGGGAGTGTAAATATAAAATATGTGGCAAAATATGTTGCCGATTATCCACAGATTAAAACAAGCCCTTAGTTATCTGTTTCCACTGAAAGGAAGGTCATGCATAATTCCAACATGAATCATGTTTGTGATTGGACAGACTGCCATCGTGGGCGGGGCTTAACGGACCGGTCTGTCACTATTCAAGTTCGTTAGTGTGACGTCAGTTCAGTTTAAACCACGCCCACTGGCTATTAAGTAGAATTGGAACCATCGGAACCGGAAGCTAACGCACCTTGAACATGGGCGTCGCCAGGATTTTTTCTAGAGGGGGGCAACAAAAAAATTTGCCAAAAAATGCTTGTATTTCTCAACACATTCTCGATTTATCAGTTTTAGAGGGGGGCAGGGACATTTTGCCCCCCCCCCCCCGCCCCAACTAATTAAATTTACACCACTTTGTCTTCGCGCCTCTTTTTTTTTTCTTTCTTTTTTTTTTCTTCCTTTTTTTTTTCTTTTCTTTTTTTGCTTTTCCAGGGGGGGGGGGGCAAGTGCCCCCCCTTCCCCCCCCCCCTCGCGACGCCCATGACCTTGAACGTTTGTCCAATAGGCGGTAGTAATCACGGTACGCGCGCGTGTATGACGGTTCACTAACGAACCGGGTAAAGGGACACCTTCAACTCACCTTGCATCCCTTTTCCTTTTCGCAAGGTACTATGTAAACCTTCGATGCGTCAAACGGGAGTCCACAAGGCCCGCTGTCATCGGGGGCGGGAGATTCGAAGAAGGTCTTCATACACGAATAGCAATTAGCTGTCTCATTAAGACCCTGTGAGATGGACTGGGCGTTGCAGAGATCGCTGTTACAGCAGTGCGTGCAGTCGGTGTCGTCCGTGCCAGAACAGTCTCGCAGGATTTGGTGGCTGAACACGAACGGGTGAATTTGGCACCTTCTTTTATGGTCTGAAAGACGGACAAGCAGATAATGGACCGATCCAGTAAGCACCGCCCCATGGTGTACTGACCAATCACAGCCTAGATTTATGTCTGACGTGCGTGCACAGAAGTCCGACATGCGTGCACGCGCGTATGCTGCGCGCGGCAGGAAAATGCAGTGTGGCATTGGAGAGGAGCACGTGGTAATTTGCCCACGTGCGCAGTGGGCGGGGCTTACTGGATCGGTCCATTATCAAGACAGAGGAGGACGCACTGGATTACTTATAAAGAGTGAACACTCACAGTTTACGAGTTAAAAAAGTCACTTTGGGCGACTAAAACTAAGAAGATTGAGTATGAAATTCATGCAACCGAGTAGACCGAATTTCAGTCTGAAATTTAAAGTATTTTCACTCGAACTCGTCTTACCAGTGCATAATTGGAAAGTCACTATGATGAAATTACAATAGCCATGCAAAAGGAATCGAAGTTTATTTGCTCAAAGTTCAAAATGTTGACCAAGTTCTAAATATAGTTCAGGTAGTGAAACAATTTTAAATCATTATATTATCTTCAAGAGCTTGCCCGAAAAGAAACTGCTTATAACTATCTGATTTATAATATTTAAACGTGACTACAATGAGTTAAATGATATAAAAAATAGCTTGTTTCACCACACTAGTAACTTACCATAGGTTCATTTTTATTACGGTTATTTGTAAAATGACTCGTGTGGGATTTGAACCTTCGACCTTTAAAACGAAGGTCTCTTCCCTTTGAATTCCTTTAGGCTGACGGTACGAGTGACAACGACTATGCAATTTTGCAGACCCATGTTTTCATTACCAGAAAAAGAATACAAGCCCGTCACCAGCCCTGACCATCGGGGGGGGGGGGCAAAGTACTAACTATGGGAGCCCACTACCATAAACAAACTACAAAAATACATACGTATGCCTTTTGCCATTGGGACGCAATTACTCGCCTGGGGGGGGGGGGGGCAGCCCCACCAGGAACCCCCTCCCCTCCCTGGCGACAAGCTTATTAGAATATTAAAGCAAAACTATTCTTGTTTGGCTATGTTTTACTCACCACACAGAAGTATTCCGCCTCACAATCCATTTGATCGATGTTGTTTGCGTTGAATGGATCTGCACAATTGCTACCATCGTTACCTTCACAAGAGTAGCATTTTAGGCCAAGGCTTGTTCCTATAAGTTTGGGTGAAAACATCATTGTCTGACAAATCATGTACACTTTTCCCAGCGTATTCTCAGAAGTCCCTAAGGCCAAAAAAAAAAAATAAGTCGGTCCCTGGTCAGCGCGCGCGTCGATTTTAATCATGCACGTCAACCTTTTTTTCTTCAAATTGTCCGCGGTAGCTACAGCAGCGCCCTCTATTGCCACACCTCCTCAATTTTTTTGTACCAAAAATGGTGAAATTGCACCAAGGCAAATAATGGAGGGCACCAAGGCAAATTATGGAGGTCCCCAATGTATATGAGGACACAACAAAAGCAAAATAGTACCTACCTTGTCTGTACAATCCAAGCTTTAAAAAAAAAAAGGCCAAAACAAAAACAAAAACAAAAAAAACGCGTCGTCGCATCAATTCCGGAACTTTGGTTTGACCAGAGACCGAATATTTTTGGGGGGGCCTAACACACGGAAATAGTAAAATGAAATCATACAACGGAATGACTAATAACCGCTAATCGAAACCATCATGTTTGAAAGGATTGATTCTTTAAAAAAAACTGTCAGCGTTCTAAGCACTGCGTCGCGCGTTAGCTACATCGACTGTAGTCTTAAATCGACTGTAGTCCTTAAATGTGCCACTATTTGACACATTTAAATTTGACAATTCCAAGGGTTAAGATCGCGCAAGGCATGATGGAAACAAACATGGCGCAGCAAGATTGTACCCATTGAAACGAGTTTGTGGTTCTACTTTAAAAACAAAAAAAGGCTTCTTATTTTTTTCTAATGGCTGTCGCCAGATGTATGTATATATCTGGACGCCAACACTTACCAACAGCCACAAACACTATCAACAAGCAAAGTATAGTCTTCATCTTCAGCGGTAGGATCTTCATACAGTGTGAAATAAACGGATAGATCTATCAGTATGCAAAAAATTCTTTCAAAATGAAGGATACATTTTAATGTATACATGTATGCATTTTGTTTGTACTGCAAGCTGAAGCGGTCCGCCGTACGGTTAACGACGACCGAAGTCCAATTGTAAACGTGACATAATTGTCAACAAACTTGACATGAATTTAATTTCAAGGACGGTAGCACCCATGATTCTGGCATTTTCTAGAATAAAAGGTTAAAGTCCTACTGTGGGCTCCGTGCACAAGTACCACTTCAAAGGCCAGAAAAGGAGAGTTGGGAGTGACCTAGACTGGTTCCCGGTCCATCCACTGCGTATTTCTAATGATCCCAAGTTATTGTGGGCGGGGATTAGTCTGTAACGTGACAGAGGGTGCTTTGGCATGGAGCGCTGTGGCTAAAAATAGCGCATATAAAGTGCATATAGCAGTGGACTGGGCGAGCGCAGCGCTTAGGCTCCGCCTTGCGCGTTCGCCATTGGCAGTCACTGCTCAGTGACGGCAACACGCACACGCAGGCGCATATGGGCCAGCGGCTATCCGGTTCGTTAGTGAAAACGTCATACACGCGCGCCCACCATTGATTACTAGCGCCCATTGGCTGCAAACGCTCGAGCTGCGTTAACTTCCGGTTCCAATCATGCAGAAAGTGCTGGAAGTGGCGTCACACTAACGAACCGGATGCGGCCGGCTCGGTAGGCTATAGGCGCGCAGAAAAGCGAAATTGGCGGACCTGATTTTTGGTTCGCTAACGCCGGCCCTTGCGGGCGTGTGGTAAGGCATATACCTCCTGTACTTATGTGGTAGGGCTGTTGGGCGGTATTGTGACGAGTCGGTTACGGTTCCTCGAGTTGGTGCTGGGTTGCTGCGGGAGCAAATGTCCCTTCTTGGGGCGTGGTTTCGTTGTGATCTTGGCTCCGCGAGTAGGGCCTGGCTGTGCGTTCGATCGAGATAACTGACTCCGGCACGGTCTACCCATAGGCCTACGGACCTGCCTGCGCTAGGCTAATAGGAAACAATAGGTACATTGCTAATACTGCGCGCTGTGGATGTGAGCGGGTGAGTTAAGGGGCCTAATTGTGTTGCGGTTCGAGTCGTCCCTTATAGGGACTTGCGTAATATCTGGCCCTAGACTTGCATTAGTCTCACGTATATTGCGCTTGCGTAGGAACTCGGAATTCCCCCTCACTCGGTTATCGTACACTGCTTGTATCCCGTAAGTTCATTGCACCCCTGTATTTAAGTGTCGCATTTCTAGCGCCCTCTATTGATTTCTTTACTGTTGAATTGCTGGATGGGTGGGCCTCTTTGTGATAACAGACGTGTCAATAAAACATTCCCATTACCTCTTTGGTATATGAAACTGGTGCCCCTAGGCTGTTCAATTAAGGTCTCCCTCTCTCTCTGTTACGTCATTAAGAATTGGGCCAATCAGATTAAAGCGCGCTGCCCAGTTACATAAAAACAACTAGCTTTCCGACCGGGACGGTATATTTCCATCCCAACGGACTCGTCTCTAGCCGCTCAGGGACTTTCCGGTACGTGCCGTCCGCGCCACGCCTGTGGAGAGGGCGCCCTCTTTCGAGCACCGCTCCACGCTAAGGGCGTGACGTCACAGTACTTTATGAAACCATGGTCCATGAAACGGCACTTCCGCTATGGCCTGAAATCGTTCTTGTACATTATGGACATGAAGAACGGCAATGCCCGCGTACCAAACCTTCGTTTCGTAAAGTGTCAAAAAAAAAATTAAAATTCCAAACAAAAAAAGTAATTCATAAAATAAAATTCCCCCCCAAAAAAATTCCCCCCAAAAACAAAAATTCAAAAGAAAACAATGTTGGCACTAACGGGCTTTCGTACTTGTGAGCAACTCGTACGTCACGGATCAATGGTTACCTTGGACTCTACAATCAACCCATATCAATTCCAATCAAATCCCTGCAACGGTGCTTTATATAGAGATACATGAAAAGACCCCGCAGTAGTTACAGTACATTTCTCATTGAGACGTCAATCTGTACAGAGGACAAACATTCTACAAGGTAAGAATGAGTGAAACAAGAAATTAGCCAAATTAAACTCCTAATCTGGTAAAAAGCACAATCTATGTAAAGTATATAATTAATATATATGTATATATTCAGGCGCTCTTTACAAATTAATTGACAAAAAAAGATCAGCGTTGAAATTTCTCTTTTGGCGTATCCAGCTTTTGTGCTGTGGGCGCAACATTTAGTTTGTTTTTTTGAGTGGTCGGGCACAACCCGACCACTCTTTGGATCTGTTGTGATTAATCTTTCTTTCTTTCTTTGAGTGGTCGGGCACAACCCGACCACTCTCTGTTTTTGTTCTGATAAATCTTTATTTTTTTTCAGGACAATACTTCTCCGCGGCTTTTCTCCTAAACGGTTCTTGACATGAACTTGTAATTTCCAATATATATCGACCCTCATCCCTACTATAGAAAGTATATTCTTTGACTTATCATGATTATTTTTTAAGAATACTGCGACGTGAAGTCATATTTGGTGTTGATTGATGAGGCAATAGCCTATTTTAGTAGAGTAGATATACTTAAGAAATGTTTTATTGAGATGGCCAACTATAACTAGCACGTGAAGTACGTGATGTACGTGACTCCCCACTGAGGCCATCACACCCAGGCCAGTACGAGTAACACCCAGCCTGACTGACTGCTCCGAGTGAGGCCCAGTACCAGCGCGGTGGACCCAGGCGCGGTTCTAGAACCAATTTTTTTTGGGGGGGGGGGCGAGGGGGCTAGCACGGTGGATCCAGAATTTTTTCAGAGAGGCGTGCTGAAATGTTGACCGGTTATTTTTCCAGACACTTAGGCCTCCGAAAATCAATAGGGGGGGGGGGCTCATGCCATATTTTCAATGGGGAGCGCCAATAAAATCCTAAAATCATTCACACTATATTAACTAATGCACCCTTGTCACGGCTATTTCTTCTTTAGGGGGAGACCGTTCGCATGTACATCACAATCCTTCCTTTTGCTAATGCAATTTTTTTTACGGAATTTATTTTGGGGGGGCTAGACAAAATTTGGGGGGGCTACAGCCCCCCCCCCTAGAACCGCGCCTGGGTGGAACGCAACGAACGGTGACGTGGACACTGGCTTTCCTGCAAGTCCAGGACTAAACGAACGTTCGCTGAGGTGGGCTCGTTCGCTGAGGTGGGCTCGCATTCTGTAACCGGAACTGATATACTGTGTCTAGCCGGAAAAACTCTAAAAAGAGCGATTTTTAGTCATTAATACTTTTGTGATAATAACTTGTTTCTTTTATCTAAAAACCTTGACGGGTTTAAGTAGAAGAGTTTTTTGTACGAACGTCATTCGTAGTCCTGTAGCCAGTGGATTTTGAAAGTTTCGTTTTGAGTTTGGATTTTATCCGCTGATGTATTTGTTAAGAGTCTTTCCCCCTTCCGTACATTAAGTCTTCTCGGGGTCATTCTGGCAGAGTCTTCCTCGATCTTGTCTTGCCTAGTATGTGTTTTCTCACAAGGTGCTTTGTGTGGTGCTGACTGTATTCCGTCAAGTATTTGTCTTTGGTAATTTATTTATATGAGCATTAAGTACACAGCTGTATGTACGAAGAATCAATTTGCCTATGTACCTGCGCATGTCTTTTGGACAAGTAAGTGAAATGTACAGGGGGTGCACCCCAGACTGAGAATTGTATTGCTCAAAACAGTCATGCAAAACAAAATCAGGCCAACTTTAGTTACTCTTTAGAAATGCAAAGTTCTCCAAAATTTTCATTGGTCAAAGACAAGGTCCTGAGCATTTCACCAACCAAGTTTGAAAACTGAACTCAATTTTAAAAGGTGTTTTTTCTTCAATATTTTGCAGATGAGAGGGAAGTCAAGGGATTTTAAAATTAGTTAAAGACTGGACTTATCCATGTCCATCCATGGTCCAACTGTTCGAAAAGACTGACTTCTTCATTCATTGTCATAAATAGTCTGGTGGCTGACTATAAATGTGTAGAAAAAGAGACTAGTTCCTCACATCCTATATATTTGTTTGGTACAGTTGATTGATATAGTACTGAAGAGTTATTGGACTGGTTGTTTCAGATGCCAGTCTATTTTCTTGTATTGCATGTTGTCAGTACCTTAGTTGTGGGACTCTCATACACAGTATTGAGTCCAACATTTTCGGACTAGGTCGCCCCTGAGATAGTGGCTTAAGTACCGTTTCATGTGGGAGAGATTTGGCCAAATACTCCGATGAGCCTGGCCAATGATTTTGAGCTTCCTACGAGCCTGGTGTTCTCGTGTTAAAACAAGTTCAGAGAATTTTTTTAATCCACATCCCCTAAAAGTATCATTTATTTAAGGCTTTCAGAGTGGCCCCGCAACCAAGCCCAGATTACATACCATATATGCGTGTTTGTATAGGTGCAGACCAGTAAATATAGGCACCAATGAGAAATGCCTCCACCTCAAAATAGATCGAGGAAATGCTCATTGCTCCAACTGCTGATCGAGACACATACATGTAAATCAAATTAAAGCTTTTTTACCCTCTCTTGCCATCCTTTCCTTTGGGATGAACAGTGACGTAATTTGGGCTGAATTTTCACTGAAAAAAAATATGTATCCCGCCACTCTATTGCAAATGAGAGTTACTTTGTGTCCAAATTCATCCCAAATTTTCCAGAAATTCAAGTTCCAAGACCATTTCAGAGCTAGGGCTCTTCCTTCCCACCAACCCTCAAATCGTGATTTGGCCGGCATAGGCCATTTTGGGACTATTCAGTGGCGTAGCCAGGAATTTTTTAGTGGGGTGGGCGCTGGGGGGGGGGCTGGAACATTTCATGGGGGGGGGGCGGGGCGTCATGTAGATCAATGATAATTTGTTTAGAAACTTAAAATCTCAGTGGGGGGGGGGCGACTTGGGGGGGGGTGACAAGGTTTCATGGGTAGTGAACACATAAAAGCATTCAAATCGCGTTCTTGCACACTTTCTGCAAGTCGACATAGATATCCTTGAACCACTGCCCCTGCTTTGCATAACAAGTGCACATGAATGAACGATTCGACTTTTATTCAATGAAATTTCTATGTACAGTCACCAGACTCTATTCAGTAAAGTCCCCGTCAAAACAAAAGTAAACTTGTTGGTGAGGTATCACATATTCTAGCAAATTGATAAAAATGTACAATATTACAATATGCAATTTTGAGGGAAATGGGCAAAATACTGCATAAATATTTTTAATTGATCATATAATACACAAACCGACAATTTTCATTTTTAGACCCACAACGAGAAATATTGTTAACACTGGGCTTATTGTGAGGAGTTGTGCTGGGAATCCATGATCCAGAATTTTTTTAATCCACATCCCCTAAAAGTATCATTTATTTAAGGCTTTCAGAGTGGCCCCGCAACCAAGCCCAGATTCCATACCATGTATGCGTGTTTGTATAGGTGCAGACCAGTAAATATAGGCACCAATGAGAAATGCCTCCACCTCAAAAATAGATCGAGGAAATGCTCATTGCTCCAACCGCTGGTCGAGACACATACATGTAAATCAAATTAAAGCTTTTTGACCCTCTCTCGCCATCTTTTCCTTTGGGATGAACAGTGACGTAATTTGGGCTGAATTTTCACTGAAAAAAAATATATATATCCCGCCACTCTATTGCAAATGAAAGTTACTTTTTGTCCAAATTCATCCCAAATTTTCCAGAAATACAAGTTCCAAGACCATTTCAGAGCTAGGGCTCTTCCTTCCCACCAAACCTCAAATCGTGATTTGGCCGCCATAGGCCTATTTAATTACTGGTGTACACCACCCGTAGGCCTAATGTAGTTTAAAATATGGCCCAGCTTTCAAAATGGCGGCTTCACGGCAAATCCTGACGGGTACCGTTGCCTTAACCGTATGGAAGTTGCTGTTTGACACGTATCAATGATTTTCTATACACGCTCTTAACATAAGAAAAGAGTCATTGTTGTCCCACCTGGCCTTGACTTAAAGTATAGCAATGCCTTTGGGCTTGAGCTTTATAAAAAAAATGTTTTAATAAAAACTGGTTTTGTGTGTGCTGTATGGGTGGTTATTATAGGTTTACCTATAGTTAATGTCTTAAAAACTAAGAATTTGTGTTAAATTGTTTTTTGTTCATTATTCAAGGTGTGCCAACTGTTTATAGGCCATCAGCCTCGGTCCAAAATTTTGGCGACCGGTATCAAATGAGGGGAATAATCGCCATAGCGATTTTTGGCAAGGTATACACCTTCGGAGTTGCAAAATATGTGATAACATTGCAACAGTGGCAGCTTTTTGGGTGTTATCATCTTTTTTTTCAAAAATTTCCATCTAAATGCTTGTTACCACTCTAGGGGCGGTATACCTTGCGCATGCTCGTTATAATCATTTATGCCCTGACTATTAGGGAAAAAAAGTGATGCACCCCCAACGGGGACGCAAGGTTTCTGATTTTGACATGTTCTACCCACCCCCGTTCAATATACTGGATTAAAATAACTGCACCAAGATTGCCTGTTCGTGCTAGATTTTCTGTTCATACGCCTTTTGCCCCCCACTTTTTGAAAATAATAGGCCTACCCCAAAAAGAAGCAACATTCTGGAATTATTTCATTCTCATGATGTAGTGCTTCATTCGGAGTATCACCCGTTGTCCACGGAGCCCTGTCTCCGGTTCAACGTCTGATATATCTAAGCATGCAGATTTATGCGACCCCGCGAACTAGCCATTCGGAGTCGACTTTACTAAATCGTGACGTCATTTCATTCCGAAATCAGGACTAATTTGTTCGATTGGTCGATTCGGATACAGTGTTTTGTAATACAACAACGGCAGGGCGCGCATATAGATCTACAAACCTAGACACGACACTGGCCGGCTCTATTATTGCTTGCAATTCACAATATAAAAAAGAATAGTAGATGTCGTGTCCAGGTTTTATTAATAGATATCCACGACGAGACCCGATATAGAAAACGCCCGCTGAATGGTCAGAATGTCGAGGTCAAGACGCAGTTTTTCTTGCACAATAATCGCCGAATCAGCTCACCCTTGCTTCGCAAGGGTATATTACATGGACTAGTAGCACTTGGGTGAACTGTCCAAATGCGAAAAAAAAATGAAATTGACTGAATCTTTCTTTGCGCCCGAAGCCCCCCATTTTTTAAAGTCATTGCCCCGCCTATAAAAAAATCAGAAAATAATAGCCTGAAGTGGTTTTGAACTTGCTGAGGTATCCATAAGTGATTCGGAGAATTTCAAAGAGTGTACCCCCAAAAAATGCATCTGGGCCCCCACACGCACTCTTGTTTTACTATACTCTCGAGGACAATGCTTTGTGTTTCTCTTTGTCCCCGTAATATAACACTCTTACATACACTAAGCACACAATCTTACTACAGAGGACCGTTTCCAACAAAAGACCCAACTCCCGAGGACTGAAAGGTTTTGTTGTGTCGGTCCTCGGGGTTATGTAGAACACGTACAAGTCAAGTGACTATTGGTTACACCTAGCCTGCCTGTTTTACTTCAATATCCGTCAATTTCACTTTACAGTTAAATCCAGCTGAAGAGACATTCCCAAACCATGAAGTGGCTTCTTGGTCTCGTTGCTATCCTTGGTTGCCTTGGTGAGTTATTTCAAATTAAAATGAAGGTCAATCAAATGGAGCTTAAGATTTTGCCATCTTTGTCGATTATATTTTTTGCTGATTTTTTTTATTTACGCAAAGGAAATTTTAATAATAAACTGTTTTTACTTCATGAAAAAAAATGAAAAAAAGTGAGACTGCTGCAAACTGCTTACTGACTGGATGGACCTGAAATATATAAATCTAAAAATTAGTGTGGCCTGACGTTGCGAACTTAGCAAGTTCTTCTTCAGAGGCTAAAACACAAACTGTTTTAGCCTCTGAAGAAGAACTTGCTAAGTTCGCAACGTCAGGCCACACTAATTTTTAGATTTGTTTTTACTTCAGAATGCTTTCTGTGCTCAATCGGGAGCAGAGATTTAACGACTCGATTAGAGTCGAGTCGACTCCTTTTTTCTCTCTCAGAGGCTTCGACCATCCAGACCTGGTATGAAAAGGGCCCCTGGTAAGCTCGCTTGCAAAACGTCCTTTCATGCCGGCCCAGCTACCGGGCGAGGAGGCTGGTCCGGTGGCCTTTTAGAACCAGGTCTAAATGGTCAAAGCCGCTGACTCCAGACGAATCGAGACACCAAAAATTGGAAATCAAGTCGAGTGGAGTCACTACAACTCGGGAGTTGTAACCCTTTATTCTACTTCATCACTGTATCATGCATTTGGCCTATCAGTCTGTTCTCTTTGTAGGTTCACTGCTTCAGAAGTTGTAAACTTATATCAAATCATAAAGGTCCAAATCGTTTACATTATCATTCTTTATTGCAAACAGGTGGAAGCCATGCTATCCAGTGTTACAGCTGCGCAGGAACAGGTCAGTGCGCAGACCCATTCAGTAGCACTAACATCAACAGCCAAACGTGTGGCTCGGACGAAATATGCACGGTAAAAGGATATTTTCAAATAAGCCAGATTGGTATATAATAATGATAAAATAGTGAACATTTTGTCCAAACACGTACAGAAAAGTATAAGGCGACTGAAAACAATATAAGGACATACAATAAGCATAATGCGTAGGAAAACCGAAGGCACAAAGGAGATAGCTAGTGTAGAACCAACGTTTGGAAGGTCTTTTAGAAGTGTGTCATTCCAAGAAACATACGCAAATTTTATTATAAAAAAAGATTAAAGAGCGAAAAAAAGAAGAGCAAATATGGGCACAGGAATAAGGAGATGGTAAGACGAGCCAAAGGAAAGAAAGGAAGGGGGAGTGATTAATGACGGGGTTATATAGAGAGGGGTGGGAAAAGGATTGGTAAAATAGATAAAGGGGTGGATTAAAAAGAAAAGGATTTGGCCAAAATGAAATCGAAATGAAATAACTTCAACTGCGCGTGCGCACTACCTATGATTTAATGATTTTCACATCACAGGAAAGACAAATCAAAAGTTGTTTTGATGTGATTGTAAAACACGGAAATTTTGGAAAACAGACTCATACCATATCTGGCTTTATATTTTCTATGCTCCAATCTGTAATTATGCTAAATACGTTTCCTCTTTTTTTTAATGACTGACTGCACTGCAAAACGCTGATTGGCGATTTGTTTAACATTACTGTTTCCCACCCCTATGGATTCGTTTACATGTATTCACAGTGTGCTTCTCGGAGGGGCTAAAATCGTTAAATGTTAATGTGCACATGTACAGGTGCAATACCAAATTTGATAAATTCAATATTAGGTTTTGCCCTTCACCGACATATAAAAATGGTAAAAATGCTACAAACCATGCTGTTGTTGCATGCATTTAAGAACATTGGCAGACTAGCAATTACAAGAATGATTTTTAAGAGTCGATAGAATGTTTTTCACTAGAACATAACCTAATTCAAATATCTATTCTTCTGAAAAGTATGCAATCTTCGAGACTTGACTTTTTGATTTTTTTTTTTAATTCACTCTGTTCTTACATTTAAAATGTAAGAACTACCGAGGGCGCTGCTACTGGGACATCATGATAAGGCACACACTCCTTAGTTTGAGTTTGTGTTGAAATTGCAAACCACAATCTTTGCTCATTAACAATGTGTGCAGATAAGTGCTGATTGGCTAACTGTCATGAAACAACAATGAATCACACATATTTTTTAAAAAACACATAAAAAACCACATATTTTACCACATCAAAAATCCTAAATGTCGGCAAGTGTTGATGCTAATGCAACTCTAACACAGTTTCGCTCTCAAATATGGTAAATTTGAATTAGCATTTAAATCCAAACGGCATCAAAACACCCTTGAAAATGACAATTGGAATACTGAAAAGAAAATGTCAATGAAACACCAATGGTGTACTTCAAGGATTGCATAAAAGTGTAACGAAGGCCCCTTAAATGGCTGGTGAAAATAATAGCGTATTGTACTGGATGATTTGTATTTTTTTCTTCCATATACAGAAAGTGAAAGCGGATGATGCTGGTCTAATTCCCCAGGGTGTGAGCAGACAGTGCTCCAAGAGAATCATATGTAAAGCGGCTGGTATCACTGACGGCTGCGTAACCGAGTACTATGGCAGCCAGAAGGCGGTTACTTGTTGCTGCCCTACGTCCCTGTGCAACGCTGCCGGTACTAGTGGTGCCAACGTCAAGATCGTCGCTGCCACGTTGGTAGTCATGGCGAAGCTCATGTAGACCTGGGCCGCGCCAACTATAACACATGCGCTTTAATATGGAATTAAGTGGTTAAAGCAGCTTCCAATACACGCGTGTGTTTAATACTCAGAACTTAATTATAACCGTGTTTGTAATGATTTAAACCAAGACCAATATCACCCATGCTATGAATTCCATCACGAAGGCCCCTTTCAGTGGCAAAAGCATTGTGTTAGCTATTGTTCAGATACCGGGCAGCTGCCTTGTACGACAGTGGTCACAATGGTTCCTCCATTGAAGGGGGCCTCGTGAGTCTACACTGATCACGTGCCTGGATTCGTCTAGGACCAATGACCTGCGACCCATAATTATCTGTGACCGGAAAATTACATTATTTCATGAAATCAAATGGGACATTATGGTGTCTTTCAATGCAGTTTTCAGCAGTTGTCAGTTGTTCATTCAGTTACCCTCTGAGACAACAGAGAATCTAACTCATCTAATATTAGGCCTTGTTCCCTCCTATGTTTTCGGGGACGATGAAGTTGTGCAAACCCTAACCTTGGGGATTTTGATTTTTTTTTATTTCTTCAGATATTCAGGAGCAAAAGATTTGTTTTAAATGAGATTGTCTATTATCTTTTTCCTTCAAATTTGGTGTTGATGTAAAGTCTACTTCGCATAAAAAGTAACTGACGATTGAAAGCTCATGAAAAACATGCATTTACCGAGTAATATGTATGTTTGAGGCTAGAATGTGGTCACGTGCCACTCTCAGTTCCCTGTGCGTAGAATGAAGAGCTCATAAAAAATCTTTACAATCAGCATTGAACGATTTGTAGATTTATCGTTAATCCCAAAACAATTACCAGAAAATGTTCTATACAGTCAGTCAGTTTGAATGGTATGGGCTCCGTGCGCGAACAACAGAGGGCGCTTAACTACCACCTCCTTGTGGACGGGAAGCGCAGGCGTGCGCGTACTGGTTCGTGCGCGTATGGCGCGAAGTACGAACTGCTCATGTTATTCTGAGTATGCGTGGGCGTTTGTCGTCGGCAATGCTTTCGAATGTCTCTTCCACCTCTCCCTTCGTTACCGTTGAGGGAGTGAGTCTTGCGCACGGAGCCCATAGTCATCAATGAAAGTAGAAAATAGCAGAGTAGGTTTTCGATGGTGATTTTGTACTCATTAAAACAAGGAAAGCATATAAACTGTGGTCTCAGAGCCAGATTATTCTATGTGTTGGAGGGGTAAAAATAAAATCAATTTTTAGCAACTCTTTGTTGATTGGCCAAATCATATTCGAAATATAGTATCTACGAAAGCAGATGAAGGCAATTGAAGGAAAAAAATCAGTGAGATAATATTGTGTTTCCGTATAATATTTGTATTTCCAATCAAGACACCATGAAATGTGTCTGCTGCCACCAATGATACAAATAATTTCCGTTCGATATTTAAGGCAACCCAGTCCCTTCTTATTTTGTGTACATATCACAATTGACCAATTGTGTACATATCAAATTTAAAATAGGAGGAATACACTGCCCTCTTTCGGAATGGTTCTCGGACTTAACTTCCCTTCAAAAGAAAAAAAAAATCCAGAACCATGAATGACAAGAAAGGCCCGCATTTCATTTAAGCAACCATCTGGAGTTGATTAAACACGATTTATTGAAGACAATTTTTTGGGGGGGGGATGAAAAAGTAAAATGTCCTCCAGGATTCGACCCAGGAACCTCCAGCATTCAAACCAGTGAACCAACGCAGCACGCTATAGTGAAATCACGGAATATAAGCTATAAGAACTACGTGTAATTATTCTTCCACCAGAGAGGGCAGTTTAATTGCTTATTTTTTGGCGCAATGGACACCTCCATCAAGTATTATTAAACCTGATACATTTTAGATTAATAGCGTGTAACTTTAATCAGGTGTTTTAACAATTAAGTGTTGCAATACAGCAGTTCGTTAGTATTAAACTGAAGCTTATGATTTCTTCTTCGGTCTTTTTGTATTCACAAAAAGTACTGGGCCTGCATATACTGAATTCCTGTAGCTCAATTCCAAGCCCTAAATACATACACCCTGCTGTTATAGCCTTTGTTGCAATTGTTACGGTTCTATACTCGTGCCCTGTACCCTAGCTCGGGCATTGACACAATGTCTGTGACGATATTGAACAAATACGTGGGAGTTCGACGTCTGGATTTCAAAAAGGAAGGAAAATATAATGGAATTGATGTCGTCTAAGACTATGAAAAAAGAATTGTAAGTTTTTGACGCGCCGGCAATGCCTCTTTTGTTTACATTGTTTGTTGTGTTAGCTCTACGGGCAAAGGAAAGAATTCCGCAAATCTGAAAGTATAAATAACACTCCAAGATGTTGCGTATAGTCTATTGACTGACGAGTGTTTCCAACAGTATATAAACTTATAATCTATATAATAATGTCTTTGTGGAGTTTCCTGCTTTTGTGACAAGTGAGAACGACCGTTTTCATTGCGGGCATGACGAGTCCCCCATTTTTTTTAAATCACTGCCACACCCCTAAAAGGGTAAATTTTCGATGGCTCCACATCTAAAACATTTTCTCGCATAAACATCTGTGCCAAGTTTCACGCTTTTATGAAGAAAGTGAACAATATTTTTCACATATCTGCTAGACTGTATTAGCCAGTGTTGCATGAGGTTTTTTTTTTCTCGTGATAGATTTTCCATTTTGCCACATCACGGCCTTAAAACGCACATGCGTGATTGCATGAATACAGCCTCGTCACGGGCATCATATTGAGCACAGCATGGCACTGTCTCGCGTTCATTTGTGGGTTTTTTTTAATTAAGGAGTATACATTTTGTAGCATGTCATATTTAAAGGCATATAAGATCATTTGCTCTTCATGCATTTTGTTTGTGTCCAATAATAGCACCACTCAAAATCCAAAGAAAATTTGGCAATGCTAACCTATTGAAGTTTCAGCTCAGTGGAGGATAGTCAATTTTTGAGAAAACAGTGAAAAGCAAGCACAGTCATGAAACACGATTTCGTCCACAGCACTCTTTGTATTCGCAAAAATCAGTCTGCCACTTGTTGCGGTATCAAAACGTGACCCTGAGACGTTCAAAGAGTGTTCCCCAAAATGCAGATAGGCCCAGACAATAGTTAAACCCACTGACTATCTTTTAAGCATTGATTTCCACAATTATGTAGGCTTTCGTTCACGCAAGATGATTTCAACTCTTAAATTCCTTTTTTTTTTCATTTGAACTTTTTTTAAAGCATACAGCATACAAACTTTACGACTCCACCCGCGCGTGCCGCGGCTTCTTGCTGGTAGTAAATAAGTTAAGTAATAAAAAGACTATCGGTAGCGCGTGCATAATGTCTGTGGACTGAACATAGACATATGTGACAAGTGTACATATGTTCCTTTAAATGTAATTGAGTTTAAGATACCCCCCTTTAATTCTTTTGTGTTGACTTGTTACGCAATGTAGCTTTTGTGTAGCGCCCTCGGCGGTTCCGCCTTGTTAAATTATTTTCGCGGGCTTCGTCATTACCTTGTCATGCGAAGAACTGACAACATGTACATTTTTGTCTTCGTGCTACAGGTAATGACTGTTTGATTATTTTCATTTCTTATTTAACTGTACTTTATACCCTAGTTTAGATATATCCTATATTAAGTCTAAGCTTATCATGTTTGTAATGATTTCGTCATGTACAATGATAACTTAGAGAGTAGATATTTTGCTCAGAAAACAACGATCTCCGATGAGTCAATTCCAAAACATTAGGTCCGACACCGATAAATGTTGTAGTTTCAGATTATACTTTATTCCCATTTTCCTTTTAGCGACTCAATTAATTAAGTGTAAGTTTGATGTTCCTTGATTTGTTACAGTGACATTTCCGTTACTTTGTTTGATTTAATTACTCGGGGCAAATGCAAGATGGCGGTCCCAAGAACAGTTTGGGCGGGATTTTCAAGTCTTCATTTACATTTATATTATTTCGACCTGCTTGTAAATTGTGTAAATAGCCTAATTCGCATTACTAGATTATTAACTTAATGTCAAACGTTAACTTTTTGATTTAAAGTCTAAACATTGTTTCGTTTATGGATTACCTTGTCATGCGAAGAACTGACAACATGTACATTTTTGTCTTCGTGCTACAGGTATCAAATAAATCAATATTTGAATAAGAAGTCGTCCATCCAGTTGCCGTTCCCTCAATAGTCTCAATAAAACGACCCGTCACACATATAATAAATGTATATAGGCCAAGGCATCTCATTATTGGGACTGAATAGTTAAAGCAGACCTGAATATAGCGCCCTCTTTTTTGCACTGAGATTGAGCGTATGGTGGTGATATTCCGTTTACTGGATCGGGCGGATCCAAACTTCCGGTTTAGTCAGTGTTCTTTCTGCGCAGTTCTGCTTCAACTATCGTCTTGTGTGACTGCGCCCAGGCAGAACTTTTCAGATTATCATATCGGTAAGTTTCTTAATTCCCCCCCCCCCTGTGTTGTCGTTTTTTATGCCGATATTTCTGTCGTGTGAATTGTCAATGTTGTGCTTTTGTTTCAATGGATTTCCAGGTTGCTATTCGGTGTTGAACTTGAACGTGTATGAATTTGTACATTTTAGGGGAGGAATGCAGTATCGCAATAGCCAATGCAACCTTGATTTTACAGGCACGTCACCTCGTATTTGGTTAATCAACCAATAGGTGTGTGCATTCATGGGTAGAACTGGTACCCTGTGAAGTAAAACATGGGTACACGGGTACCCTAAAAGAAACCCAACCCTCAAAATTCCAGGAGTTGTTGTCCAAATTATTTTATATTATATTTTAACAGTCAAAGTTAATCTATGTGGAGTAGAAAGCAGTGTTGAAATCTTGAATCTCCTTCCTTAGGACCCCATACAAATACTGTGTAGTCATAAAAAGCTTATCAATCCATGCTGTATTCCCAAGTACTGATCTACCAAATTTATCGAGGCTCATCAAGTTTTCCACTCATCTTAAAAATAATGACACTGAAATTCTATCAATGCTATTGGACGTTATATTTGCGATTTTGGTATGTTTTCCTTTGTATGATCTCCTCCATTCATTCATTCATTGTTTTAATGGGTATTCATCAGTTCGTTGAGCGGTAAACAATTTATCAGTGGTGCATGGACAGCTGAGTTTTGTGATTTTTTGTTATTGAAATAGACGTTACTTGGGAATAGAGTACACACATTTCGTGGAATTTTCACAGTTAGTAGTCAATAACATGTACTTTATGGTTGTTGTTTTTTATGAAACGGAGCGAGCCACATATTGATTTTATATTTTTTTCCGAGTTGGTCACTTTCGTTTTGATTCATCCGATATTGTTAGTCCCAACCAGGATGATGTGTTTGTTCCAAATTTAAAACTCTGAAATGAAACTGGAACTCTTTGTTGTTGCCAAGTCAAGTTCAATTCATATTAAAGTTACTATGGCTTTCCGTCTCAGAAAATCTGTTTCCTGTTACTGCCCCCCCCGCCCGAAAAGAAGATTCCCAAGATGTGAAATGATGCTTGTATAGAATTACGTTTGGTTTAACCATAGAGCAAAGACCACATGGTTGAAGCGCTCTTCTGCAGTTGTACAGTTGTGCTAATCATTTATGGATACATGTATTCATTGTTGCATCGTCATGTCCGATTTACATTTTATGCTAAACTCACATCATCGACGGACAAGCTGTACAAAAGGCTTCTTCAATTTTTCAAATTCTCATTTCCAGCCCAATCTACTGATACCATGGCACTTCTCCACTGCACTTGCTATGACCTTGATGGGGGAACGTAGTGAGACAGCAAGCCAGATGAGTCAAGTACTTCACTTCAACATCTTTAAAGAATCTGCTCTTCATCAGTCATTTGCTGACCTGAGAGCTCTGATTTTCAGTCCTGAAGCTCCCGCTGGTGAGACAGCAAGCCAGATGAGACGAGTTCCTCCTTCCAACAGCTCAGAAGAATCTGCTCCTCATCAGTTAATTGCTGACTTGGATGCTGAGTTGTTCCGTGCTGCAACTCCTTGCACTCTGGTAGCTGCCAACAGATTGTTTGGTCCGAAGGGTTTGGATGTCCTTGCGACATTTATTGATGACAGCAAGAAGTAACTACGGAGCCAGTTGACGAGGTTCTCGTCAACACATCAACTCCTGGGTGGAGAAGCAAACTGCAAACCGCATCAGAGACTTACTTGCTGCAGGATCAATCGATGCTATGACTCGCTTGGTGCTGGTCAATACTATCTACTTCAAAGGAGATTGGGCTGCTAAGTTTAGATGTCAGGACACACATTTTAATGGGAAGTTCCGTACTGTTGGTGGATACGAGAAGATTACCATGATGCACAAGACAGACAAGTTCAACTACGCTCATGACGATTCCGTGAGCAGTTCTGTTCTGGAGCTACCTTACCTCAAGAATGAAGTGAGCATGTTTATTGTGTTACCTGATCAAGTAGATGGACTGGCTGATGTGCAGAAGAAGTTGAGTCAAGAGAAGATTGGCTCCTGGGTGACAGAAGCTCGTATGCATGACAGCCCTACTGTCATGATGTATCTCCCAAGGTTTAACCTGGAGCAGGACTTTGTCTTGAATGATGTCTTGAGGAAGATGGGAATGAATGATCCATTTGATGTTGCCAAGGCTGACTTCTCAGGGATGACAGGAGACAAAGATGTCTTCATATCCAAAGCGATCCACAAGGCTTCCTTAAAGGTGAATGAAGAAGGCAGTGAGGCAGCAGCAGCTACATCTTGGATTGTGTGGATGTCTTGCGCTTCTGGACCTCTAGAATTCAAGGCAGATCATCCATTCTTGTTTTTTATATATGACAATAAATCCGGAGCAGTTCTGTTCATGGAACAGCTGTGCCAACCAGAACAGTAGACCTTAATTGTGTGGCGAAGTACGGAGAACTGTCAATGACTGTAGAGTTGGTGTCTTGAACTGCCTAAACTAAAGAATACGTGATGGATAATGCACCTACATGTACATGTATTTATAATTTTCTGATTAAAAATGTTCCCTTACAATTGGTATCCCAAACAAAGTATAACATAATATAAAGACGGAATAAGCTCCTGTTCTTGAGCTGTTGCTTTTTGTTTTAGTTAGTGGAGAAGTTCATGTAAGAACTTCAGGTAAGAGATTTTGTCATCTTGAAAAGATAAAGAAATTAATTTTGTTTTGGTGCTAGGGGATTGACAGTGAAAAGTGTACCACAGAAGCTTGTAAAGAATATAACATTAACAACATTATTCACAGATTCTGCATGTATATAAAAATATGGATTTTTATGATCGTGAAATATTTGAATTGCGACTGACAGACTAATGTATTTGCGACAGGCTTTTATTTCAGCGTGGCACATAGTTGAGATGTAAAATGAGGTTATAATAATGAATACAGAAAGTTGGATACATTTATGAATACTTGAGTTGCAGGCAAACCTTACTAAAGAAATTCGTACTGGATTCAAACACCGATAAAACGCATTGTTACATTGACAAACAATGTGTGAGTGAACTCAACAGAAAACATTTTAGAGAAAATAGCAAGTGTAAGTGAAATATGTGGAGAATTGTTGACGTTGAATATTTCAGGGAGTTCATCTTAGGAAAAAAATGCATGTATTCAATTGATAATGGACTGTGTCAATTTTGGATAAAGTATGTTAGGTTTAGCTTGTAACTTTATAAGCTGAACATTTCAGAAGTAGAAATGTATTCTTTAAACTATTAATTAACAGTCAATTTGCATTTTAGTATGAGTGTATTGATATAATCACAGATGAACGTATGAATACATGTAATAAGATAGATGATAATGGATAGAAATTGTGCATGAATGTACCAAATATGATCGTCATATGAGCTTGCATGAGCTCAAACTGGTGCGGAAATCACATGCTGGGAAAGAGAAAAACAACACTTGATCATCTTGATCAAAACCAAATGTTTTGAGTGATCTCAACATGAAAATGCATTTGCCTGCTTGTTTGATATAGGCGTAAATACGATAAACTTGGGCCTTGTCAATGTTTCTTTACATACAGAGGACTTGATGTACCTTGAAAGTACCAATAACAAGAAAAGAAGTGTTAACAAACACAAATGCCCCGCAACCATGCCTATTTCTATTACATAACACCACTCTATTAACATCAACTTACCTGGGTCACATGGAACGTTCATTGACATCGTTATTGTTTTCTTTAGGTTATATATGTAATGTATTGATGCCTATTATCCCATAATGAATTTTTTGTTATTTATTTTATTTTTTGCTTTTCTGTTGAGAAGTCATTGTATGTGATTTAAGCAAACTGACTGGATATTTTCAATCTTAGGCAAGACATTTCTCAAAGGCAAATTCTTTGAGCATAATCCTTTGAGCATTTACAAGGCCTACATGGAAATAAGAATTTTTAAATAATCAAAACAAAATATGGTTATTTGAATAAGCTTGAGTTATCATCATGACATCATTTCTTTGGTTTTTAATAATGAGAGCAGTTGGACTATGGGGTCCAAAAGTGACTCAAAATCCTAAGAACAACCCACGGCGCTGCATACATGTTCATGTAAATGTACTACGGTGCAAGTCTCAAGTTTAAGTGTTACATGTACATGTGTTTGTTGAGAAAACCTTTTCTGTTGTTCCAATTAAAAATATGACTGTCCAAGAAAAAAGGGTGGAGAAGCTACATCGGTTATACAAAAAAACATTTATAAACAGTGTACAGGCCCCCTAATATTTTAGTGAGTGATTACATTTGCAAATGTATACTGGTTTGGTATAAAAATAAAAAAAAACATTTAAAAAAAAAACAAATAAATACAAATCCTATTGTTTTAATCCTGCAGGCCTTTGTTTTTGAGTTTGAAAGTGAAGTTTCAAAATGCTCTTATTATAACCAGAATTAATTTCCTTGGCTAAAATTTGGACTTAATATCCTTTTCTAAAACTCTTCCATTTGCGACGGATCAACCCACCTTGGAAATTCCTAGTTTTTGAGTAAAATCCGTATATCTATTTCGTGAAAACCTTGTGGAGACCTTGTGTATTCATCTATAGAAATTGCCCTGTGGAGACGTATACAATCTTTTGTTTCCTATTGTACACACGTCTCCAGAGGGTACGGTGTATCAGATCAACTACACGCACACGACGTTTGCCTGTCCGTTTTAGAACACCATAGTGCAGTGCCCGTTTAAAATGTGCAGCAGTGCGTGGCGCGGTCAGTATATAATACACGTTGGTATGGTGTGGGCCTCCGAAAATGCTAGTTTTTTTGGCAGCTTCTTTGAGATCTGCTCATCCAAACAACTTCAAACTTGACACTGCACATTCTTGGGTGCTGAGCAATACACCTGCCGATTGTCAACTTCATACAGAGCCCGCTTCTGGAGATAATCGAAATACAGATGAAGTCAGATTTGACTATTTAAAAGACACTTAAAGCAAGTTCTATTTGCTATAAAACTTGGTGTTACACTGACTATATACTTTGTAGTTGATGAAAACGAAGCTACATCATGATGACGTCATGTTGTAATACCAATGGATTTTGAAAGTTTCTACCCAATGCCTATAATTTTGTTTACTTTTTTTTCTTGATGGTGCAGCAAAGTCATCAAGGGCTGCTTCAAGGTTGGGACTGGACAGTCTTAAAATTGATAATCTTTATCAAAAACTTAATTTTAATTTTCCCTCTTTCACTTTTCGTTCATTCTTTAGGGTTAACCCCATGACTTTGGACCATGTTTTTTCCTCCACAACTGATCAATCCAAACACAGTCTTAAGGTCTATCGCCATTTTAAGAAAAGATCTCTCCTCCCCAGTGCTAAAGGAAGTTACTTTTGAGCCCCATTTCATCCCAACGTTCTCAGAAATACAATTACTTGGGTGAGTAGCCTAGTCCGAGTAACTAGAACTCTACGGACCACTTTTTTAACATTTGGACTTGGTCGGGCGATAGAAGAGTCCGAGATCAATGGCCGTATTTCGTTTACTAATAATTTTTTTCATTTTCAATTGTACCCCCAATCAAAATGTCAGATTTCACCCCCAAACGGTCCTCAAACTGCCTTGTGCCGCCCCCGTAGGCTTCAGTGGGAAGTGAAAATACAAATGGTGGCGGTAAGGTTTACAAACCTTTGGGAAGAACAGAGAAATTTCACCTTCAATTCGGGAAACATCCTTGTCACAATCGCCTTGTTTGAGGCTGCAATTTGAATTCAGGAAAGTAGACTTGTGCATGGCTCTGGCTAGACTGTTTTCCGGCAAGCATCAGACAGACCAATCAAAGGGCACTTTGATCGGTCACCTGACCAATCACAGGACACTTTGATTGGTCACCAGGTTTAAATCGCCCCCCCCAAAAAAAAAAATAGTAAAATAAATAAATAAATAAATGAAATAAAATTAGATTATATTAAATAAATCACTATAGTTGTATTTCTTTTGGTAATTACTTAAACCACATTGTGCCTGGAATATATATTTTTAAAAAAATACCAAAATCGTATTTGCAGTTATTGCCGTCTTTATTTCATGAGTCATTTTTTTGTAAAAGTGTAATAAAAAATAAAATCAATCAATAAAAGTGCATGTATGAGGACTTGGGATGTCATTTTTGGTGGTTTTGTAAATAAGACGCTTCAACTTAGCGATACATGTATTTAATCCTTATTCAAAATTCAGCGTCACTGCTATTGAAAAGGGGAAAAGTCTGTTAAAAGAAACTTCATTAATGGCCGTTTATCTTTTCGACAAATCCCCCCCCCAAAAAAAAAAATGTGGGAGCAGAACTGGAAGATGTTACCTTGAGTTTCTCATGTGGGATACGGTTTAACTATATCCAATCAAATTTTTGTATGTAGCTGATACATAACATTCGATCTTAAAACTTGATCATTTCAAGTTGGACAAACTGTAATAAAAAGAGTTTGGCATCCTGACGAAAAATAATCTAGAATTTTGAATCTAGAAAAATCTAGAATATGCATGTAATATGAATTTTGAAAGAAGTATTATCTGGCAAGCACTCACTGCGTGCGAACTGTGGCAAAAGAGGGCGCTCTTTCTTATTTTTTTTCTCATGCAGAATTTTCGGCGTTTTTTTTTTTTATCCCAGATTTTCTAAATCCCAAACAAATTGTGGATCAGGGAATAAAGTTTTTTTAAGATAGAGTACGTCATAATCTACATGTCTGGGAAGTTTTATAAAATTCGGCGGACCAGATCGCGTACCTAGATAACTAAAGCGTTTTAGGCCTCTCGTCCCACGGACTATATGCCCGAATTCTTAAAAGGGTCACATATTAATTTTGTCCCGTCTGGTTTTGCACGTTGTTCATTGAATTAGACAGTCGTTCTATAGTACGAACACGGTATCTTATTCGCAGTTGGAACATTCGATTTCGTCTAAATGTTTTCAAATGAGCATACGGTTAAAATGTATCGCACGTTGAAATTTCTTTTCAGTTTTTGATTTTTACGCCGAGCATCTGAATTTGATAGAAGTCACTTTGAACGAAGATTATTGGGAATAAGGAGTAAGCTAATTTGGCATGTGCATATCGCTTACGTCTATCACATGGACTATAAGAAAATCAGTTTCATTTAAAGAAATTTATATGATATTTAATATCGTTGTATTTATGTGAAATTTCCTCCGAAAGTGGTGACACACTTCCCTACAGTAAATTATCGGCATGTCAAACTTAATTTTCTTTCTATCATTTTGATACTTTATGCGTTTGTTATACATTGTTCCTATTTCCTACTCTAAGCATTCGTCATTTTTTCTGAAATTCCCGTACATTCCTTATTAAAATATTTCTCAAACGTCATGTCATGACATGTTAGTTTTTGTTTGAACGCTAAGACATTATGTTGCACAGGGAGTAGGCCTACCTCAAACATAATCAACTATATCTAAAACAAAAACAAAACAAAACGACAACTGGTCTTAATGTGGAGAACGGGGCCGGTGGTAAGGGGGGGAAGAGGAAGGAGGGGGCCAGGCACGCAGGTTCACGAGTGTTCTTAGTTCTCTTCCCTCAGAGGGTTTATTCTGCACGTAATAGTGGTGGTAGTCAGGCCCCGAGACTGGGGCTACCTGCAAAGAGTCGGGCAGGCGGTCTGTTAATTTTGTTACACATAATTCATTATCAATAAACATACACAATAGACATTAAACAATAATAACCAATTTGCGCCACACTTAACTTAAAACAACATACATGTACATGTAACTGAATAGGCATGAAGGCAGCGCCGGCTACACGGGTCAGGGACGCAAGCAGACAGGTCAACCCCGCGCGCTGGCTGACCGACGATCGCACGCACACTCACCGCACACACACACAAACCCTCCCCGAGTATCCAACACGGCCGCCATGCCTACTAAACTTGACAGCGAGCGATCCAAAGTTCCAGGGTACCTAAACTTAATCCCACACATGTAAAGGTGTTACAGTTAAATTACTGATGTCACATAAAATCCAAATCTAATCCCACAATCCAATAAACTTCGTAAGTCTTGCACGTTAACCCAGGTGATGTTTTACACAATCACAACGCACGTACATGTGCATGTCACTATTGTCAAAAATCAACGTTAAAGTTCAACATTACACTACCTCAAACTTCACCTAAATTCCACATTTTCAATCCAACAAAAGCCATCCCCATCCTTATTAAACCAGTCTATGATAAATTGCGGTAAAGGTAGTAGGCCATCTGACCTCAAAAGTTTCCACAAAATAATGAATTTACGCTACAAAAATGGGAGTAAAAGAAAGGACATGATTACCTGCAAAGAGTCGGGCAGGCGGTGCCAAAACCCGCGTTTTTGGGCGGTATTTATGTGCCCGTGTAGTACAGCCTAAACCCTTCCTAAAAACCTTAAGTTGATATCAGGCCGCCAAACCTCGGAAATTTACAACACAGAGAACATTGATAAAAAATAAACAAATGTTGTTACATTTCAAGGTCCTTGGCCCGCATTTTCAATGATTAAAACTTGTGATGAACTACACGTACTAAATTAAAGATCGTTACGAACAAAACTAAGGACGGCAATGAAGGACATGCAACAAATTAAAGGGGTATCATTGGGTCCCCTACATCTCTTCCCCGCCTTGGAGTCATCGCCCCCGATGACTCAGGTCAAAGATGGCGGCGGCCTGACAGCGCCCAAAATAGAGTCGGGAGAGAACTGTTTTGAAAAAATGCACAGCATTTTCAACAACGAACTAGGAAGGTTAGAATAACACAACACAAATAAGTGTCCTCCAGATTAACTACTGAACACCATAATCCTCGGGCACACTCTAGAGTAATAGATGGAATAATAATACAGAAAAGTTACAATAACACAACACCAACAAGTGTCCTCCAGAGTAGCCACTCAAACACTATATTCTCTGAGCACATGCTAAGGGGAGAAACGACATGGTGGCTTCCCTCTAGATGAACGAACTGGGTATCGACGAGTCGAGTGCTCCTCTGTGGTTGCAACAGGGGAGCCCTGGTCATCTGTTGTCACCGGCGCAGCGTCTTCACTCTCCATGGCGTCATAGACTGGCGGGCGCTGAAGGATATAGCCTCGTGGTGGATCATCATCAGAGGAACTGAGACAGTCGCTCGAGGATGACTCAGGTGATTGTTGCACGTCGTCCGGGAGAAATGGGCAGTGCTTAAGGTCTTGGCGGTGGAGAACCTTCTCTCTGCCTGACCTACTCCGAACTGCATAAACCGGTCCATCTTGGTATGGCCGCCGGACGACCATGTAGGGTTCTTCCTCCCAGTAATCCTTTATCTTGCAACGCCCCTGGTGCCCTCGGCTTCGTATCAGGACGTAATGTCCAACCTCCAGAGGCTTCTCGAAGACTTTCCGAGCCTGGAGTGCCTTCCTGGTCATAGCTGCTTCTGCTGTCCTCTTGGAGGCGACTTGGCGGGCAACCCTGAGGGACTTTTGGTGGTCTTTGAAGTAGGAGCCCAAGCTTTTCCACTCCCGCTTAGAAGCTTCCCCACCTAAAACTGTGCTATGTGGGAACCTAGCGTTTCGACCAAACATCAAAAAGAAGGGCTCCACTCCGGTCGTTGAATGCACAGAACCATTGTAGGCAAAGACCAAGGTTTGTAGGTGGTCTGTCCATCTTGCTTTCTTCCCCCCTGGGAGCGCCGCCAACATATTGTGCATCGTCCTATTGAAGCGCTCGCATTGTCCGTTGCCAGCGGGATGGTAAGGGGTAGTGTGCCCCTTATGAATCCCATACATCCCGCATAGCTCGGTGACAATGCGCGATTCAAAATTCCGCCCGCAGTCGGAATGTAGCCTGAGGGGGCAGCCGAATGGAAGGAAGATGTACTTTACTAGGGCTCGTGCAACGGTGGAAGCCTTCTGGTCCCTGGTTGGGATGGCCCAGACGAACTTAGTGAAAACATCCGTTACAACCAACACGTTTTCGTGACCATCTTGTGAGGGTTCCAGGACAGTGGAAAAATGGTGGTTGAGTACGCCGCACTGGGGGTTTGCTGAGGGCGCAGCGTTTGCACTTGCGACACCATTCTTTGATGTCCTCCTTCATGTTGTGCCAGAAGACATGCGACCAAAGCAGATGGTAAGTCCGCTTAGGCCCAAAATGCCCTGCTTCATCATGGAACTTAGTCAGAGCTTCAGCTTGCAGTGCCCTTGGAAGTACTAGTTGGCGATGTACCTCGCCAGTGGACGGAGAAGTAACCCGTCTATACAGGAGCCCATCCTCAAGGGTAAGCCGCTTCCAATCACGAAGGAGAACCAGAGATTCATGACTACAGGTAGCCCTCTCTTGCCGCGTAGGCTGTAACGCCCTTCTCAGGTACTCGATAACTGGCTGCAATATCGGATCGTCCTGCTGCAGGGCTCTCAACTGTGCCGTTGTGTACCCAGGTAAGCATGGCGTGCCCCCGTTGCGACACGCCTCAACCTGATTACAGAAGGAGATCGGGAGTGCAGCACCGGCAGAGTGACCCGCCAGACATGCAGTAACAGTCTGTTCGGGTACAGTCATCGTGTTGCAGAAAGGGTGACCCTTTTGATCCGTTGCTCCGTCCTCTTCCATGCGTGACAGGGCATCAGGTGCTTGGTTGTTCCTCCCCGGTCTGTAAGCAATCTCATAGTCGAAGGAGCTGAGCTGCTGTACCCATTTCATTTTCGGTGCATCCAAGATTGGCTGTGTCCAAGAACTTGAGCGGGTTGTGGTCGGTCACAATTGTGCACTTGTGGCCGAGGAGGTAGTCCTTAAACACCTCTGCTACGGCCCACTTGATGGCTAGAAGTTCAAGCTTGAAAGCGCTATAACGACCCGAGCGCTCAGAGGGCCGCAGGGCACGGGAGGCATAAGCAATGACATGACGGTGCCCCTCACTGTCATCTTGAAATAGGATGGCTCCCAAGCCTGAACTGGATGCGTCGGTTTCAAGCCGAAAGGGTTTGCTGAAGTCTGCATAGGCTAGTACAGGTGCAGTTGAGAGGCAGTTGATGAGTTTGTGAAAGGCATCCCGACCGTCGCCATCAAGTGTGATGCATGTGTTTCCCCCTCTGCCCTTCTTGTGACTCTTCCCTTGGTCGCCCTTTAGGTATCGAAACAACGGTGCAGCAATGGTGGCATATCCACGAACAAATCGCCGGAAGAATCCTGTAAACCCCAGGAAGGCTCGAAGGTCACGCACCGAGGTTGGCTCCGGCCACTCCTGAACGACATTGACCTTGTCCGGGTCTACTGCAACTCCACTGCTGGATACTCTATGGCCCAAATACTGAACTTCTGATTGCAGAAGATGGCACTTTACCGGTTTGAGTTTGAGCCCATGCTGACGGAGCCTGGAGAACACCTTATCGAGGTGAGCCATATGGGTTTCGAAATCTGGCGAGTAAACGATGATATCATCCAAGTAGATCAGCACAGAGTCAAAGGACAGATCCCCAAGACATCGCTGCATGAGCCGCTGGAAGGTGGCAGGTGCATTGAAGAGCCCAAAGGGTAGCCTCGTGTATATACTCGTATAACCCAAAGGGCACGGTGAAGGCTGTCTTCTCGACGTCCCCCGGGTGCACCGCCACCTGATAGTAACCACTCGTCAGATCTAATACACTGAAAAACCTTGCACCGCCAAGCGCTTGAAGCGACTCCTCAATTCGAGGAAGCGGGAAGGAGTCACGATGGGTCAGCTTGTTTAACTGCCGGTAGTCTACACACAAGCGAATGCTCTTGTCCTTTTTCTGGACAACCACCACCGGAGATGCCCACGGACTTGCACTCTCACGAACAATCCCCTCCTCCAACAGGCCTCGGATATGGTCCCGCACTGTTTGATATTGTGACGGGGGAAGTGGGTCGATGTCGCTAGCGGATTGGGTGTGCGGACCCTGTATCAATGAGGTGCATCACAGTATCTGTATATCCTAAGTCCTGGGGATGGTGAGAAAACGTGTCTCGATGCTTGACCAACAAGGTGAACACCCTCAATGCCTGCTCGGCAGTAAGGCCTTCTCCAACGTCCACCTTGGGCACACCAGTCTCCGGTCCATGACCTTCTGTTACACTGATCCCAGCCAGTCCTCCAACAGGGGGTTCAGTGGTTGTTTGGCTGCCATCGTGGCTCTCCACTATAGATCCAATGTACAGGGTGCCGATCTCTGCCGACTTTGGGATGGCCATGTCTGCTTCAGTCTCATTGTACAAAGCGACATTGAAGGACCCAGACTCTACCCATACGAGGCACGGCGGTACGACAACACCGTACGGAACGTCCCCACTCTTGGATGGTTCCAGGACCGCATCATATGCTCCCCCTCCAGGACCAGGAAGCCCCTTGCACTCTACTGTGACTCCTTGCCTTGCAGACACTGCAATGTATTGCTCTGATGTTACTAAATACGCCTTCCCAACCTCTCCAGTCGCTCTGCCAAATTCCATTTTCTCCCCCACCGTCTGAAGAGCTCTCTGCCAAGCCTGTCCCGAAGGCCAGGTTATCTTCTCCACATGCTTCAACCCTTGATCACCGACCAAGAACTCCCAACAATCGCAAAGGACATTCATTCCCAGGATCCCCTGTACATTTGCCGCCTTCCAGTTCCTCAGGGTGGAGCACCGTTCCTGGATGACTAACACCACCCGTGACTTCATTACGTGGCCCAACGCTGAAACGTCTGTCTCAAAGCAACCCACATATGGTATGGATGCACCGCTAGCTGAGACAAGGGAAAATGTTGACGGGATCCCCTGAAGCTGGAACCCCTTTGGCTTTAAGCACTCTTGGAAGAATCTCTCCCCAACGGTCGTCACTTGGGATCCAGGATCTAGAAGACAGGTTACCGTCTCTTTGGCAAACTTAACAGTAACGGAGAAACACTCGCCAACAGCTTTGGATAAAAATTGCCTGTCTTCTGATGCAGATGAGCCAGTCACACCAACCTCTGCCATATGGCTCTCTACAGCAGAGGCTGCTCGTTTAATGTCTGAGGTGCTGGATGCCCTGAAGGTGCGGATGTGTTCCATTGGGTTGTGCCTCCACGACCGTAATGCTCAGGTGGGTACTCAGTTGGCCTCTGGCCTGCTGATGGGAACGGCGGGCCCCGGTACTGTTCTGCCCGACGGGAAGGTGGTGGAGGTGGCCCTCCCATACGGCAAAGTGACCCGGCATGCCACAACGGTAACAAACACCAGAGCGAGGGGACTGGTTGCGATTCATCGACCATGGCGGGCCTACCCCTCCGTAGGGCGGGTGATATGGTGTACTCAAAGGGGCCGGACCGGGCTGGGGGGCTCCGACTACCTGCTTCACTGCTTCGACAATTCGGTCAGACATGTGGTTGAGGGCAGTTAGGAGGGACTCGTTTGGAGGGGCGCTACTTCCCCCCATCTGTAGAGATGCACTGTGAACTCCATCAGAACCAGACACCTTGTGCCTCGCCTCCTCTTGTCCTTCACGCTTTATGGCGTATTCCCTGATCTCCCTAAAACTCCCCATCGTACCCCGCTCGTGCTGATCTCTGCAGGAGTTCCGAAGGTACGTGTCTCGGATGCCCTCCACAAATTGCTCCGCCAAGGTAGTGTCTGGCTCCGAGTACAGCTTGGGGTCTCGCCGGGTGAGGCGCATAAATCTCTTCTCGAGATCAACCGCATAGTCCCTGATGGATTCGCCATACTTCTGCTGTCGCTCAAGGAACATACGCTGTAGTTCCCCGACGGCTAGCTTGTCGCTATAAGACTCTCGAAGAAATCCGAGAATTTCATCAGCCTGCGTCTTTGCTGCTAGGAGAGCCTTTACCTCGGTCTGAGGTCCTCCGCGGAGGTAGTCCAACAAGAACGGCCCCCTTTGAAATGGGGGGATGGCGTAGCGCTCGAAGGCATATTCAATGCTCTTTGATGAAGTCCTCTATCTCGCTAGCTTTGCCATCAAAAACAGAGATTTTCATCTCCGGCGCCATTACCAGCTGCTGCTGTGGTTTCTTTGGCAGCTTGGCCAATTGTAGCTGAACGTCCACCATCGCTGCATCCCCAGGGCTAGGGAGCACCTGCTCAGGGAGCAGGACGGAGTACGTACGTTCCAACTATCCTCCGGCTAGGGGTTTAACGACATCTTGTGAGGCCGGAACAACCACTTTGTCTGCACCCTCAGAATACAGGAGGCCTGTTGCCGTCGGGTACTGAGCCTGAAGGACAGAAAGACTCGGTGGACCTCCGTCGTCCTGCAAGGGAAACTGGTGGATGGATGTGGGCCCCTGAATTTTCACGTAAAGTGTCATATTTCCAGTTACAATGGGAATACAGAACAGGTATAAGATTACGGCAAGGGAAATTTGCATTAAGACAAAAACTTCGTGAAACAGGAAATGTAAACGGTATTTCTGCAAATAAGTCTCCACCAGGTCACTGCCCAAACAATCAAATATTGCTCACTGGTATCAATATGTACGACACACAAATTATATCCTGGTACACAGTTGGGGTAAACCAATATATCCCCAGATACAATAAGCCAAAAAATGATAAACTAAATTAGGGGTATTTCAGAATTTTTTTCCAAATGTACGCTATCCCCTATGAGTACACATTCAGTGGCAAGACTTGGAATGATGTAACAAAGCCTTGGACAAACTCTCTCTTATGATTGAACTTGCTTTCCGACTGTATAGGAGTACAAGCTAACATACATTTACAGTAAAAATAAAATGCACTGTTATGAATTCTTATTTTTTCTTCAAGGTCCAAAGCGTGATGTTAGGCAAATCTATGTTCTATCTAAGTTATTCTGGCAAGGCAAATCAAGGCAACTCTATCAAGGCAAATCTATGTTCTATTCAATACAAAACAGGAAGCACATTAAAAAGAATATCACGGTATGAATAAATTCTTATGTCCAATATGTGGTGCTAAACAATTTCAACTCTCACTCAGCAGACAACAGGCAATTCTTGTATATAATACTACTAAAACAAGCAACCAGGGTCTCTATTCCGATATAAAAACTGGGGTTAATGGACTTCCAAATAGAATTACAAATGTAGTTAAATAACGACTTAGAGAATATATAATACAACTGGTAGAAATTCCAAGAAAGCCTTCCAGACCATCCACCTCTTGTTCCCTGTCCTCTCGCAGCTTCTGTAAATACTCGATCCTGCCAACTACGCTTGTGGAGAACCGGGCCGGTGGTAAGGGGGGGGGGGAGGAAGGAGGGGTTCATGATTCTGCACGTAATAGTGGTGGTAGTCAGGCCCCGAGACTGGGGCTACCTGCAAAGAGTCGGGCAGGCGGTCTGTTAATTTTGTTACACATAATTCATTATCAATAAACATACACAATAAACATTAAACAATAATAACCAATTTGGGCCACACTTAACTTAAAACAACATACATGTACATGTAACTGAATAGGCATGAAGGCAGCGCCGGCTACACGGGTCAGGGACGCAAGCAGACAGGTCAACCCCGCGCGCTGGCTGACCGACGATCGCACGCACACTCACCGCACACACACACAAACCCTCCCCGAGTATCCAACACGGCCGCCATGCCTACTAAACTTGACAGCGAGCGATCCAAAGTTCCAGGGAAACTAAACTTAATCCCACACATGTAAAGGCGTTACAGTTAAATTACTGATGTCACATAAAATCCAAATCTAATCCCACAATCCAATAAACTTTGTAAGTCTTGCACGTTAACCCAGGTGATGTTTTACACAATCACAACGCACGTACATGTGCATGTCACTATTGTCAAAAATCAACGTTAAAGTTCAACATTACACTACCTCAAACTTCACCTAAATTCCACATTTTCAATCCAACAAAAGCCATCCCCATCCTTATTAAACCAGTCTATGATAAATTGCGGTAAAGGTAGTAGGCCATCTGACCTCAAAAGTTTCCACAAAATAATGAATTTTACGCTACAAAAATGGGAGTAAAAGAAAGGACATGATTACCTGCAAAGAGTCGGGCAGGCGGTGCCAAAACCCGCGTTTTGGGGCGGTATTTATGTGCCCGTGTAGTACACTCTCCTTATGTCCGAGTGGTTCCACTAAAAAAATGATTTGGGTGGAGCGAAGTTTCTGTTTGTCTCAAAAATATGAAGTGTTTTATTTATAGTACAAATAGAGACAATATATATACAAAGGATCAGGTACAGTATTTACAAAAAGAATATTAGGAACTTTGGTGAGTATATAAAAACAGAACTTTGTTGGGTCTATAAAAACAAAACTTGGTTGGGTGTATAAAAACGAAACTTTGTTGGGTGTATAAAAACAGAACTTTGTTAAGTATATATAAAACAGAACTTTGTTGGGTCTATAAAAACGACAGTCAAATAGGGAAGATAGGGTGGTGAACTGTCACTCCAAGGATGGTATCTGAAATGTATATAAACGATAAATGACTAATGAATTATGGAAATTACTATGGCATAAAATGACTGTTGCCCAAATGGAGAATTATTTAAATGGCATTTATGCAAGAATATGAATATTTTATATACATGTAGTGTAATTTTAAATCCGAAAATAGAAATGAACTATTCACCAAGTTATGTTATAAAATGAAATAAGAATATAATACCATGCTCTAATAACGAATTCCCGAATGATCATAGCAATAGAAAACTGATAGTTTTGGGGAAATGGGAAAGTCTATTTTAAATGATACATGAGAACGTAAATATTATACATGTAGCAACACTAAAATTTAAGTTGAAGTTATTTGCATATTCAGGTTGCTCAGAAGTTCCAATTTGTGTTTGTTTCAAAAAGGAAAAATGGAAATTCACAAAATATAAAGTACATGATAACATTGTTTTCCGGAATTGCCGAAAAATATTAAAATAGCAGAAAATTGTATTTAAATAAATCGACCTAGTTTACCCGAAATGTTCAAAGTATACAATATAGTCAACAGAAAATCCTTTTTGCCATCTCATGCAAGAGTTAAATAGAGAATCATTTATAGGGAAAAACTAATTCTCAAAAATACTTGCAAATCACGACAACAGATTGATTTCAAAAAGTTAATCAGTCGTGATCGCAAGGCAAATTTCCGGCCGTAAAATTTCTGGCAATAAACCAAGCATACAAACGACCAGAATGTTACATAAATGATGGCATAAAAAGGTTCAGGCATAAAACTGTTTTAGGCATAAAAAGGTTAAATATCAGACAAGGGATTTACTCACCACTTGGGAGGATCTACGCTCATGCCTACTCCGTGTCTGATGTAAAAATCGACGATCAGCAGTGAAAATACAATGAAGATGTAAATATTCTACTGCTATTGGGAGCCTCTCTCAAAATTTCAGTAAAAGTGGAGAGTGTAAGCGGCTGGTAAAAGATGGTCTGTATTCAACGATGTGTTGGATCGAAATCAAAGTAATTTCGCAGCTAGCCCTTCAAGAAAACTATACCGAAACGCCCGGAATGTCGGCTATTCCTCTTAAACAAAGCGCGGTGGAATGCAAAACTTGCACGCTCGCTACGCCCATTGCATATTTGAGAAAATTCTAGGCGGCGCGCGCTGTAAAAAAAAAGTTTAGTTGGCCGCGAGAGGGCGCTAGGCAAAAAGCATGATCGCAATGGCTGCTCACATGTGATACGACACAAACACGAAATTACAAAAGTTATGAAATGAATGCTGGAGTAAGGAACCAGTCGGGTAAAAGTAAGTATTGAAACCCGACCTGGTTACACAGCCTAAACCCCTCCTAAAAACCTTAAGTTGATATCAGGCCGCCAAACCTCGGAAATTTACAACACAGAGAACATTGATAAAAAATAAACAAATGTTGTTACATTTCAAGGTCCTTGGCCCGCATTTTCAATGATTAAAACTTGTGATGAACTACACGTACTAAATTAAAGATCGTTACGAACAAAACTAAGGACGGCAATGAAGGACATGCAACAAATTAAAGGGGTATCATTGGGTCCCCTACATTAACAACAAGTGAAATGGAGAAAAAAATAGGCTTAACTCTGCTCTCCAAATGAAGGTTGCCTCGAGCCCCTAGTCTAAACAAAACTGTTTTCCCCCTATACTAGAAATCAAAATGGCCGATCAGCAATCCTGGAAAGATAATGCTGGCACGACTATGAACCCCGCAACTGTGATGTTTTCCGTATTATGTGATGTTTATCGAGAATGTTTTCGAAAACAAATATCAAAACTGAGTTGCCACTTATCAAATGTGGGTTCAGGATCGTCACTTGATCAAACCAAACACCAGTTTCAAACTATTGCATTGATAGGTTATGGAGACTACTTATAGCCTTTTGAGTACCTGGTAAAGTTCAATGACAGAAGGAAGAGAAATATACCGAAGGCTTGGAGATAATCTAATTTCAGTGGAAAGGAGTATCCACAGGATTTTACGTATACTTTCAAACAGTCAACGGATACATCTGTCAGTTTACACTTTAATTTTATTTTTAAGGTCATTTTCTACAAATTAACATTGCAGCATTTAAGAATAACGAAGGTATGTGAATACAACAGTACATCGGTTTAATGAAAAGAGGCAATTCAATGACTTTCTGGTTGAATTGCGCCAAACTATTTTAAACTATCTGAGCCTTAAAACCAACATAAGGATCATTGCTCAACATCTTAAACTATTGTGTCCGAAAACAGCTTTAAATTATTGTTTTCAATGATTATGTAAGAATTAAATTACCAAATAAATGAAATTCTTTACACACATCGGCCGATAATGTCCAACTTCGTAGCATTTTTATTAAATGCATTTTCTTACTGCTGCATATGGCGATTAACATATTATTACCAAAAGTAGATGCAAGACTGATGTATGGCAGTCACTTGAAGTACAGTAGAGAAATAACACTGAAAAAAAACCCAGATACAAGAATGATAGCGGTCAATCTATAGATAGAGTAGAGTATTAATATATATTAATGAAAAAATAACAGATAAAAGACTGATGGCGGTCACTCTAGGATAAGTAGGTAATAATATCATTACTGGTATAAAACCAGATACAAGACTGATGGCGGTCACTCTAGGTAGAGACAGTAGAGAAATAATACATTATTACTGGAAATAACCCAGACACAAGACTGATGGCGGTCACTCTGGGTAGAGTAGAGTAATAATAATTACTGATAAAAATTGATGGCAGTCACTTGAGGAAGAGTCGAGTACTAATATGAGTATAACTGGAAAAAAGATACAAGACTGATGGTGGTCACTCTAGGTAGATTAGAGTAATGATATAGTATTACTGGGGAAAAACCCACAGATACAAGACTGATGACAGTCACTCTAGGTACAGTAGAGTAATATTATTAGCGAAAAAAAAAACAGAGAGAGTGGAGTACTAAACATTATATTGTAAAAAAAATATATTAAGCCAGGATTTGTGCTCTTCACAACTCTAACCCAGCTATATAATGTCGGATCTCGAGGATTTTTTGCGAAGGGCTCCGTACTATGTATGACACAAGGAGGCCTAGTCAACTTAGAAAAAACACTAACTTTCAGAAAACAAACAGCGAAAAATACTCACAAAATTACTTTAAAAGGTAATGCGTTGTCTTAATCGAAGCAAACATATTCATAAGCGTGAATTATATTGATCAAGGTTAGAGGTTTAATTGCATAGTTATGATGCACTTTTTTTAATATTTGATCTCATACTTATTTCTTAATCATTTAAGCCTAACAAATTTGGCAGATCATATTTGCATAGGAATTTTCAATTACGTGAACATGGAAAGTAACAACAACGCAAAAATGATATACTGAAATGGATTTTAGAAAATAACAAAACAAACCTAATAAAGGATTATTAACTTAAATTAGAAGTTTAGCAAGTGAATTTTGAACGACGAAATTTTGAAAGTACAATCCGTATTAAGAATCGAAGGATTTATTGATAATCTTTTTTTTTTAATGACGAAAACAAACTAATTTTGCCCGAAGTCGCTCAAGCTATGCACGACGGCTGTTTTCTGAATGCAGACTCAAGCAAAGTTCATGGTATCCTTTTCCATATCTGAAATCCAACCATATAGAAAACAAACATGAAATGTTAACGCTGAGCTTCCGCCTGCTTGTTTTGTTAATGCTTACTTAACCAAGCTGCACTGTAAACTTGCTCAAGTTCCCCCAACCAGGCTGAGCTCGCCAGAAAAGCGTTTGGATCTAAACTGTAACAATTGTTTTCAATAATGTACTTAATAATAAAACTAGGTGTTTATAGATCAAAGCGCTTTTATAATTATTATTACCCCTGCTCATTGGGCTATAACCAATTACATATACCCTCTCAGCTCCCTGGAAATATACAACTCAATCCAGCCATTTTTAAAACCACAAACAGCTTAAATCCAAACACGATAACCATCTTTCCCCTCACAGGTTCCAATATTACCCAGGGTGGGAAGAAGCAAGTTGTGACAAATTGTCCTGCCCAAGGACACACGCCCCCAACCCAAGGCTGGAATCGACCCACTACCTGGAGAACAAACTAAAGATTTTCAATTCAATGTAACAGTTGTAGATTGCAAGGCCACAGCGCTCCCCGACGGTCAAAATTTCCCACCATGTTTGATAGTATTTTATGTTTTATCATGCTTGATTGCACCGACTTTTGTCAAACCTACCCCATGTTTTACTCAGTCTCCTAATGTCCGTGGCATGTTCATAGGCATTGCTCAAAAGCCTGTAAGTACCCTGAAGTATAACTGTAAAAGTGACTAAAATGACACGGGGTTCCAGTCGAAAGACAGGGTAAATACTATCTCTATTTTTTATTACCAAATAATCTCTTATTAATGAACTCCAAAATATATGCTTGAAATTTTATAGGTTATGGGCCTGATGCCACTAACGGACTTCCATGCCGTAGAATTTAAAAAAAAAATGGTTCAGACTAAACATGTGGGGTGCTGTGGTCCAACAATTACGGTGTTAATGATCGACTCGTACGTGTGCCGTGGTCATGGTTTCGAATCCTGACGGCGAACATGGTGCTTGTGTGCTTCAAGGGCAAGACACATTACTATGATTGCCTCTCTCCACCCAGGTGTAGTTAATGGGTACCTGGTAGGGAGAAATCCCTTCAAAAGCTTGAGCGCTGTAATGGCAGCCGCGCTAAAAGCCAGGGTAATAATAGAGCGCCAGGATCGAGCGTCACTTCGTGACGGACATGAGTTATATAAAGAAGCCATTATTATTATTAAAAACAGTTGTTTCAAGAATGTTTAAATTCTAGGCACCATTTTGACATGGGATAGAATTTCGTATAATGTGTTTATTACCTTGTGCACCAGCAGCGCTGGCCCCGAAGGCCTGCTGTTGAACTGGGGCCTGGTTAGTCACGAAATTGCCCGGGGCGCCTGGTGTGTAGGGCACGGCGGCTGGCTGGTTGTACACCATCACCTGTGGGGTGGCTTGAGTGGAGACGTACTGGATCTGTTAATCACAGCAACAGGAGGATCAAAACGACAGGTGCTTTATGAGTAATTGATTGAGATATGATTACGATAAAGTGTCGCTTTCCATAGATGAGCTTTTTCCACGTCACAACAAATGAAACTGTGATAAATATTGGGTACCTAATCTCAAGCAATAATAATGATACAATTTGTAGCGAAAATCACTGCACAGTTGTATAGAAACAAAGAAGCCTCATCATCCCATTTTCGATAGCCATGCGTGCATTTCAAATGTTGTTGAATATATAAACCTCAACTATGTGGGACTGAGAAACCATTTTTTTAAGAACGTTATTCTAACATGTTTCTGAGTCTCCAAAGACTTTCTACACACAAGTCGTCTGGTACTGTGCATCTTTTTTTCATAGATTTTTCTTCACCATGAAATGAGACTTGAAATGACGGTTTCTTTAAGTAAGACGACCATTTCTTTGCTCTTGTTTACCGTGGTGGTGTTGTTCAGTTGATATTCATTCATGACGAAGCAGCAGTACACAGCGGCAGTGATTGACACGACGAGTTCAAGCAAAGAAGCAATCACCAGGAGGGAATTCAACGCCAGCGGCGCAGACGGCTATTGGTTAGAGGACAGAGGTTTATTAGTTTTTGTACGGTAGATAAAACTTTGAATATTGCTTGTTATTCTTTCTTCGTTTTCAAAGCACAAATCTGCGATGGACCTACAGCCAAATATCTTTCTTAATACATATAAACTCTGACTGTGTGCCAAATGCCATGCTTGCATCATCAAAGGAACAATTCTCCAAACATTTCCCTTGACATTATGGTAACGATGTTCGACTCATGTGCCGTTATTCGTGCGGGATATGCTTGTGTTCTTGGGCAAGACACTTTACTAAAATTGCCTCTCTCCACCCAGCAATATATGTGTGAGGGCAGAGACCAGAATGCGCTGACCCCGAGCTGCTGCAAAAACTGGTCTCATGATCTGATGATCAGGGGTAATAATGGTGAAGCGCTTCGAGACCTTTGGTGTAGAGCGCTATAATCGAATGGTAATTATGTATTTCGCATATACAAGCAAAATTATAAATTAGATTCATGTGCATTTTAAGAGAGAGAGTTGAGTTTCAATTTAGTTCTTTTCCTTGATAAATGATGAATCCGTCAAACTAATAGACCTTTATCATGATTCCATCATTTCAGTCATGTTCCCTGTATCCAATAACAGTACTGAATGACAATTTTTGGTGCAAAAAGGAACCAGACTATTTTTCCTTCCAGCCTCGCTTTGGTTACGTTGATTTAAATGGGAAAAAATCAAGATGACCGCAACGTGATAATGGTCTATACAAGTATTTACGGTTTGAAAACCAAATAATTTTTTTCTTCTATTTGAGGCATTTACAATTTGTTTTAATACACCAAACCGATCACGCTACGACTGTGTATTCAGTGCGGTCCCCTTCATTGTGTCAGTACAGAACACTTTGTCACTTTGTCACATGACCTGGACGGATATCTGAACAATAGCTGGCATCCGTGAGTGAACAGTGATTGCGTGCTCGGATTTGTCTCTGTTGGGAACAATATTGGCTCTCATCTTACATCTCCATAGTAAGGATAGGTGGTTACAATGGCCCCACCATACACTGCAAGATTGCTGAAAGCCATTACTGCAGAAAGGATGGACATGACCAGACTTGCGATGGCCTGCGGAAAGTAAAAAGTAAGAAACAAACAAACAATCAAACAAAGAAAAACATTATATTTTGCGTAAATTACTCTCAAAACAACCTGACTTTCATGCGTGCATATAAAACAATACTGTCAATAAAAATGACCTTTTCCCTATTTGTTTTAAACGGCAGCAATAACTTGACGTGATTTGATCCCTTTCAGCGTCTATAACTCCTTTTTCTCAGTGTCTTTAAAAAGACTTCATCGCATGACTGATTTCATAATTGTGACAAGTTCCTCCATGAAACACGAAACATGCCTTCACTACATGTTCCTCTTCATCATGTTCTACTAGGTCTTGATGTGGAAAACCTACCAAGCATCTCCGCGAATTAACAGCCATGGTAACGGACAACACACCAAGGATTCCAGCAGGAAGGTAAAACTGAAATTAAATAAAAACAGGGAAAAATACAACCTTTGAAACATCAAAAAAACGAAACGATCAAATTATCACGAAATATCTAAGTTACTGGATTGTTAGGGAATGACAGCCTAAAGCATCCTGTAAAATTGTGGCTGATTCTCTGACCTTTCAATAATTCATCAAAGTCTACAGATTGCTCCATTTCACCCTAAGTGGGGTCAGGGAACCAGACTACCAGAACATGATTGGTTTTCTTGGTTTTTTTCTCCAGCATACGAGCCCAAAACGTGAAACTAGCCAGTTTAACAATATTTGCTGTAACATTCTAATCCTCCCACTCCATTTATTTCTGAGAATTGCAGCAACAGCAAATGTTGTACATTTCCCTTTAATGATGAAAGTAAGAAGTAGACCTTCAGCTTTCCGGTGAGGTGGCAAGATGCCCCTTTCTAAGACGAAAGCATTGAGCAAGCTATTTTTAACAAAATGCATCATAGGGCAGTTGTTTGCGGTGCAATAGCTAGCACAATGCTTTCGCCATTGAAGGGGGGCTCCGTGAAGCTACAGTGAAAGGGGTGTCTAACGGATTAGTGGCTAAACTCCAACTATTGTGTAGACCGCATGCATGGAAAGACTTCCAGTGAATAGTCTTTCTGAAACGAGTATAGTTGTGTGCGCTCTGACTGAGATTAGTCTTGAATCAGCTTCGGTATAATCTTACTTGGTGCTGGTTTTACTGGCACATAGCTTCTACATGTCACTCTGTTGTCGGTCGGTCCCCGAAAAATTGACAACTTGAGAAACGAGCACCCTAACTTTCCCCTAATATACTGAATTTTAATCTTCCCCCACAAAACAATCCAAATATTTTAATTACTTCAAAAAAATGTTGTAACAATTCGTGAAGTTGTTTATGGCAAGTTTGTAAATGGAGGCAAGATGTGTGAAGTTATGTTATAGTCACGTTGTATGTCACCAGTGGCGTAGCCCCCGCCCCCCCCCCACCCACCCACTGAAAAAATCCTGGCTACGCCACTGGCCCCGGTTGACCATGCACACCATGGCTCGAACTGTAGTGTGATCCGGTACACTCACTGTAGCGGTCCGCTCCCGCTTCAGTCCGGCCGTCTCTGCGAAGCGATAGCTCGTACTGTGCCCACTCGGTTCAGCTAGAATTTTTGGCTAACTTGGTTCCCCCAGTTAGTGTTGTGAGACTCCGACACCGGTGTTGAAACCAAGGAAAAGCCTGACGTTGGAGGAATCCTCACAAAGTTAAATAAACCAGTAAAGTCACTCTGTTTCCCGCCAAATTCGTTATCATAGATAACAATGTTGATTCTAATATAAAGTTAATGAACTAATAGGGAATGCAACAATAATTTCTGGAATGAATTGCAGGGCAGCTCCGTCGCACAGCCTTTAACGTGTCACCACTTGAAACTTAGAACTGATAGACACATGGATTACAAGATACGAGAACTGTTCGATTGCCTCATTGATGTTCTCCGAAGTCATCGTGTTAAAATTAGAAAACGTTTTAACTATGGAAGGTTGCGAATCTTTTCTTTCAAAACTGAGGGAGGAATTATTGCAGTCATATTTATCTTATCGTCAATGTAAAATTGTGTCTCCTTTCATTTTGTTCCCGGGTATTTTCTTGTTGTTTCTTTAGGCCAAAAAAAAAGAATATTTCTGCTTCCGGTTACCCGACCGACCCTATTTTTAGGCTGCGACCCTAAAACATTTATCGGCAATTCAAAAAAAAAAAAATTGAATTAATAAAAAATAAAATCTGTCTTTTCTGTCTTCACAAAATACCTCTCAACAACAATTTTGCATCCGAAAATGCTTGTATTTATTTGTTTTCTTACTTACATCCGCTTTTTTCAAAAGAAACCTCCGTCATTACAAATTCGCTTCGCGATATAACTACTTCGCAATTCGATGTCACGCACGGTGACTATAATCACGTGGCGACGCCTGGTTCCCGCCGCGCCGCCGCGCAGGGGCCAATTTAGAAGACATAATGAAAATGCGGTAACCAGTCCATAGCTAGCTATGCGACCGATAGCACGCTTTCTGTACAGAGCAGGCCACTGTCAACTGGTCGGATTCGACATCGTAAAAATGACAAGAAAACATCGATGGAAAGAGAACATTTTGCAAGTTAATTTACAGAATTGATCTAGCTTGTCTATGTATGTATTTTCTGTGTTCAAGAGTTGAGATCGCACTACTCGTATTCGGAGTGATACATGCCGCGTGTTTCCCGAAATTGTTGACCGTTAAAAACAGGTCTGTCGGCCCATGGCGGGCCGCTCGCCACACATGCTCGCATCACACACCTCGGAGTTTTGGCCAGCTCCCCGCGTCTTGACTAGCGTTGTGCATATGGTGCGAACGGCCTGAATTTTCCATTATTTTTTGAAATTATCGAACGTAAATATAATTAAAGGTAGGTTTTACTCACTTTTTGTTGCCATTTCGTGTATAGCTTTCGTAGTGCAATAGAAATAGTTCAGGCTAAAACTTCGCTTATAATTGAATACCCCATTCAATCTGCGTAAAAGACCGACCGACCGACCCTATTTTTGAAAGGCATGTAATCGGAAGCAGAACAATTTTTTTTGGGCCTTAGTGTGTGTATTTAATGTGAGTGTAGACCTATGTATGTCAACTAGGTTGTTTGATTTTATGGTTTGCATTTTTCTCTCTGGGGAATGGGATTGCTTTTGTTTCTCGGTTTTGCTTTGTTTTGTTTGTAATAATCTTTTTAGCCCGTTTGTCATTCATTCCCGTTTTTGAGTCTGGTTGTTTGTTTGTTTGTTGGGTTGTAAGAGTATTTATTTATTAGTTCGTTTTTATATTTTTGTATCTGTCTGGTCTGTCTAATGTTTCACTCTATGAGTTTTTTGCTGAGTCTTGTCTCATCTCCACGTCTTGTCTCGTCTCGTCATGTCTCGTCATGTCTCGTCTCGTGTGGTTTCGTATAATTTGTACAATTTACCTTTCAATAGTACTTTAATTTTTATGAATGGAATTGTAAATCTGTTTTATTGCCGGGTGTTTGGATAATCGTCTGATGACAATTGGGTTTTTTTTTACTTTTACATATCCGTGGCAGCCTGTCCAACTTTTAGTTTTATTTTATGTTTTAAGATTTTAAATAAAATAATTGAATCAAATAAATCAAATAAAGTTTCTTCAAGTCTTTATTACGCTGGAGATTTCCCGATCGCAGTACATATGAGAGGCAGCCCAAATAGGTGCGACCTAATCCAGCCAAATTACGATTTGTATACTAGTTTATCTGTAATAATAAAGAATTTTGGCCCCTGCACTTGAGGGTATGTATTTGTAGAAGTGAAGGGTCCATGTCCCTGAATTTGGATTTCTGAACAAAACATTTGAATGGAATCTATATTGATATGGAGTGGATGACTGTTTGGTTTTTTTTGGTGTTTTTTTCAAAATGGCGATGGGGTAATCTTCGTTGGAGGGAAAAATCACCCAAAAGTCATAGGTCGAACCCCCCCCCCCCCAAAAAAAATAAAATTTTCAAAAAGGTAAAGAGGATTAATTCAGCTTTCATTTAATGTATGTTTTGATAATCTGTGAGGGTTCAGAGTATGTTCCCCGATTTGTTTAAATTGGGGTATTTATCTTTGGTGCCTATGAGAATTTATGTGTGCACCCTTAAACGGAGTGCTTCAGGCATCGCATCAACAACTGCTTTTGAATCACACAGTCCTGTTTGTGTACCATACTTTCCCACACATAAACTTTTCATCTGGAAGGCTCATGTCACAGGAATGCCCCATTAAATTGTTTAGAAATTATGTTGAAAATAACATCTTCATGGATTCCTAGCACAACTCCTCACGATAAGCCCAATGTTAACATATTTCTCGTTGTGGGTCTGAAAATGAAAATTGTCGGTTTATGAATATGATCAAGTGAAATTATTTATGCAGTATTTTGCCTATTTCCCTCAAAATTGCATATTGTAATAGTGTACATTTTTTTTTCAATTTGCTAGAATATGTGATACCTCACCAACAAGTATCTTTTAACGAAATTCAATCAGAATATTTATCAATGTTTTAAAAAAAAATTAGTTGTTTTGTTACTTGTTGGTGTCCCTGCCACACTGTACGATGGTGTAGCCGTGCGTTATGCACATGGATTGTTTACTTTCGCTTTGACGGGGACTTTACTGAATAGAGTCTGGTGACTGTACATTGAAATTTCTTTGAATAAAAGTCGAATCGTTCATTCATGTGCACTTGTTATGCAAAGCAGGGGCAGTGGTTCAAGAATATCTATGTCGACTTGCAGAAAGTGTGCAAGAACACGACTTAAATGCTTTTATGTGTTCACAATACAACGACGCTGTTTAGTTATTTCACTGTGTGACACAGTGAGAAATTTTGGAATCATATTGGCGTCAGCGATACTTGCTGGGGAGCTCTTGCGTACGACTTTCTGTACTTTGGTACTGTTGTCTGCAGGACAATTGTGTGTACGGTAACCCGACGTACCCAGATTTTTAAAGACGAAATTGCCGACCTCAAACTTGTTAGTGCCATATTTGGCAACTATATGTGCGTTATTAGTTTAATTAAACAAATGAACAGGTTAATTAAACATAGTACCATTGAAGGTACCTAAAAGTAAACATAACAGCATAGAAGACCGACAGACGAACATAAAATGTTACAAATAAACATATTTGTCTGGATAATTTTTTAGGGCGCTACCAAATAGATTATGGGAGTTACCTTTCTTTGACTTTTCCTACAAGTGTACATAAACTTTAACTGTATGACCTGCAGTGGCGTAGCCACGGGGGGGGGCGTGGGGGGCCACAGCCCCCCCACCATGAAACCTTGTCGCCCCCCCCCCCCTGAGATTTTGAATTTCTAAACAAAATTATCATTGATCTACATGACGCCCCCCCATAAAATGTTCCATCCCCAGCGCCCCCCCCCTACGCCACTGTATGTTACGTGGAAAAATAAAGCGGTATATTTAATGGAAAACTTAGGGGGCCCATTTTGGTCATTCACTGGCGCCGTTCGACATTCATCGTTGAATAAGTAACCAGTTACTCATTCGACTTTCACACTACATGTACATACATGCTAGTACCGGCTACGTTAACGCAGACCACGTCAGGTAAGGATGTATTTCATATGCAAGACTTAAAAAAAAACTGAATAATTAAAAACATACCGAAAGACCTCCCCACACGCCAGATGCTATAATAACGGCAAAAGTGGGCCAGACAACGGCTGTGGTGATGCCCAACACGGCCGAGATTCCCGCGATGATGATCTGCATAATTCCGAGCGACTTGACCGCACAGGAGTACCTACTGCGCCGGGAGGGCGCCAGGGTAGGCATCTGCATTTGCACTGGTTGATTCATCGCAACGGGTTGCATCTTGCTGTCTTGGCGTACTTTAATGCTATAGCCTCTATAAGACTGAAATAAAACAAAGCAACTTTGATTAAAATACAAGAATCGTGTACCGAGTCTATTTTTTCATGATATTTTGTCTATGATATGACAATAAACAGCCAGTACTTGTACCAAAACCTAAATTATTAAGACAGCTACGACAACCACCATCCACAACACCACCAGCAGCATCGTCATACACACCACCTCTACCATTACTTCCACCACCACCACCCTACACCACCCATCCACCACCACCGCACACACCCATACCACCACTACTACCACCACCTTCGCAACAGCCACCAGTACCACTATCACAACATCCACCACCGAACCCAAACACAACACCTCTACCACCACTTCCACCTCTATCACCACGTACACCACCACATCCACCGCTACCACTACTACTACTACTACTACTACTACTACGACAACTACTACCACCACCACACTACATCTACCACTCCACAACAGCCACCGAAACCACCACGAACATCCTCCGCATCAACGTATATAAACAGCCGAATAAGAACGTAGGCTCACCTGAAAGTATTCACTATCCCGAGATGAAAACTAAAGCCCCGTTTCAACAGCACCGTTTCGCTTCGCCAAAAACAGAAACCAAACTAAACAGCAGTTTTGATATTGCAAAGACGAGGTACACAATGTCACTCTGGGCGAGGCATTTGTTAAAAGTAGCCTTCGGCAGTTGCGTTTACGATTGACACTGAAGCACATGATCATATGCGTCATATGACGACGGGCCTGTGACTATGGCAATGGTAGGCTGCGAAATCCACAGTCCACGGTAGGGGGGGGGCGGGGGCGCTGGGGGGCTGGAACATTTCATGGGGGGGGGCGTCATGTAGATCAATGATAATTTTTTTAGAAACTCAAAATGTCAGTGGGCGGGGGGCGACTGGGGGACGACAAGGTTTGTCGCCCCCACGCCCCCGTGGCTACGCCAATGCAGGTCATACAGTTAAAGTTTATGTAAACTTGTATGAAAAGTCAAGGAAAAGTAACTCGCATGATCTATTTGTCACCAAGTTTGTGTTACCTTGCCGGTAACGCCCTAAAAAATTATCCAGACAAATATGTTTATTTGGTAACATTTAATTTTCGTCTGTCGGTCTTCTATGCTGTTATGTTTACTTTTAGGTACCTTCAATGGTACTATGTTTAATTAACCTGTTCATTTGTTTAATTAAACTAATAACGCACATATAGTTGCCAAATATGGCACTAACAAGTTTGAGGTCGGCAATTTCGTCTTTAAAAATCTGGGTACGTCGGGTTACCGTACACACAATTGTCCTGCAGACAACAGTACCAAAGTACAGAAAGTCGTACGCAAGAGCTCTCCAGCAAGTATCGCTGACGCCATTATGACTCCAAAATTTCTCACTGTGTCACACAGTGAAATAACTAAACAGCGTCGTTGTATTGTGAACACATAAAAGCATTCAAGTCGTGTTCTTGCACACTTTCTGCAAGTCGACATAGATATTCTTGAACCACTGCCCCTGCTTTACATAACAAGTGCACATGAATGAACGATTCGACTTTTATTCAAAGAAATTTCAATGTACAGTCACCAGACTCTATTCAGTAAAGTCCCCGTCAAAACGAAAGTAAACAATCCACGTGCAAAACGCACGGCTACACCATCGTACAGTGTGGCAGGGACACCAACAAGTAACAAAACAACTAAAAAAAAATATAAAAATTGATAAATATTCTGATTGAATTTCGTTAAAAGATACTTGTTGGTGAGGTATCACATATTCTAGCAAATTGATAAAAATGTACAATATTACAATATGCAATTTTGAGGGACATGGGCAAAATACTGCATAAATAATTTAACTTGATCATATTCATAATACACAAACCGACAATTTTCATTTTCAGACCCACAACGAGAAATATTGTTAACACTGGGCTTATTGTGAGGAGTTGTGCTGGGAATCCATGAAGATGTTATTTTCAACATAATTTCTAAACAATTTAATGGGACATTCCTGTGATATGAGCCTTCCAGATGAAAAGTTTAGGTGTGGGAAAGTATGGTACACAATCAGAACTGTGTGATTCAAAAGCAGTTGTTGATGCGGTCCCTGAATTTACAGCACACCAATACATAAATTCCCATAGGCACCAAAGATAAATACACCAATTTAAACAAATCGGGGAACATACTCTGAACCCTCACAGGTGATCAAAACATACATCAAATGAAAGCTGAATTGATCCTCTTTACCTTTTTGGAAATCTTTTTTTTGGGGGGGGGGTTTGACCTATGACTTTTGGGTGATTTTTCCCTCCAACGATGATCACCCCATCGCCATTTTGAAAAAAAAAAAACAGATTCCTTCCACTCCATATCAATATAGATTCCATTGAAATGTTTTGTTCAGAAATCCAAATTCAGAGACATGGACCCTTCACTTCAAACAAATACAGACCCTCAAGTGCAGGGGCCAAAATTCTTTATTATTACAGATAAACTAGTATACAAATCGTAATTTGGCCGGATTAGGTCGCGCCTATTTGGGCTGCCTCTCATATGTACTGCGATCGGGAAATCTCCAGCGTAATAAAGACTTGAAGAAACTTTATTTGATTTATTTGATTCAATCATTTTATTTAAAATCTTAAAACATAAAATAAAAGCTAAAAGTTGGACAGGCTGCCACGAATATGTAAAAATTAAAAACACAATTGTCATCAGACGATTATCCAAGCCCCTGGCAATAAAACAGATTTAAAATTCCAATCATAAAAAAATTAAAGTACTATTGAAAAGTAAATTGTACAAATTATACGAAACCACACGAGACGAGACATGACGAGACGAGACAAGACGAGACAAGACGAGACAAGACGGGGAGATGAGACAAGACTCGGCAAAAAACTCATAGAGTGAAACATTAGACAGACCAGACAGATACAAAAATATAAAAACGAACTAATAAATAAATACTCTTACAACCCAACAAACAAACAAACAAAAACAAACAAACAACCAGACTCAATAACGGGAATGAATGACAAACGGGCTAAAAAGATTATTACAAACAAAACAAAACAAAACCGAGAAACAAAAGCAATCCCATTCCCAGAGAGAAAAATGCAAACCATAAAAACAAACAACCTAGTTGACATATATAGGTCTACACTCACATTAAATACACACACTAAAAAAAAGACAAGAAAATACCCGGGAACAAAATGAAATAAGACACAATTTTACATTGACGATAAAATAAATATGACTGCAATAATTCCTCCCCCAGTTTTTGAAAGAAAAGATTCACAACCTTCCATAGTTAAAACTTTTTCTAATTGTAACACGGTGACTTCGGAGAACATCAATGAGGCAATCGAACAGTTCTCGTATCTTGTAATCCATGTGTCTATCAGTTCTAAGTTTCAAGTGGTGACACGTTAAAGGCTGTGCGACGGAGCTGCCCTGCAATTCATTCCTGAAATTATTGTTGCATTCCCTATTAGTTCATTAACTTTATATTAGAATCAACATTATTATCTATGACTATCGAATTTGGCGGGAAGCAGAGCTTTCACACAGTGACTTTACTGGTTTATTTAACTTTGTGGGGATTCCTCCAACGTCAGGCTTTTCCTTGGTTTTAACACCGGTGGCGGAGTCTCACAACACTAACTGGGGGAATCAAGTAAGCCAAAGATTCTAGCTGAACCGAGTGTGCACGGTACGAGCTATCGCTTCGCAGAGACGGGCAAGGGCGGATCCAGGGGGGGGGCCAAAGGGGGCCATGGCCCCCCCCCAAAACGAAACCAATTTTTTTTTTTTTTTATGTGACATCGCAATAAAGGCAGGCCTTGAGTACACCACCATCTTTTCCTCAAAAAACATTGGTTAAAGTGGTCAGAAATTGCCTCAGATCGCACCACAGAGCATCTAGAATCCAAAATTTTTTTCGGGGCCCTTAAGCGGGCCCCGAACCCCACGCTGTAATTTTTTGACCCACTTTTTTGGGGCACCAAAATTTTTTTTGGCCCCCCCCAAAATTGTGTTCTGGATCCGCCCTTGGAGACGGCCGGACTGAAGCGGGAGCGGACCGCTACAGTGACGGGGAAGCTGGACGGGGCCAGCGAGTGTACCGGGTCACACTACAGTTCGAACCATGGTGTGGATGGTCAACCGGGGCCAGTGGCGTAGCCAGGAATTTTCAGTTGGGGGGCGTCATTTCATGGGGGGGGGCGTCATGTAGATCAATGATAATTCTTTTAGAAACTCAAAATCTCAGTGGGGGCGACAAGGTTTCACGGGGGGCTGTCGCCCCCCCCCCCCCGTGACTACGCCACTGACTGTCATACGGTGACCTAATACTTGAGCTGTACTGGTGAACTGGTGAGCTTTTTGATCCTTTTGATTCTTTTGATGTTAAAAAGTCTTTTGACGATCTATTCATAAATACCTAAGACAGTTTACCCGTTCCCATCGAGAGCCCGTCACTTGGCCGGTCTTAAACGGATGATAAAGATGGCTAGCTGGACTTAAACACTTTTCCAGTCTCACATGAAATTCGGACTCCCATGAAATCCGGTCTTAGGTAAACAGTATTTAACACCTCCCAAGCACACATTTATTCCCTTTGCATATCACATATACCGACAAAGAAAATATTTACGGAACAGGAATTTTGGAGAGGGAAAGCTGATGCAAATTCTTGGAGTCAAGATTGACACAAAATGTCACAGAGGATTGGACATTAGTTTAAGATAATTATAAGCGCACATTTAAAAAGAGCCCAATATTGTCTGAAACTGACGCATTCGATGTTATCTGATGTTTATAGAGATTTAAAAAAAACAATTCGAAAATGAGTTGCAAAATATCTTTCATTGCTTTCTTCAAAATGACAACATGCCAGAAAGAATAATTCCACAAGACGTTTAGTACAGTTATCATCATTATTAAACCAAGTATGCTTTTGAACAATAATTTTGTTTACTCTTTAGACATAGCTGTAAAAGTATTAAGCTAGTATACAGGGTGAGTCAAAAAAACGAAACCCAAATGTCGGGACTATTGTTTTATTGAAGTTCTGCATGTAGCACTTTCCAAATCTAGGACATGAAAGCCCAATTCATACGCTTTCTTTTTGTACAAGATTCATTCAAATCACTTATGTACTTTTCAAGTTTCGGAATTTTAATTACAACCACCGTTTTAAAGTTCTGTCCACGGATCACAAAAACGGTGTGCGTTCTTTCAGCAAAACGAAAAAAAAATCATATACAAAGAACACTGAATTTTTTGAGATCCGTTGACAGAACCTTAAACCGGTGGTTGTGTTTAGATTTCTGTAACTTAAAAAGTACATAAGTGATTTGAATGATTTTTGCACGAAAAAAAAAAGCTTATGAATTGTGCTTTCATATCCTATATTTTAAAAGCGCTACATGCAGAACTTCACTAAAACAATGGTCCCAACATTTGGGTTTCGGGTTTTTTTTACTCACCCTGTATTGTGTTTTCACCATTTTATCCCAGCCATTAATGACTGATCTCTGTGATTGGTTTGCGAAGGGTTGTGTATACGATGAACTTGTATGAAACAAGGTTAATACACAAAGCAGGAATAAAACATCTTCCAGAAAAAAACAGCAAAATTAAAATGGGATGGGTTAATCTCAATCAAAGCAAATACACGAGCGTGAATAATACTTATTAATCAAAGTGAGAGGTTCAATGTCACAGTTATTTTTTTCACTTAAACAAAAATGATCTCATACTCTTTAATCCTATTAATTTAAGCAGTTAATACTTTCAATGGGAATTTAAAATACATGGACACACACACACAAAAAAAATAGATCATTCAAAAACAGACGTAATATAGTATTAGTTTGTAAAATTAGAAGTTTAGCAAGGTGAATCTCATACTCATATCTCTGATCTCAATCATTTTAAGATCAACAATTTTGGCAGGTAATAGTTTCATAGGAATTGTATGTACATGTACGTGAAAAGCAAATACAACACAAAAATGATATGTTAATGAATTTTTAAAAATTACCAAAAAAGTTAATAATGTTAAATTGGAAGTTGAGCAAATGACTCTCATATTCATTCCACAATGGTTTTAAACCTAACAATTTGGGCAATTAATACTTGCATAGGTATTTTAAAATAAACGAACAGCAAATACAACACAAAATGGATATACATGTACTCACATGGATTTTAGAAAATGACAAAAACATACTGAATATAGGATTTCCTTGTTAACTTGAAAGCTTAGCAAATTAATTTGTAGTAATGGAGTATTGACGGTACAATCTGTATTAGGAATCTGAGAAATTATGGATTAAGTTGTTTTTTAAGTTACCAATTTGGTTTTTTTTAAATGCCCGATGTCGTTTGGAGCTACACGACGGCTGTCTTCTGAGTGCAGAATCACGCAAAGTTCATGTTGCACTTTCCCATATCTGCAATGCAACAAGACAGTAACAACAAAACATGAAACGGTTACGCAGCTTACGCTGACTTTCAGCCCGTATACACACGTATTTCATCCTGAAGCCAAGGACAGGTGGGGGGGGGGGGCCAACGGGGGCCATGCCCCCCCCCCAAAAAAAAACCCCAAAACCAATTGTTTTGTAAGTGACGTCGTAATGAAGGCGGGCACCGCGTACACCACAATTATTTCCTCAATATAAAATTGTTACGGTGGTCAGCAATAGCCTCAGATCGCGCCAGTATAAAATGATCCAAAAGCTTTCAAAAATCGCCCGAAGCCAATGATGAAACAACGCATTGGAAAATGAGATTATAATCCGGTATGTGCGTTCTAGAAACCATGAGGTGGGAATCTGTGACACGTTGTAGGTTTGCACATGAAAAGCGGCTGCTGTACCTTACTTTATTCGCAAAGTGACGTGAACATAAATTTTGCACCGTAAGTCATTGCAAATACTTTTTGCAAAGTTTTGCTTTTATTTTTGGGACTCGAGTCTTATGGCCTGCGCTCGAGTCTTCTGATTAGGGACTCGAGTCGTATTGAGACATTTGCTCCCAGTGTCGAGTGGAGTCACCCAAAATTTTGACTCGAGTCGGACTCGAGAGTCGAGTCATTGATTGAGTCATTACAACTCTGCCCCCTGATGCCAATATAGAATTCATGCCGTGCCGATTTTTTGTTAAATGGCTAACACTAAACATGTCGAAAAGTGGTCCTTTGGAGAGAGTTTAAATTCTAAGTACCATATTTCACATGGTCTACCTTTTGTACATGTTTTAATTACCTTGTGTACCAGCAGCCTGGCTAGTTGCGAGCGTGCCTGAGGCGCCCGGTGTGTTAGGGGTCGACTGGTTTGATGTATGCCGTCCCCTGTGGGTCGACTTGAGTTGCGTCGCACTGGACCTGTGAATCACAGCCACAGAAAGATCAAATGACAGGTGCTGTATGAGTAATTGATTGAGATAAGATTTCGATGGGGTGTCATCTTTCCATAGACAAATTAACTGTGATGGGATACCTAATTTCAAGGATAATGATAATCGTTACAATGATACCATTTATAATGCGAAAATCACTACATAGCTGTGTGGAAACAATTACAAAGTAGCGTTTCGAGGGAAGTCAGTAATAAGCTTTTGCCTCTTCAACTCATTTCCGATAGCCATGCATGCATTTTAAATGTTACATAAAACTTCATAATGTTGGACTGAGAAAAAAAATTGAGAAAGTTGTTTTAAAAAAATACTAACTCTCCGTTGACATTTTATGCACAATTATGAAAGAGTCGTCTGGAACTGTGCATCCTTTCCCATAAAAATGAGACTTGAAATGACAGTTTCTGTAAGTAAGACGACAATTTATTTGCTTTTGTTTACCGCAGTGTTGTCGTTCGGTTGTTCTTCACCCATGACGAAGCAGCAGTAGACAGCAGCAACGATTGACACGAAGACTTCACTCGAGGAAAAAATCACCAGGAGGGAGTCCAAGGCCAGCGGAAAATCCGGCTATCGGTTACAGGACAGAGGTTTATTAGTTAAGTTATGCATGTGCAACTCATGTGCTGTGGTACGTGGGTTCGGAACCTTGACTGGGAACATGGTGCTTGTGTTCTTGGGCGAGACACTTTACTAGAATTGCCTCTCTCCACACCGGAGCATAAAGGGGTATACAATGTACATGGGGAGCGAGAGACCACAATGCGCTAATCTCATGGCTTGATGATTAGGGGTAATACTTGTGAAAAGCTTTGAGACCCTTGGTAAAAACAGCTATTTAAGCACCTAATTGGTATGTATTTGCATATACAGGGTGCCCCCCCCCCTCCCCCCAAAAAATGGAACCCTGAATATTTGCCTTTTTTCAAAAACTTGATCTGTGAATTTGTAAGGGTTTGGTATCAGATTAAACCTGACAGGTTTTTTTCTGTTAAATACCGAACAAAAATCATGGGAATTATAAGTGTGCACTGAATTTGACCGATCCAGTAAGCTCCGCCCAGTGCGCACGTGGGCAAATTAACACGTGCTCCTCTCCAATGCCATCACGCTGCATTTTCCTTCCGCGCGCATCATACGCGCGTGCACGCATGTCGGACTTTAGTGCACGCATGTCGGACATAAATCACGGTTGTGATTGGTCAGAACACCATGGGGCGGTGCTTACTGGATCGGTCCATTGGATCTTTAGCTTACACTTCCATCATAGACCTTAAAACGGAAGAGGGCAAGGTCGGTTTCGATGGAGAGGCCGTATACTGCAACATTACCGACAGCCATTACTGTAGAAAGGATCGACATGACCAGGCATGCGATGGCCTACGGAAAGTCAAAGCAAACAAACAAACAAATAAACAAACAAACATTAAATTTGATGTTAACGTGCATGTATAATTCTCTCAAAACAAACTGACTTTCTCGGGCGCTCATAAAACAAGGAGGTTAATCACACCGACTTTTTCCCATTGCCGATTAGGTCCCCTTATTCTTTATTTTCAGTCTCAGTTTTGGGTAGACGTTACTTAGGCGTTGTTTTGATTATTTCAAGCCAAAACTTATCGTGCCGAAAAGCAACACTCGTAGAGACCTTTTAATAAACAGCGTGTCGTCAACATTTTTATTGCTCCTTAATCGGTTCAACTCATTTGGAAATACACACAGCAGTTTGCTTGTGTTAAATTCCCACTTCAATTCGAAACTAAGTATTTTTGGTGTGCAGTTGCCAGTAACGTTGTTTTTCTCCCTGTCGCAATTTTACACAGATTCAGTACATGACAGCGCCCGCATACCCGACCACGGTGGTAACGCCCGCACCAGGACCCCCAGCCTACGCAGCCACACATGCCCACGTTGTGCTACTACCATCCCGCCCAAAATGCACCCAATATGATGATGACCCAACAAGCAATGCCCGGCACCGTACAGACAGTCAACCTGCCTGAACCCAAAATTTAATGGGGGATTGGGAATATGTTTGCTCCAACTTGACGATGTAGAATACCTTATCCGAGTTTACTTTTTCATATTACAGATTGCGGTGGTTTGTTTTTTGCAATGAAATAATTAAAAAAACAGATTCAATGAGAGCTTGTACATAAAATGAATCAGTTATTTAGATTATCACCTTGCACATTCTAATCCATTGTAAATTTGTAATGACTATACTGCATAAGTGGACATCTAATTTCGAGGTAATGTCACCTATTCTGTCAGCCGCTTACAACCAATAACAAAATGCCACTATAGAACAATCGTGTATTCACAAACAATCTTCTTCGTTTATTATACTGTCCTCTTAAAAGCAGTTTTTCCGCATATTTATCTTTTCTGCATATTTAGCTTGGATTTACTATACAACGGAATCGTACACTGTACTTAAGAAGTGCATCTCGAGGACTTTATTGTACGGTTGCAGCAAAAGTGCAAAGCGCGCTCAGCGCTCTCGACTCCATCTCGAGCCACTGCAACTTACTCAATGAGCTGTTGTAAAATTAAGTACTAGTATTACTCGGTAGCACGCATTTATGTATGATCAACCTATTAGTAATTCGTCTCGCAGCTATTTAACGTTATACATTCATGAAGTTTCTTGATGCATGGACACAATGACGACACTCCGTTATGGCCAAACGGTGCACTTCGGAGAAAAAAAGAACAAGCTCGATCGAATCTCGGAAGCTGCGGGCCAACGAATTCGTGTCCATGCATGAGTCACAAGTCATGATTGTGCCATGTTATTTCTGGAAGGAATAAGTTTTGAGTAAAAGCAAAAACTCAATTTTAGACCCCGGTGACTCCATGATGACCTTAAGCCCCAGTTTGGTCATGTTTGGGCTGGGCTTTATACTTTTGACAAAGTTTGGTTGAAATCGGTCAAAATATAAGAGGCAATGTCAACGTTTGTTACTAACTCACGGAGAGACATGATGATTTGCTGAGCTACTATCCCGCAACTAAAAACCTTGTTCACAAATTGTGTTTTTAAGTGCATGGGCAAAGCGACATTACAATCTGTGGGCCTTAAAAGCCCTTCATCATTCTGCTGGAAAGTATCACAAAACAGAAAGGGGAAAATGAAAAACAAAATGAAACATTGAAGTCAGTTGAATTTTTTTTTTCAAAAACTAATTCTCTGGAAGGATTCCATATTGGACAAAAAAGGACAGGCGTTAAGAGATTTTAATACATTTATAAAATACCTTTCCAGAAACAGTTGGCATTCTGAGAGTTGAAGAACTAATGTATGTTGCGGAAGCTTTGGGAGTGTTTCTATGAGGTCCGCACTGTAACACATCGAGAGGGGTATGTTTGACAGTGTTAATTCCGCTCAACTGGATGATTTGTCTTTTGATTTGCTCAACTATGATGTGTCTTTCTGTGCGAAGGTAAATATGGGCCATTCCTTAAAACTTATAACGGGTAAAGAAAGGGATTTAAGAACAAATATTAGGAAAACAGCTTGAAAAAGGACTTCAATCCCTTATCTTCTTGTCACCTGCAATTACAGAGGCGTAGCCATGGGGAGGGGGGGTGGTAAGGGGGATATTCCAACCCCCCCCCAAAAAAAAAACTTGTTTGTAAAGACTGCCTTTTTCCATCCATTTAAGTGCCTTTTTTAACCAGCGTTTTACCCCCCCCCCCCTATTTTCGAAGAGTGCCCTTTAAAAAAAAAAAACAAGTGCCCTTTTCGTTAAAAACAAGCGTCCTTTTTTTACAGGCGGCCTTTTACGACTGCCCTTTTTAGAATTTCGCGCGACCGTTTGCAATTGTGCTGCCCTGACAAGCGCCATCTATTGTCCGATAGTGTGCATGATCGTCCGGTTTGAACAGCGCCCCCATTAGAAGATTTTCATAAACAATTTGAGGAATTTTTACAAACAATTTTTGTTAAGTATTTCAATCTATTTGATTTGATTTTTTTTTTGAAAATTAAAATTTGGTAGTTATTATTTTAAGGGAAACTTTGAGGGCTCGTTTTTGATCAATTTTCCAGGTACAGACATATGCAAAATAGACGCGCATGCGCATGAATCGAAACAAGCCGGTCTTTCGAAAACTTTCGGCAAGAGTGCATTTATATGACCACGGCATGGCATTTGATTATGTTTGGTCAATTTTAGGGGACAGACAGATGGACACAAACAGACAGACCGCCAAGTGACATGTAGAATCTCCTGCAAGAGCTTAAATGCGTAATCCTTTATAAATGCCGGTGCGGGACATGTATCACTACATGTAGTATCTTTTGGCTGGGGGCAGGGGGAAATGGTTCGCGGACCTTCAGATTTTCTGATTGCTATTAATAGATCGTTTATGTCCAAATTTGTTATATTCCTTCGTATTCCTCCAACACCGACGATATCATCATTGTGTCAACGAAACTTGTGTGTTCTTAAAACTTCGAACCCACAACTTCGCGGTACAAAATCAGAACTCTACCAACTGACAATAATGGAAACATATATACCTGCTACGTAAGTATCATAAAAGTATCGTAGAGGGCGCTAAACAACCATGTTTAATGGATGTACATGCAGTTTGGGAAGAGAACATTTCGCAACCCGGCTCGTTGCCCCTTCCGACCATGTACAAAAAAGTGAACCTATACGCACTAGTTCCCGATCCCTCCATTCGAATGTGGGGAGGGAATTAGTAGTTTTCAACCACTCCCATTGTTTGTTTGTTTTGTAAAGAATCGTCTGAAAGTGTACGAAACTTTTTTTTTTAAACAGAAATTTTTATAAATATATTTTCATTTTTGGGAAAAAAACAACAACAATTCAATAAGTCTTCGTAATGGCGTCCACCGTGAGCCTATTGTTGTAGGCCAAGCGGGTAGACAGCCAGGCCAGGGCATCATCGGTTACGGTATGATGAGGGGAAGTGCCTCAGTGGGCAGTCATTCACGACGTGCTGGATGGTCTGGTCTGGATGTCCACAATCACAAGCAGGGCTCTCTGTCATCCCCCACTTATGCAGATGATGGGCTGTTCCTGCATGGAGGGTGCGGATTCTGTTCAGGGTTAGCCATTGCATGCGATGGAGGTCAAATCCGGGTGGTTTTACTGTGGGATCTGTGATGATCTCGAACACCTGTGATGATGCGAACACCAACAATGGGTTGGTGTTCGCATCTGCCCAGAGTCTGCGCCACTCAGTCTTAGAATCAATAATGAATAAGATATTTCTTTCTTTACAAATCGCTTGTTCTTGAAGTGGAAATATTGTGGACGGTGACTTTACTTCTAACAGCAAATGGGTTATCCAAATTTTTGTAATTGTATGAAAATTGGTGGTGTTGAAGTCCAGCTATTTCAGTGGCGAATGAGTGATAAACCTTAATAAGCTGTTCACCCCCATGTTGAATCCCGAATACAACATTGAACAGCAAACATTTTTTCCTCATAAGTGGTCAGCCGCAGGTGATGGTACTGTCTCGAAGCTCCATGCTCGGACACGCAGCAAGCTGAAAAAGAGGCACCCCTCATGAATATTCAGAACTTTGACGTCATTGTGCGCTAAATAAATTCACGGTGCCATAAATAGATTCACTCACCCCTACCCCGTTTTATTGTTGCGCTTTGAAAAGGCGCGCAATAGATAACTTTGTCATGTGGGTGTCACATGCTTCTAAGTAGCTAGTGTAGGTTTTTGTGTGTTAAAAGGCTTAACATCTTGCCTTTTGTGCACGCAGACGGCGGACCAATGTGCGACCTATAGCATTTCTAAGAAAGCGTCTCATCAGGTGAACAAACTTTTCTACAAAAAACTTTGCTATGGAACGCAAAAAAATGGCTACACTTCGTTCAATCGCTCCGTGATCGCTCCGCATTTTGCGCCACATTAAACTAATCGCATCAAATGTGTTTCTTAACTGTGAAACGACTCACAAGTATTCGATACCTATTTCGTCTGTTTAAGAAGCAAATCTGTTTTTTTCTTATCAACATTTTGTTTGTCTTTTCCATACATTGCTTTTACACCTTTTACTATACCGTTTGAAATCATATGTTTTCGAACTTATAAATGCATTTTTTTTATAATTTCATAAAACCATTATATTTTGGAATCAAGTGAATTGAAACTTATTCCAACCATTCTGATGTCAACAATATTACTGTCCCCTTATGATGTGCCGTTTTTCTTTTTGTGTTGCTTAGAACCCATTTGCAGAGTTGTATTTTGTTTGTAGAAAGGCCAGAAGTAGATAAGCATGACTGGACGTGTACGGGATTGGAACCTACTACCTCCAAGTTACCGGCGCACACTCCACCTGAGGTATCCAGCCTGTGTGTTGGCAGTCTCCCAATTTGACACCCTATGTTCGTACTAGGTTGATGCTCTAGAACGTAAGGGGACTGAGGGAAGTTAACCCCTATTCCTTGCTCTATGGTTGATGTAAACCTCTTTATCAATCAATCTAGTTTTATTTCATAACTTCATAATTTAAACCATATAAAGTACGTAACTTAATAAATAAACAAAACATAAAAGTAAATGACAAAGATAAGTAACAAAGATAAATGAGAAGCAGAGAAGTTATAAGGAAGTTGTAAGAAGTCCAAGCACTTATGAAACACTCCCTTTTAAACCCCCACCCACCCACTCCCACCCCCGAGAGAAAATCCCAAGTGTTCCCTTTACGCCCAACTACCACACCCCAACCTAAGATGTTCCATTAACTTAATAAAGACAAGAATGTATGTATAAAACAATGTACAATGTAAACACTGTGAGAGTGTTAAAGGGGTAATAAACAAAATCAATTTCCTTGCAAGTAGTTTCTATACAATGTTTTGAAAACAGTTAAAGACTTCGCTTCAGAAATGAAATATGGCAATCCGTTCCAGAGTTTGCAGCCTTGATAGCGAATGCTGTGTTGGAGAGCTGTGGTTTTACATTTAACTTGAGTGTATTTATGTTTCGAGGACCGAGTATTATATGTGTGGTCGCGAATGTGTCATGTAGCCAGAGATCCTAAGTGACGATGCTAGCATTTCTGCAAAACCTGCATATTTAATAAGCGAATGTAAAACTCAACATCGTGGCACTACCCCTTGCACGGCCCGAAGCAACGCCACTTTTTAAACGAGTAACAATACAAAGTTATGTGGCTGAGAATGAAGGTTGTCACGGCGTCCGCGAGACAATGCCCCTCTTTAGACTGACACGGATGTGTAACGCTTTACGAAGCACTAGTGGAGCGCATGACTCAACATTTCCACTTGCCGAGTAACTGTACTGTGTGGCCTAATAGCGCCTGGCGCCTGGATCGGCCGGCGTTCGTGTAAGATATATCATACAGCTCATTTTCATCATTTTTCATCTTTTTAAGGGATTTACAGCACATTTTTTACAAGACAAAGAGTGTTAAAGCAAGTTCCGAGTTCTGTTCTCATTATTCAAGGAGTATAAACGACACGTGATTGTCACGCGCTTCTTGCATAATGTTGTACCTTGAGTATCGCTCAGCGCGTTCGATTACTTCCTCCCGCTTCCCGTACTTTCGTCTGGGTTATAGATGCACATGCGCAATCGAACCATAGCAACCGGACCGCGTCAAGAGGTCATGTGGATCATTATAGGCCATCAGCCTCGGTCCAAAATGTTGGCCACCGGTATCAAATGAGGGAAATAATCGTCATAGCGATTTTTGGCAAGGTGTACACCTTCAGAGTTGGAAATTGTCTGATAGCATTGCAACAGTGGCAGCTTTTTGGGTGTTAACTGTTTATCACCCTTTTTTTCAAAATGTCCATCAAAATGTTTGTTACCACTCTATATGGGCGGTATACCTTGCGCATGCTCATTATAATCATTTATGCCCTGATTTGATACTGACCAAACCCCCGGGCTGATGGCCTAATATATTTTTCATTAACCAACAAATCGGGTTCCAGCACTGAAGATTGTGTGCCTTAAGTGACATCACAGCAACAGCGCCTTTCAGTTGTCAGAAAAAGCATGGAATATTTTAAAAGTTTAAAAAAGTGGACTTTACGAAAATGCTAACCAAAAAGGGACGTTTCATATAGTTTTCATACATTTCAGGGGAATGTATGTTCGCGCAAAAACAACTAAAATGGAGTCTCTTTCAAGAGGGTTGCAGACCCCAAAGTATACATAAGGGTGGTGCAAAAAGAAGGAAACCCATTTTTGACAGCAATTTTCACCTACTTGTTGAGCATAATTCAATTCAATGTATTAAACTATTGATCTTAAACATAATTGACGAAAAAAATGATTGCATATGTGTCTCTGAGATATGGTAGTTAAAAAAATGTCATGTGCCAAACCTGTTTGTCCATGGTTTGTCCAAGGACGGCTTTATTCCGTCCGCTTGACTGAGAGCTCCGGAGCTTGATTTGAAGAGAAAAAAACACAACACTAGACTTCCACGTGAACAACAGTGATTTTGGTGAATTGTGATATTCCTGCAATGTTTTTGAAGATTTGTTTTCACTACGTATGGTCGAGGAGCTATATTTCACCAGATTATAATAAAAAAAAACAGTTCAAATAAGTTAAGTAAGTAGGTTAAAATCCCAGTCTAAAGTGGGTTTCCATCTATGTGCACCAACCTGTATTGAAAATTCGTTCGGAGACAAAACAAATCGAATTCGCTGAAGAACACGAGCTGTATACTTACAACACGTATTCGATTGACAGAGTCTCTGTAAGAGGCGGCACAAATAGTGAGGGGGGGGGGCTACTATATAAGTGTTTTCCCGAAGGAGAACTTATCAGTGTTTTCTTCGGTATTTTAAAAACAATTTTGATGGGTTTTTAATCTGTTTCCTAGTTGTCCTGTTAGATAAATCCATTCCACGGGCCCCAAAAGATTCACATCCCTTCCATTTCACAAGATCCTTTCCCCTTAGGCGATTTTTTGCACATGGATTTCAAACTCCGAAAAATCAAGCAACACGCGCGCCTGAACGGTTGCACGTCACCGAAGTCGGTGGACTCGAGTGGAGTCTAACTGCTCATTCAATGCACTTCTAGTTCTATTGATGAAACCGGGAATGCTTCACCACACATCATGACTTACAGTCACTGCTTTGGTGCAGAGCGCGCGCAGAGAAAGTGAAAACCAATCATTGAATGGTGAGTTACGTAAGGCTGTTGTGGATTTGTTGACAGTTGTCTAGCCGTGCTCTATTAACTGGGTAGTCGTGAATATACATGTAGAAGACTACATCAACATCAACATACCGCGCGAATCTGTACTCGTGGTGCCAGTGCTTTCCAGGGGAGTGACAGAGCGCGACATGGCTCAACAAGTGCCGCTCCTGAAATAAGTACATGTACATCAAGGTGGGTAAAGGCCATTTCCATAACTGCATAGTTTCACGTGTACATGTACACGTACATGGAGGTACTATAGGACGTATAAAGCGTATTTTGTGGTGGAAGTTTATATAGGAAAATGATTTGTCGGGTCAAGTGCGGACCATAGACTCTATACAGCAAGGAATGTGCAACCACTGCTCAGACTCTTGCGTACTGTGAAATAAGGGTCCAGCATTAACGATTGAGAGTGGTCGGACATCGGCAATCTTGCCGTAACTCACTGAAGGATCGACCTCCGCGGGGGAGGTGGGTAGTTACGCCACTGACCATAGTTTCATTTCATTGCATAATGGCCATATTCACCGATATATTAGCATAATAATTAGTAATCTTCAGCTTTATAGCCCATATAGTGGACCTGAGTAGACTTGCCACATATTGATCACCAAAGATTGGGGACTGAAATCTTAAGTTTAATTGGTGTTCAATGCAGGAAAATACGGTTTGGAACATAAACGACAATTTTTACAAAAATGCCACGTGGAACTATGAAATTACGACTTATTTGATCGGCACGTGGTGTGCACGGTGTAATTTCTAGCGGCTCTTCAACCATACAACTACGCCTACATCATTGAAGTTCAGGCGCGGATCCGGGGGGGGGGGGTCCCAAAAAAACCGAGCTCTGTCAAAAAAAAAAAGTATCATACCAATTTTCTAAAAATTAAGTCACCCCCCCCCCCCCCCCGTGACACCCTCCAAAAAATTATACTGGTATGATGTCCGCCTGTTCAAAATACGGAACACTATTCTGTAATCTAGTGTTAATAATCGTCGAATTTGAACAGCACCCCCTATTGAAATATGGTACCAGTCCCCCAGTTTTTGATTTTACGGAGGCCCCGTGTCCGGAGAAAAACACCTGTGTACATTTTCATATTTTTTTGTGCTGATGAACCCCCCCCCCTTCGAAAATTCCTGGATCCGCCCCTGAAGTTTGCAAATTGCGCAAACAAGCAACTATCCAGAATGTATAGTTCTTCGTTCTCATTTGTCGATTGTGAAGTGCGTCGTTAATGATTGTGATCCATACTTCAATTATAAACCAAGTTTCCAAGGGCGGCATTCACAATTCATGCATTCTTTCTGTGTGGACGAATTGCAAGATCAATATTTACCGAATATATAAATCCGTATCGGTTGGCATCAAACACTTTCTATGGTTAGCGGCACATTTCTAAAGTGATGATTTTTGGGGGGTCGTGTCACATTTCACACCCAGATTAAATGATAACAAAAAAGATTGCTAATTTCTCTACCTAAATCACGAATTTTCTTGTGAGCATTCTCTTGGAAATAATCAGCCCACTTTTTCCAATGTCTGAATTAGGAGATTCCCCTCTTGGCAAGATTACCATATGCGAAGTTCGCTATTTTTCCTCTGTATTGACTAACAATCCCCCAGATAGCAATTTCATGTCATCAAAGTCAATTTGAGCAGTGAGAAACTACAAGCATTTTCTTAGAAAACACTTAAAATTTTTCAGTCCACTCTCATAGGGTTTGTACACAGAGTGTTGAGTGAACTTCGTATATGGAAATCTTTCCCCGCTCTTAACTTCCATCGATTAGTATTGGCGTATATGAATATTTGCGTGTAGTACTTCTGGAAGACGACATAGAGCACATGAGTGACTGAAATAATGTTCATTCAAAAATATCATTCTCCCTTATAGGCCCTAACCATGCGATTCATTTGTCACGAGTGCCAATTAAGCGTTTGTAGTTGTCAACTACAAATACGGAAGATTTGATGTCTGAATTCAGTAGAGGCAGAACTTGCTCCAGGCGCGGTTCTAGAACCAATATTTTTTTTGGGGGGGGGGGGCTAGCACGGTGGATCCAGAATTTTTTCAGGGAGGCGTGCTGAAATGTTGACCGGTTATTTTTTCAAGACACATAGGCCTCCGAAAATCAATAGGTGTAAAGAGCGCCAATAAAATCCTAAAATCATTCACACTATATTAACTAATGCACCCTTGTCACGGCTATTTCTTCTTAAGGGGGAGACCGTTCGCATGTACATCACAATCCTTCTTTTTGCTAATGCAATTCTTTTTTTTTACGGAATTTATTTTGGGGGCTAGACAAAATTTTGGGGGGCTACCGCCCCCCCCCCAGCCCCCCCCCCCCTAGAACCGCGCCTGACCGTCTTGCTCGACAATGAATCACAACAGAACTACTTTTGAACTGTCACTTTTTTTGCCACCTTTTTGGAGAAAGTTTGTTGCCCTTACATGACTCTGCACAGACTGCGAAGTTGTAACCCACAGTCTAAACGACACACACGACTCAGTGATTTACCGTACCGTGACGGGCTGTACCGGTACGAACGTCCACCGCCTGGGCCCTATTCGTTCCCACGCTCCTCACACAACAACAAAAAAAACCTGCCATTTACCTTTCTTTTCATACCACTGTACCCCATGCCAGACCGAGACTTCACGTTTTCAGAAAAAGAAACAGAATTGGGCAAAGTTCATCCTTATTCTTTGTCCACAACATGCATAAGTATTCCACGAGCCAACTCTGAGATCTCAAATTGAGATTTTCGAATATAGAGTTCTCTTTTCGTAAACTTTTTGCGCTTGAGAGTAAAGCAAAAAAGGGAGTTGGAAATAAGTAAGGCATACGTCTAAAACTGGAACTTGTCTATTTTTAAATGATGGACCTTTCAGAAGTCTGGTTTTGGTTAATAATGATAACAAGTACAGATTTGGTATCACATTTTCCTTCTGACGCACTTTCTTTGTCCACAGTACCGAAGAAGTAATGGACTTTTTCACTTGTAAGTTTTGTTTGCCTCTTTTTTTCCCTTTTCAGATATACGTGACTGAGAGTCACACATTTTGGGAAATCATGGCCTGTAAAATTACATACACAAAACCTGATTTAGGAGAACCTGCTTTGCGGATGCAGTATAACTGTGACCTGTCATGTTACCAACATACAAAGAGGCTGAAGTTTGTGCATCTATAATTATTTTGGACCCAACGATGAGAGGAAGTAAATGTTCAAACGGCCGCAATCCTATCGAAAGATGCCATGTTAAACCCCCGAAATGAAACCGAAGTTGAAAGGAGACACCTGCACCAGGGCCCAATTTCATAGAGCTGCATGCTTAAGCACAACATTTGCTTAAGCACAACAAAACCTTGCTCAATATAATCAGGTTACCGGCGAAAACTCCATGCGATGTACATTGCTTGTGACTAGTATTTAACTGTTGTTTACTTGGCATAACAATCGCATGGGGTTTTGGCCGGTACGTATCCTGATATTACTAAGCAAGTTTTTTGTGCTAACCCACACTTTGTGCTTAAGCAGCTCTATGAAATTGGCCCCAGCTGATGTCTGCCTTTGTGATCTGGGGACTTGGAGAAGGATGAACCTTACCCTGCCCTGTAACGTAACCCTACCCACCTAACACGCCAATGGTTTACTCAATGATCTAAGGTTACGGCAAAACCCTCTTCTGAAGAGTAACTTTCCAAGATGGGCGCCTACTGCGTTTTGAATTTGCAAGACAAGAATTTGGAGAAAAGCCCAAACAAAACGTCATTTAACTATTATCGACAACCAATCGCCCTCCCTTTAGTTCAACCCGAGAGAAAGATAATCGGTTATCAAATAGGCGCTTAATAGTTTTAACCTAAAAATGGGACTGGTCATTCACCTTGGTCCCCCCTCCGATTTCACTGCTGCGCATAATTTGTTTTCGCGCCGCACTTTCTCTCTTTTTCAGATAATGTCGTCTGAACTTTGACTCCGATGTCGCGGACTGTTCAATTTTCCAACGTTGTGTGGGGTATAATATTAAATTGTTTTCACTGCCTGTTTCTAATATTTCTTCGAGACCCAAAATGCCCATATCAATCAATGCAACTGTACAATAATGCATTGAAATCTTTACGAACAAACTTCTTTCTTAAAGTCCCTGATTAAAACAACCGGATTTTAAAAACGGAAAGTGTAAAATCGTATGTCCCAGACAATTGCACGAGCGATGTGTCTTTTGCGCGGACTCCGTTCTTTTGTCTGCGTTAATCGAGAATCGTGGGCGTGACACCACATTACACTGTACTAGGGGGCGGTCTTCAGGATAAAGATGAATATCAATATTACACTCGCGCTTACATTTTTAAAACTTTTGTTCTTTGTTTCTCCATTTTTTCAGTGCTATTGAATATACATTTTAGTTGTTGGGACGTTCGGAAATTCCTCAAAATCCGCCTCTCTTTTTCTCATGACAAAAAAGTGGGGAATGATTCAATAGCCCATCCACCCCGGGCAAAAAGTGTGTGGGGGGTATGGAGTATAGGGTATAGGGACATTAGGGTAGCCTACCACTCTGTCACAAATCGTTCTGGGTATATATTCCTCGGTTATAACACAGTTGTGAAAAAATGGCCCAGAGAACAAAAGATCATGTGAAATAGAAACTAACACACCCAAATTGTGAAATTACCATCATCGTATTATCCCTCTTAGGGCGCGATCAACAAATACTATGGAAAAAAGTAATCATGGTCACGGAGCCTTCTTTGTGTTCCGCGCGGATATCCGTCCATGCTGTCCATTCCCTGGGAGGACTGAGTCACTTTCGCGGAGTGATATCTGCCCAGTGCTGGTGCTGCTTGTGCATGCACTTCTTCAGTTGTATATAATATTATTATTGTTTGATTCCAAACTTGGGGAGGTATATTGTGATTCAAATGAGCTGCTATACGTCATATATTTGGATGGCACATTTTGTATTTCTATACCATTGTGCGTGTAGCGGTACAGGCAGGCGTAATCTGCACGTAGGCCTACATGGAGTTTCTTTAACAATACTATGCGGCTGTTCAGAACTTTTTTCATACCGCCGACAATGGTGATTTCACTGTTAGCGTGTGCGCTTTTACCCCAGCCAGCTTTGCGTTTCTTTTCCTGAGGCCTTGGCAGAGACTGTCCGTATCTAGCCTGAGATAGACGTAGTCCGGTTGCACAGTCAAAATACCTGTGAGTGAATTTATTTGAATTGCATCAAACTGATGTGAGGTGTGTATTTCGGTCGTCCACTCGTTTTACGCAAGTTCGCGAAGCGCGACCTTTGTAGTCGCGCTGTTCTGACCATAGACCTACAGAAATCCAACAAGATCAGCCAATATTTTGTCGGGATTTGCCATACAAAAGAGACTTTTTGTTGGAATCCAACTGAATACTTTGCATGTGTTAAATTCTGTCGCATCGTTTCAGACTGCACGGTCCGCCGTTGTTGGATTCTTGATCGATTAAGGTTTCTCACTTTTTGTTGTCGGTTTATGACGGATTCGGCAGGTTGCAAACTTTGCTGTTGTTGGATTCAGCAGGCTGCATATTCTGCGTTTGATGTAATCTGTTAGATTTTGAAGGGTGTCTTTGAAATCTGTACAGAAAGCGAAGTGTTTTCCAGTGTTCAAAGTTCTCTGTAACTAATAAAATGGCAATGTCAAAATTGCCTCGTGTTGGGTTTTCTGAAATTCAATTTTGGCATCGTAGCTTCAATCAGCTTGAAAACATAACCATAAATATTTTTTTTTAAATATATATTCACGATAAATTTAAGATTTAGCATGATACGTAAATTTTCCATTTTTTTTCTTGCAACATTTTAGCTTCATCTGTTCTTGCATAAAGCCACATTACTGTAGGACCGATTGGAGCCAAGTCATAGCGTGACAGACTGGTGGTCACACCAGTGGACAAACACCATGGGGCTTCTGGGGCAGTTTTGGTTGCTTATGCTCAAGAATCTTAAGCTGAGATTACGAGCACCGGTAAGTACATTTTTATTTATTTATGTATTTATTTATACCTTTATTAATCCAGGGTAAACCCAAACAGCAAAAAGCTGGATTTCATTAGGGCCTTGCATTAAAGCCGTAAAATAAGCTAATAATAGGCCTATGAATTTTACAAAATCAAATGCTTAGAAATGAAAAGGAAGGACAAAACAATGAACTGACATGCACGTAACACAAATAAATAGCTAAATCTAAGAAAAGTTCAAAGAAAACCATACAAATTTAAGTACATCTTGGTGAGAGCTAAAAAAAAAGGGGAATCACGCATTAACCACTTTAGCCTAATCTAAAACTAAAATAATGTCTTTTAAATGTTTTGGGAGGGCCGCTTTTTTAAATTGTCTCAAATGTGTTGATTTTAATTCCCGATCTAAGTACATGTACATCCTCAGGATTGTGGGGAAATTGTGTAATCATTAAAAAAAATAGTTACTTCGCTAAATATTGGTGACGTCAGTTTCATCCAATATATTTTAAAAGAGAAAAAAAACCATATCTCGATGTATATTTTATTACCCAGTTGCGTTTCATGCCAACAGCCGAAATACAATTTAGAAAACACCATTCACAGATATGTACACTATGTTTATCTTGAATGACACCGTGTTAAGCCCACCTCCCACAGTGTCAAAACGTGGCTCGATGGGTTTTATTATGAGCCTATAAATTTCAGACATGTTATACTGCAACTGGATAGAAAAACACTTGTTAGGTTCTCTCTCCCGTGCCATTTTCGAGCTTCAACACGAAAAATAGATTTTTAAATACAGTGTATACAGGGTGAGTAAAAAAAGCGAAACCTCAATGTCTCGACCATTATTTTAGTGAAGTTCGGCATAGCATTTTCAAAATCTAGTATAGGAAAGCCCAATTCATGAGCTTTCTTTAGTACAAGAATCACCCAAATCACTCATGTACTTTTCAAGTTACGGAATTATAAACACAACCAGCGTTTAAAAGTTCTGTCCACGGATCACAAGAAGGTAAGTGTTCTTTGAAAACCGAAAACAAATCACATAGGGATGTGTGTGAATTGTTTTCGTTTTGCGGTAAGAACGCTCACCTTTTTTTGTGATTCGTGTTTAAAATTCCGTAACTTGAAAAGTACATGAGTGATTTGGATGATTCTTTTACTAAAAGAAAGCGTATGAATGAGCCTTTTTTTCCTAGTTTTTTAAAGTGCTACATGCAGAACTTCACTAAAACAATAGTCCCGACATTTGGGTTTCGCTTTTTTTTTACTTACCCTGTTAATGTTTTGTTATGTTTTTAGCAATAAAACATGACACATCGAGTGAAAAATAGTCCCCGACGTTAACTTCTGGAATATTTATTGTACAAATTTCGACTTAATTTTAGGCTTATGTGCCTTATTGGCGCAAAAGCAGCCCCAAAAAGAGAGGATGGAACCGTCAACAATAGGGGGAAAAGTTGTCATTCCGTTTAAATAAAACACACAAATGGAAAACTCGTTTGGTGAAAAAAACCGAATATGTTTAAGAGCCCATCAGGTTAAGCGACTCCAGCTTAGTAACTGATTCTGGTTTCGTTTCTTGTTTCTTTCTTTCCTTTTTGTTTTTCAAAGAAACCACATAGGGAAACTGTCTAAATACCTTTTGATTTGACTCATCGCATATGAAAAAGTTCAAACATATCGAAAACGAAGCTGAGTTGGTTTGTATTAACACGAACAGAAAATGTTCATGGTACGCGGAAATCACTTTTCTTTAATTACCTATTTGCTAGGATGTAGCCCCAATCCTGCAAAATCCTCCAATTGGCATCATGGAAAAATAGCATATGGCCTAGCCTCAATCCTGCAAATTCCTCCATTATTTCTTGAATATGGTACGTGGAGGGGTAGACCACTGCCTGAATCCTGCAAAATCCTGCAGCAGTGACTGTCAATATGTTGAGGCTTGGCCAGTGACATCCTGGAGCAGTACGAAGGATTTCTAGCATAATCCAGGCCTATATTTATGCTTGGCTGAGCAAAACAACATAAGGTCCGGCCCAAGACCTTGACAAAGTGCATCCTACGAAATCAGTAACGCACTTTTACCATGTAACCTCAATCCTCCAAAGTCCTCCATTTTGGCAAAGAGGAATTTGAAGGATTCGGGGCAGTTAGGGTTATTAATGATTTCTGCAAACGACACAAGAGTACAAAGGTGTCAGTTTCGTTGCAAGATTTAATACACATTATTGCCCATAAAATATAGTTTCAAACAAGTTTCGAAAAGAACCTTGGTCATTACATGACGTGCAAAACAAGCTCAATACGTGGCGGTTAAAAAGAAAAGAAATCCACTTTTGAGAGCAGTTTTTCACCTACTTAGTTAACATATTTCAATTGTTTCTTCACATAGTATTACAGTATAACCCTTTAATCATGTACATGTTTGGTGAAAAATGCTTAGTAAAAACGCAAGAATAGTGATAGTTTGCTTATTTGAATAGCAGTCCCCGAAATCAGTCTCATTTCCACGTTTTACAAATTGAACGTTTAGTGCACAAAAGTTAGAAACCTTTGCCAACAAAATGTTTTGACTAGGAAACTTTTATTGAGGCTGTCCGATTATTCATGTCAGTGCTAAGATTATCTACCCCATGGGCGTCAATCGGCGGAGGACGGGGGGACAAGTCGTCCCCCACACTTTATATGGTGGAGGGGTGTCATGTCGTTTGTCCCCCCACTGGTTAAATTGGCGAAATTGCCTCAGACCGCACCACAGAGTGTCGGGGCCCAAGCGCTCCCCGAACCCCACGCCGTTAGGGCTTCGCGCTTAGTGCTCGCATTATTAGTTCTGATCAAGGTATGTCTCCCCCCCCAAAAAAAAAAAAAAAAAAAAAAATTGGAAAAGCGATTGACGCCCTTGATCTACCCAAGGAGCTGTAGGCTTGAGTTCATTGTTGCCTAAAATTACATAACAATGAAGTGTCATGATTGTTACCCTTTCAAAAAAGAAGTAGAACTAACAATCCTCGTTTGAAGTGTGTTAATATTTTGGCTTCAAATCAAGCTCTGGTAGCTCAGCTCAGTCAAGGGGATGGAATGTATACCTACGTGAACAAACAGGTTTCGCACATGAAATGTTCAAACTACCGTAGATCAGAGACAAAATATGCATTTGCAACGATTTTTTCGTCACTTATGCTTAAAAGCCAGTACTATAATAACTACTAATCAAAAGTTTAAACCAATTTTTAAAAATCGGTGAAAATTGCTGTCTCAAGTGGATTCTCTTAATTTTGAACTACCGTGCATGTGCAGATTTTTTTGTATTGACCTTCCCACGAGGAAGTGACTGCTCTCCAACGAAAACAAAAGAACTTTATAACTAGGCGTAACAAACAATTATATTCATTTCCCCCTGTTTCATTTAGGAAAAAAATCTTCACATTAAATAAATAAAGACCCAAAGTTTAGATACAATCCTTGTTGAGACATCAGAGTACAAGGTTCATTTCCTGAGTTGTGCATGACTGCTGGTTTTTTTTTTGTATTTCAACCAAAACTGTCCCGGTTCAAATTTGTTCTCTTTTAAATGTAATGTTCTCTATATTCGAGGAAGTCATATATTTGTCCAACAGTTCTAAAAATCAAAGCAGGCGGGTTTGTTGGAAAACTTTACTTTCAATCGGTCTAAGTGCATAATCCTAATGAAAACTGTTCTTATTGACTCGTAAAATTATTTTAATTTTTTCCCCCAGGCATTGACTTTGACTCAGTTGTTATGGCCGGCGCTTCTGTTCATCGTCATCGCTCTGGTTCGTACGCGATTCCAGCCGGAAAGCAAGCCAAATTGTAAGTTGTTTCGTTTGATATTTTCAGACGGTAGTATCAAACCAGTCCTAGGGGGCTGGCCATTTCATCATTAGACTGCAAGCAGTAAGAACTGGAAAGAAACCATAACTTCAGAGCAACTATTTTGCGCAACAGATCTTTTGTGCGGAAAAGTTAGCACGTCGATATACGCCGTGAAATATACTTAAAGGGCCATGCAATGTGATTTATTACAATGCAATCCTTGAAAATGCACCTTTGTGTCTCATTAATTCCTATTTTCAAATATCGTTTTGCCATTTTCAAGGTATTTTGGTGCCTTTGGGTTTTTTATGCTAATGCGAATTCCCATATTCATGAGCAAAAGTGTGATGTCATTTCAGGCAGAAACCTCAATGTTACAGCTATTTCAGCACCAAAAGTTGTCAGAATTTTTGATATTTCGCTGTCGTAAATATTTTCTTTTTTTCTGGGACAACTTTGGCGTGCGTGAACAAAGTCGGGGCGGAATCCAAAATCCTCTTATATTTTCATCGAAGTCGTCAGGGTTTCTGACGAAGAAAGTTTGCGCGGACTTTCAGTTTTCTCGAAACAGAAGCTATACTGAGCTGAAACGTTAACAATTTTTAGGTAGTGTTAATCCTTGAACTGAAAAAAACCCAACATATAATTGCAATTCACTAATAAATGGTGGCATATCGTCATGATACGGGAACATGTAATATGAACTGTACGACAATTATTGTTGAAGTTTTCTGCTATATTCTGTTTCTAATTGTGTTAACCTGTTAAACGTTTGCCTCTAACGTTTCGTTGTGTAAAGGGTAAAGAACACGGATATATAGTTTCTGTTGCATTTTAAAATACATGAAAATGAGTAGGAGTGAAGCATGTTGTGTATAACATTATGATCGATTGTCTTCGTTGTAAATTATACGATTTTTAACTTGAAAAAGCGAAAGGTTGTTCAACTTTTTTTAGTTTTGGGAAAACATTTTATTAGAATTAGAAACAAATTTATGAGTTTGGAATTGTCAGAACGTTCTTAACTTTGTACATGATTTATGTAAAGTGAGCTCGTTGGGTGTCCGGCCTATTTCAATGAATTCGGAGAATATGGACTTTTCGGCAACAAGAATGCAATGCATCCGAGCTATTTAGAAAATGAAAACTGAGTCATTTCTTGTTTCAAAGACTATCTTTTGTGGTGTATGTACGCCGGCTGTTTAAACAGTACAGGGTGAGTCAAAAAAGAGCTACAGGCAAAACTTCATTCAAAAATTTGTCCTGCCATTTGGGTTTCGGTTGTTTTTTTTTTGACTCACCCCGAGTTGTGGATTTTGCGATTTTGCTGGCTGCCGAACATTTCTTTACATGTTTAGTCATCCAACTTTTCAACGCGGACAAAGTAACGCTAAGATTAGTCACTGATTTTACCAAACACGCCCAAATATCCGGGTAGTTTAATGAATACTTGGTGTCTTTCAATTTTCGGAGAATCCTACCGTTTCGAATACTGTTAGACAGTATATGCGCATGCCTCCGGTCGGTTTAACACCGCCCTTGATTTCACCGTCATCCCAGTTCTCGTGACTATGCGTCGAGCCTCGTCGCCCCCCCCCCCCACCCCGTTTCTTTTTAAGATTGCATTTCAGGGTTTTATTATGCTGAATGCGCACGGTCTGTTGGCCACAATGATTATGTACCACGGCCCATTGCTGTCGAATAAATGCTCTCTCCTCAATCATGCTTCAATTGACCATTGACGTCATCGAATGCTCAGCTGCACGTGCTATAGGTGACGCAAAGCGACTACAATGGCCCAGAGAGATTCAATCAATATCACAATACAGAACTGCTATTGAATACAGACGGGTAATTCTATACATTTTGGGGTCCACTTTCCCCCCTTTGTCCATTAGGCCAAAAAAACAAAGTCTCCGGTTTCTGGTATGCGCGCGCGTCGCCGTAGCCATGCGCGTCGGCAAAATGAAAAAGTTTTTTTTCAGTGAAAGATGATGTCTCAAAACCGCAAAACTCACTGGTTTGACTGGAATCCTGCTGCTGCACAATCTTAACGTGTTTTTAGATTGGGTTATGGTCAAGAATAAGCTTCATGTGGCCTCTGTGGACTCCCATATATTTGCACTAAGTTTAGTCGGGCACCATTTGAAGTCATCAGCCGACATTTGAAGCAAAAAAATCAGGTAAAAAAAAAAAAAGCCGCGTCGCCGCACCACTTTTTGGGCAAGCTCCACACCAGAAACCGGAAACTTTTTTTTTTTTGGCCTTACATCTGACATCTAATATTTGTTCATTCTGACTGCTTAATGCACTCGTGCTCCAAGAATTATTACGAAATAACGATATACCCAACTAATAAACATAATTTGAAGTCATTCTCAAATGTACGTTACAAAGTACCAAGGTATCAGGGACATGATCAATTTCACAGGTAGGACCCAACATAATTCGATTTTTCTACTATAACGAAGTTTGAATTCGTATTGAAAATTTAGACGAGTTTGTTTTGAAAATTAAGACGGAGAAAAAACACCCTACTATTTTGAATGTCTTCAACCCTGTGGACATAATATCATTCTGGGGTTTCCCCTCCCACCACTTAATCTGATGTAATGTTGTTCCACATCTCCTACCAAGGTACCTCACTGGAAATACGTCGAAAGAGTTTTCGTGATTGGCTATCCCGGCCAATTGCCTACGAAGTCCAGGATGAGTGAGAAAAAAAACCCCACGAAACCCAAATGTTAGGACTATTGTTTTAGTGAAGTTATGCATGTAGCACTTTCAAAATATAGGATATAAAAGCCCAATTCATCAGCTTTCTTTTGGTACAAGAATCATTCAAATCACTCATGTACTTCTCAAGTTACGAAATTTTAAACACAACAACCGTTTTAAAGTTCTGTCCACGGATCACACAAAAGGTGTGCGTTCTTTCAGCAAAACGAAAACAATTTACGCACATCCCTATTAAGTGATTTGTTTTCGTTTTGCTGAAAGAACACTTATCGTTTTGCGATCCGTGGACCGAACTTTAAAACGGTGATTGTGTTTAAAAGTCCGTAGCTTGAGAAGTACATGAGTGATTTGAATTATTCTTGTACTAAAAGAAAGCTTATGAATTGAGCTATCATATCCTAGATTTTGAAAGTGCTACATTTAGAACTTCACTAAAACAATGGTCTCGATACAAAGGACGAACATAAGACACAAAAAATAGGCCTCAATTATTAAAGGGCCACAAATAAATCTGAATTAATCTTGTCAAGTGATTATTGCATATAAATAAACTTCGGCCAAGTTTGTTCGATGTCTCATTAAAAAGTGAATAACTTTTATATTTCTCGTAAAAAATGGCAATTCCAAAAAAAGAAGCTATTTCGCGGTGGAAATCAAAAATTTCAAGGGGAGAGAAATGTGGAGAAAGTCTGCAATTGTAAAGTATTATTTTTTCATGTGCAATAATGTAACGTGTTTGATTCCGAGAATGGTGTCCACAGAAGGACACGATGACATTGTTTTAAAGTACTTATTTGTCAACCTCTTAACTCCTTATAGCATGTTACATACTAGGCAAACAAAGGAGTGTAATTCTAAAATTACATGTCACAGAGGAAAAATGGCAATTACCCTTGAAAAAAATCGGGCTTTGCGATTTCATGAGTGCTTTTAATAATTGACCTTGCTCCGAATGACGAAAGAACTGGCTGGAACCAGTTACTCTGTGAAATTAATCCGCCTGAAATGGCCGTCGGAAGAAAAATGATGGTGGTGTTTAGTTACGAGAACCATTTTTTCCCCTCTAGTTTCTCAAAAACTGAACAGTAGTCAGTGAGATAGTTGGTTGTTATGCATCCTACTAAAGAGTTTGATCAATTCTGTTGCTTAAAAAAACAATCAAACAACTCCACAAGCGAACAAAACATCCCCTTTCACAGAAAGCAAATGATATTGTACGTATACGTTATAACGACATTTTAAAATACACACACAGTACTCATACTGAGGTTGCATTTTTTTTAAACACCTTTGTACAAAATAGTTGTCTGCAAAGCGCCCCTGAACTTTATGCCGATTTCCATTATTTTCAAAGCTTGTATTTTTGTTTCATTGTGCTTTGTCAAACCTGACCTACTTTATGATTGAATTGATGTCAATTGACGTCAGTTCGTTGACTGTGTTATGCACGTATACATGCGCAGGAGGCATTTCCTCGTGACGTTATTATCATTTACAGAAACAAAACAGCTCATAGTGTGGTGGAAGAACTTCAATGAGTCAATTTTTTGGGTACTTTTTCGTGAATTCTTTATACAATAGCAAACTGCAAACAACAACTAATGTGTCAACGACAATCACCCTCCTCTTTTCAATTTGTTTTTCCACACCAAGACCCTCTCCTGTTCTACGGTCTGCGTTTAGTCTTATTCCCAATTTGTTCCTGCCTTCGATTTAGTTCCTTAATTCCTGAAATTCGAGATTATGAAACAAAGCAGAAACATGCGACTTTTCCCGAAAACTGACGACAATGTTCAAAAACTAAAAACCAGGTCCTCAAGAAATCGTGTCTGATGCCGTTTCCAAATTACATGGCACTTTATTGACGATTTAACTGTACTATGATTTAATTAGAAAAACCTTGGTCAAAGAAAAATACTACCAAATACCCTGCGACATTATTCCACCCGAAACGGTATCGTTTGGAAGAAAACGGTCATTGAAGGTTTAGATATACATAATGTCGCTTTAACCCTAACCCCTAGTAGTTCCTCAGGACTACCCTGCTAAATCCAACTGAGTCCAACGGTTGGACTCCAACCGGAGTTCCTGCTCAATCCACTGTGCCTTATTTTCAGTTGTCTGCTGAATCCAACGGAGTCCCACATGGCGTTATAATGCGGTTCAGTTGCCTGCTGAATCCAACATTTTGCATCAGCAATGTACACAAGGGGCTAACTGCTCAATCCAACAGGCTCCATCGGATATATGATATAGTTGGATCCTGTTGGATTCAGCAGGGTTAGAAATAACAAGTTGCTTGAACATTTTCGTTAAAACGAAAAGTCTTTCCGTTATAACGAAAAGTCATTACGTTTTTTCTTCATGACGAAAATATTCGGCAACTTTTTTTTTTAAATTATTGTGTGGCAGCATTACGCTTCCTTAAAAAAAGATATCATTGAAATGGTTTGAATTTGACGTCCTTAAATACTGCGAAGATTACCCATCCACTGGTACCGGGAAGTCACGTATATAACTAACTGATGGCTAAATTACTGTAACATTGTTTCGCGTCCTGATTCATATATAGGGATCGTCACAATTTGAAACGGCAACTTTTGAATCGGAAAACCGAAAATTGTGCATAAGTTTTCTCAACACGGGGTATCCTTCTGAAGGTTTCTTTAGCAAAGTTGTTGCTTCAAATAAAAAAATGCAGAAAGAGCAAAATAATGGTTTACGGTCGGTTGGTCGGTTCCCGGAAAATTGACCTAAATAAGCCCCCCCCCCCAAGTTTCCGTAAAAATATAACTACGAAATTTAAATTTAAAAAAGCAAACAAAATGAATTAAATAATTAGTAAAAATTGTTTGTAACAATTCGGAAAGATGTTTATTGAGAGTTTGTAATTGAGGCAAAATATGTACAGTAATGTTATAGTCACGTGGTATTTATCACAAAGCGCTATGAATCTAGGTACAAATCTAAAGTATGGTGTTCCAATATGTGCCATCGGCGTCGCATTTTTGGGCGTCGCATTTTAAGCTCTGGCAGGGATAATTTCAATAATTTGGATAGATTTCATGCAAGACTTTCATGCAAGATGGCCAGAGCTTATTGTGCACTCGCACTTGTTTTATCATGAACTTGAACTAAATTCTTTCATCCTCGTCGTTAGGTGCCTATGATGCCAAAGCCATGCCCAGCCAAGGTCTTGTGCCGTTCATGCAGTCATTCATGTGCGATCTCGGTACAACGTGCAAAGACCCTGAAAGTATCAGCCCCAACGGCAGCAGCCTTCCGGCTTACCACTCTCAGGCGAGGTAAGTATCAAAATCGACTTCCAAAACTAATTTACAATAGCCCACAAAATCCACTTTTCTTTAATCCTGAAAATTGAACTAAGTTTAACTCAATGTTCAGTATTCCTGTTTCAATACTGTTCAGGGCCCTTTTCGCTTACAAGTGTATCAGCCAATACAAATTATGAATATTCCTGAGCAAAACGTCGTTGTCATATCAGACAGAACCTTGTAGTTCATGAGAGTTGTCCGATCCTCCAAGTGCACAAAAGATCCAAACTCCATTAAACAATATAGAAGTTAAAAATAACGAAGCAAACTTATAGGGGATTGCTGTATAGAGTTGTTGAAGTCAACTCTAGTATTACGGAGACTACCTTAAGACCTGCCTTAAGCAACGAACTGCAGGATTGTGCGATCATTTTTATGTAATTAAATGTGGGGATTTTTTCCATTCATAAGTAAGTGGGCCAAAATAACATTAGTCAGACTTAAACGGAAAGATAGCCACCTCAGATTTCCAAGCTCACCCATGTATATTGTCTGATTATCATTAGTCTACTTTTTGGGGGTGTTTTCAGTCAAAAGTTTTGCAAGTGTTATCAGTTTCTTTTTCCAAAAGTTAAAAAAATTGCTTTCCTGTATTAGTTCTGTCCACGTCTTTAGTCTTCATGACTTTCTCCATTCTGGTACTCATTTTAAGTTTGTTGAGGGGCTTAATTATTTTGCTGTTATATTTGCACTTATATCGGTGTGCATGACGCATTTTTTTTTCTTGTGAATTATTTGCCCGATTCAAGGATTGTCCACGCTATAATAATATTTTTTGGATGAAAGGAAATACTGCCGAAACCTTCCGGCGTGAATGAGCAATTTTGACATTATGACCTTGTACGCGGTAGCCGTCTGGGAACGTTTTGTCGGCCGAAATTGAAAGTGCTGCCTGTACAATGATTTGTGAATACTCTTACTACTGAGACTATTATTTTTTTCACCGAAGTGCTGTAGCCTGTACAGACATGTTGGCTACAGGAAATGAAATGTGTATATGTACATGTACTATGTGTGCGTGTTTTAATATGACTGGCTCGTATATAGTCGTAATAATGGATGGTGCAAGTGGTATAGGTTAAAGGTGGGAAAAGAAAAATTGTGGGGTTTTTTTTGGCGGCTTTTTGTGATTGTCTATAGCAGTGGCAGACTGGGACCTTGAGTGCTCAAAACGATGCAAAAGAAGATCAGGCCAACTTTACTATTTAGCCAGCAAATTTCTCCAGAACTATAATTGGCAAAGAAAAGGTCCTCAGTATTTCACCAACCAAATTTAAACTTTGAAGTCTCAATTCAATTTTTAAAGGAGACTTTCCTTCAATATTTGGCACTGGCTTGCACATGAGAGAGAAGTCAATACAAGTGGTTTCAAAATGAGGCTAAAGACTAGACTTGGCATGAGTCCATCCATGGTCCAATTGTTTTACAATACTGACTTCTTCAATCGTTGTCATTAGTGTGGTGCCTGACTATTGAGAAATGTGTAGAAATAGTGACCTAGTACCCGACATCCCTTTTGCACAGTCAGCTGACAGTTGATTGATGCAGTACTGAAGATTTATTGGACTGCATGGTTGTTTCAGATGTCACTCTATTTTCTTGTATTGCATGTTTTCAGTACCTTAAGTTTTGGGACTCTCACAGTATTGAGTCCCAAATATTAGGACTCATGACAGCAGCGGGTAACTGTCAGAATTTAGTGCCACTGAAAAGGGGGGGGGGGCACATCTGCTTGTAACTGACCCCCTTGTGGGAAGGGGTAAGCGTTGTTTGTTTCTCAAATATTTGTAGGAATGTGTTCTATTGTTTGGAAAAAGTTGAATAATACAATCTGGAGACAGTGTATCGACTATCACCTTGCCTTCGCGTTTCCTTTAAGACTTTTTTTTACAAGCGTCTGAATTTCAACAGAGGGCGCTGCAAATTAATTTCCTCGGCTAGCTAGCTAGCTCAGCACGATGCACGTCTTGCATGTCAGAAGATCGGTTCCCGACGTTTGATGTAAAGCTTTACAGGGTTTTTAAATGGACCACAAGGTATTTGAAGAAGTTAAACGGTGTTAGATATGACTTGGTCGGGATTTCGAAATGCAAAAACTGTTAATTGTTGGTTGTATAATACTAAATATTCAGAGTACTTCTAGCGGTAATCCTTACTTAAAGTTTTAGGACACCTCTATTTTTTACGAGTTCTGTTCAAAACTGACTTTTGCAGATGACTGTCCAGTACCAAAGTAACTTTGGCAGGCTAAAGCAGTCTATTTTCTTTATATAAACTCATGTTAGTTGTAATTTTGAAAGAACTTTCAAAGAAAATGTGACTTTCCTACCTTTAATCACAGTTAATGGAGTGTCATGGCCTAGCGGTTAAGAACACCGGACTCATGTTCTGGTGTTTCAGAGGCAACAGTGACGTGGGTTCGAGCCCGGGCGGGGACACTTGTGCCCTTAAGCAAGGCACTTAACCATTATTGCTTCGTCCTTCGGATGGGACGTGAAGCCGTAGGTCCCGTGTGTTGTATAATGTCTAATGCACGTTAAAGAACCCAGTACACTTATCGCTAAGAGAAGGGGTTCGCCCCGGTGTTTCTGGCAGTGCGATTATCTTCAGCCATGAAGTCTGCACTTGTAAGGAAGAAGAAGAAGTCAGACGTGCATGTTGTAGTTATCACACTCGTGAAAGCCCTACATAATGAAAGCCCGATGCTGATTGGCTGCTAAAAAAAATAATTAAGATGTTTATTTTTTTACAGCCAATCAGCATCGAGCTTTCATTGCATCAAGCTTTCACGTTTGCCATCTTGGTTTTTGAGTCTGTTTTCTGGTTGTCATCGTCGTCTTTTACCCCTGAATTTCCCTCATAAATCAAAGCCCTGCCCTCTTTCCACAAACTTAAACCTGCTGATATTCAAGAAGGTGTCATTGCCAAATGTTCAAATGTGTCAAGAAATATCAGAATGTCACTTTTGAGTGTCATTTAGTCAGCTGTTTTGGTGAGTCTTTCCCTTCCTATATACATGTAGGAACGGGGTCCTAAAAGTAAGGATTACCCTTCTAGCTATAGTCCGAGTAACTTGGACCCAACTTAACGCCTTTTTTAACTATCGCCAGACCATGTCCGAATGTTAAAAAAGGCGATAAGTTTGGTCCAAGTTACTCGGACTATTCTAGCTAGTCCCACTAACTAGACTGGGGCGCTAGAACTCCTTTTTTGACATTTGGGATGTTGGTCTGTCCGTTCTGTCGTGCTAGTACGACGGACCAACATCCCAAAATGTCAAAAATGGAGTTCTAACGCCCCAGTGTGTACACAACGGAGTCCAACCTGCTGGGCTAGCATACTTCTTGTCCGCACAGATTTTGTTCTCGATCTCGCCTCGGTTGAAGTCAACTGCCCTACCGTGCAGTTGAGCCGATCGTGTATTTACGGGCCCAGTTCTAGGCTATGCTATTGCTAGTATAAGAGAACAAAATTCACTTTTAATTGATTTGACTTAAGAAACTAGTTGGCGACATTAAGAACATGCCGGTATGTCATAGATACAGGGCAGGGTTTTTAATTGTTAAACATAAAAACAAAGATGGCGATCACCGCGCGGTGCAGTTACCCAGGCCAGGGTCGATTAAAAAATATAAGTAACATGTATAACTGCGATTTTTCTTTGAGAAATTGAAAATACTGTGTACAATTTTGTGTGGTTTAGAGTTTCCTCGTTTTTTTCTAAATTCCCAGTTGCATGCCTGATTATGAAAATGTAATGAAATGAAATAGGCCCTATTTTTTGTCAAGAATTATGCTGAAGCCAGAATGTTTTTAGTATTTGAATTGAAACAAAGCAAAGTTCCATTATATGATTGAGTTTTCTTTCTTTGTTTTTCCATGCACAGACTTGCTCAGATAGCTAGCAGTCTGAGCCCCATTGTCAACAACACCTCAACAATTGAATCACTGAAGAACCTCCCGCAGGTTATCAAGCCTCTTGCTGAGCTCAGTAACGGCTTGAACTCGGAATCCTTGAAGAACTTTACAGGTAAGCTTACATTTCTTATGTATTTGTAGAAATTTGTAGAAATGTTCCAACCAAATTGAAAATGTTTCTCAATTTGAAATTCTTCTTTTTTTTTTTTACACATTTGTATGGATTGACTACAACTGCTGTTTATGTATTATGGACAAGTGCGGTCAGAATACTGCATTCTACACAAATAGAACTATCATTTAAACAGGTTCATAGTCAAGACAACAATTTACAAAGAAATTGTCAACAAAACAAAAATCATCAACAGACAACAATGTTTTACATAATAGATGATCAAAGATGATCTGGGGAAAATTTATAAAAATCAAAAAAGAGCTTGTTAAACCACTGAAAGTCCAATTTATTCAATTTTCGAAATTAATGTGTGATATGATTAGAAAAATACATATAAATCAAACAAAATGCCCATATCTTTTCATAAAAATACTCCCTATATGTGGCCACCTCATTTCCTCAAGAAAACAAGAAGAAGATGACAGTGTGTAAGATTTGAGGCTTTGCATGGTGGAGATACTACAATGAAAGGTTTTCGGGAACACCATGTGGGAATAATTTCTCAACTAAGAGAATGGTTCTGAAGTATAAACTCTGGTTCTTTTCTGATCCATTCTCTTAGTTGAGAAATTATTTGCACATGGTGTTTCTGTAAAACTTTCATTCACAAGAAAAGAAAAGGAAAACGAAAAAGAAGGAAATGTTACAACTTCACAACTTTTTATAACTGAGCTGTTTTACAAAAAAAATTCCAATTTTGTGAGAACTCAACCAGGATTAAGTTTTCCATAGCTTTTGTATCTTATGTACCCATGGTGATCCTTCGCAATCTTGTGAACAAAAAAGTAGAATATTTGTTTTCATCATTAACAACTGCTTAGGCTCGTTTTTGTTTCGTCACCCTGTGACTTCCGTGAATCCACATTCTTAGGCATATTAGAGGTTACTTTGGTCAACTTGTCATTTTTTTGTAGCAAATTAGAACTTGGTGAAAGTCATCAATCTTCAGTGAATCAAAACTTGAACAAAAAAATGCATTGACATACCAGACACACGTCAGGAATTTTTGTAGAAATTTATTTAGAGTTTTGTATTTTTAGTAAAAGTTACAAGGGAGGCGTTCTTAGCAAAAAAGTAGCAAAATCTTCTTTCCTTTTAGGATTTACAGAGTTAAAGGAAATAATTTTTAAAATCAATCTTTTGAATACGAGCAATTTTTGTTTCTCTCATAATGTACAGTGTCATCTGGAGCACATTATAGAGACAAATGGTGTTCAAATATCTTTTTTTTTGTACAGCCCTATTCCTGAACTGTTTGATCGGATTTTACAAAGTTTTATAGAGCCAACTTATAAAAAAGTTATTGTTCTTCAGATCCATGAAGTGCACTCATGTCTCTGAGCAAACTTCATGTGCAGGGTTTTAAGTGGCCGGTTCTGTTTTATCCCCCAAAGGATGAAAAACTCCATGTTTATGAGCAAAACAGTAATGTTATCTTAGACAGAGCCACAGATTTTAGAGGTGGTTAGCATTCTACAGCAGATATTGTTACACAGACCTGTTTGAAGTTTTGTGTTCGTAGATGCTGGACAAACTCAAAACAATCATGTTCATGTAGTCTGGGTCCCTGACCCCTCTTAAAATGAAATTGAGCAATTTATAGATGTCGGGGAATGGTAAGGTCAGGGAACCAGTCTAGCTGGCTTGTCCCATTCATACATGTATACATCGATTGCAAACTAGATGCGGACGAACTAAATATGGTAAATTGGGGGCAGTAGGCCCTATTTGAAAAAAAGCCAGGTTTTTTTTTTCAACACTGGTCAGCTGACCACTGTTGGAAATTGTTACAAAAGTACCACTTTTCTTGAAAGTGACAGCACACCAGGTGCCATGATTTTACAGGGTGCTAAAAACTGTCATTCACTAAACAGTCCAGTAAGGTATTTCATATAATCATTGGAAGTTTTGTTTTTTGATGTTTGCAAGCGTATATTTAAGCTGCTTAGAACTGCATCAAAAAGGTTCACCTATGTTTTGTATTCTGCTTTGGCCAGTTCTGTGATTTAGGGGAGTTCGTTGTTGATTTAATCTGACCGGCAGAGAGCTCACTTGCTCATTGACCTTCATAAACATTTGGATTTGTATTTGTACAGAAAATCCTTTACAAACTGTCAAATGCTTGCTTACAGCAGGCGTAACAGCATCGGCACTGCCTCAGTTGACTTGAAAGGTCAACGATTCCATATTTATGAGCAAAAGAGAAACGTCATCTTTATATTTAGTATTATTATTACTGCTCATTGACCTTCATGATATAAACTTTCGTATTCCTATGTGTACAGAAAATCCTTTACAAAGTGCAGGCATTATAACCGCATAATAGCATCAGCAATGCCTCATTGGACCGGAAAAGGCCTCATCTTTACAATTGAGATCTGCCAGGATTGTGAAATCTCAGCTTCTAAAGCTGCTTTTTTTGTGTTGGATTTCAGTTTTTTTCCAGCTTTTTCCCTCACTTGCTGTGTACGAAAGTATAGGAGATTTCCAAAGTTCAGCTTTTTCACACCTTTTTCAGCTGTTTTCAGCTGTTTTTATCAGTGGTCACCTACACCCCTGATCTGCACGTCCACAAAACCTGGACAAAGTTGACAAATTATGTTTGTTAAGTTTTGGCATTTTCAAATTCCTCAAGGTTTTCAAAATGATACACGAGTCATAGATACTATATACTTAGACGTAGGCCTACATGTATGGCAGAAAGGATTATAAAGTGATAGGCCTAACACTTGACAACCCAATTATGGGATAAACGTGTGTATTGAAATACTTGTTTTTTATTTATAAACATTTTTTTTTCACACTCAATCAACCAAAAAAAAAAAAAACCCCACACTTCTGGGCTACGGATTATATTCATATTTTGGGGGGTTGTAGATTTATAGTTACTGATTCAGAAAATCTGAAACCTCAAAATGGTCACTTCCACCCAAAAATAACTTCACATGCCATTTGTCCATAACAACATCGGCAACTTTGTCCGTGTATTCTTTGCGGGAGCAGGTCTCATAATCATATATTTAAAAAGGGTATTTTAAAACCATTTAAACCACAAAGGGTGTCTCGGTTTTTCCCCCAGACATTATAGAGAAATGGATATTTGTCCACATTATGTTTTGGTATGAAATCCACCACACGGCCCCTTTTACTTTCCACTTATTTTTATAAAAATAGGAGGTTGAAAATGCTGACCATCTGTAGCCACTGTGGGTAATTTTGAAGTTCTGGTTACATGATTACTAAATGAAAAATGCCCCCAGAACACCCATGGCCTCCATATCAAATTTTTAATTTTTTAAACTTTTTTTTTATCGCTCCCACAAAACTCTGAACATTACCAGAAACTCAAATATAAGATCCCTAATTAAACTCAAAATTGTATGTTCCATGCCCCTCAACTCATTAGAACCCACGAGCAGTTTTTTTCAAACTTTTAGTAGGCCTACGTCTAAGAATTTTTTTGAAGTTAACGCACAAATATGTCTCCACTGTAAATGAAATGTTTTTTGCTCCTGCTTTGACGACGCTCAACAGTTGAAAAGCTGTGAGACCCGGCCAAAGAAAGTATCATTAGAAAAAGTACTTTCATAAAAACCCGTAACCCCTGTTCTTCAAAATGGTCTCTTCCATTTCTCCATTGTACAGTACTCGCAAATTTACAAGATCATGTTGTGAAGAAAATAGAAGCTTTTCTCATAAAGAACAGAACATAAGCTTTCCAGTTTTTTTCCAATTTTGAAGAACATGTAATCGTGCCTATAGTCATACGTGTATACAAAGTGACCCAAAAAGTTAAAAACCTTTTGAGTACCTAACAGTATGTTAGAGCAAGAGCAATTCAATTTTCACAACAATGCAGAAACGAAAAGATCAAAAAAATCCATTAACAATACCATCACCTTAAAGAATACATGTACATGGACATGTTATTGTAAATATATTCTGTGCTGTCGGATACTTGTAGGCTATAGTCCTTTGCTTTCTGCATTTACTTTCCCCAGCTAAAAAAAAAGGCCAACACAAAAGAATGTTTGTTGGAAAAGGGACAAACACAGCCCTGTTTGGACTGCAAAGAGTTGGTAGTACAGTACAGTTGAACTCACTTTTAAGAGGACTTTCAATTTCAGCAAAGCACTCTAGCACTTGTTGAAGTGTGTTGAACCCTGTAGTCCACTGTTCAAAACCCCTTTTGAGGGTGGACCATACATGGGTTCGCACAGATTTTTTTGAATTTTCCTGAAGTTCAGACCCTCTACATTGTATGGATGCCATCCTAGTCTATGGAGTATCCGCTTCCACACAAGCGTCTATGATACCGGTAGGCTTGCAGATCTGGTGATTCATTATGCAAAACAGCACCGCGTCTTGACATCCGGAATCTGACCATTCAGCGGGCACCTTCTATTGGGTCCTCAGGAACTTCTTTTACATAATTGGCATTTTCTCAGCAACCCAATGTGCTGTTTTCATGATTTTTTCGGTATTTGAAAGAAAAAGCTCTCAGCTTTAATCTTATATCCAAAACATAAAAATTCACAGATCACGTTTTTGAAAAAGGGCAGATGTTGCAGGGTTGCACTTTTTGGGGGTACGGTAACTCTGGTTGTACATTGACCGTGCATAACTTGCTCTTTTTTTTAGTGAATTATAAATAAAAATAATTTCACAACCCTTTGTTTGATTGAAATAAAATTTGACAGATGTACCTAGCACAGATGTTTTTACATAGACGTACATGTACAACCTGAATTTCATAGAATTTTTTTATTGGACAGCCGAGATCCACCCCCGACCATGAGAATGTTAGAACAAAACGGCTCATTTTAGGTTAAAGGGAATATACATCATTTGTTTTTGCTGTAATTTTCAGAAATGGATGGAATTGGGGGGGGGGGGGTTGGTAATATATAGCAAATATTGTTAAACTGACATTTTGAAGTTTTGGGTTCGAAAAGGCTATAAAAACCAAGAAAAACAATCATTTTCCTGTAGTCTGGTTCCCTGACTCCATTTAAGAAGAAGCGGAGCAGTGTATATTCATTGGGGAAATGTAAGGTCAGGGAACCAGTCTAGCTGGCTTGTACCCGTGTACATCGTGTGTAATCGATTGCAAACAATTGCGATGGTCAACTGGGGCCAGTATTTGAAAAAAAAGCCAGTTTTTTTCCAACGCTGGTCGGCCGACCAGCGTTGGAAATTGATACAAAAATACCACTTTTCTTGAAAATGACAGTATACCAGGTGCCATGATTTTACAGGATGCTTTAGACTGTCATTCACTAACAGTCCACCAAGGTATTTCAAAATAATTTGGTAGTTTTATTTTTTGATGTTTGCAAATGTTATATTTTCCCTTTAACTGTAAAGAGTATAGGCCTATCCGGAAGATGATTCACCTAAAAATGCTCATTTTTGCATATAAATTGCATGCATCCTCATTGTGATTTTATTAAATTCAGCAACCCTGAAAACTGGGTCTAGACACCCCGGTTGATAGGTGTGGGCATACGTATTCCTGCGGAAATACATGTTGTTAAATAGTAAAGAGACAGTAGAGACTCCCTGTGAGATCTGTAAATGGCTCTAGACTTAAGGGAATATATACAACATTTGCTTTTGCCGTATGATTTTCAGAAATGGATGGATTTGGGGGATTAGTATTTTATAGCAAATATTGTTTCACTGACTTTTTTGAAATTTTTTGTTCGTAGATGCCGGAAAAACCAAGAAACACAATTGTGTTCAGGACTGTAGTCTGGTTCCCTGCCCAACTTAGGATAAAACAGAGCAATTTATAGATGTCGGGGAATTGTAAGGTCAGGGAACCAGTCTACCCGTAGCTGGCTTTCACCCGGTCACAGAAATGTAACCAATTGCGAACAAAATGTGGACTGAATAAATTTGGTAAATTGTGGGCAGTAGTTGAAAAAAGTCAGGTTTTTGCAATGTTGGTCGGCTGACCAGCATCTGAAATTGATACAAAAATACCACTTTTCTTGAAAATGACAGCACACCAGGTGCCATGATTTTAAAGGAGGCTTTAGACTGTCATTCAATAACAGTCCAGTAAGGTATTTCATAATAATTTGGTAGTTTTTTGTTATGTTTGCTAATGTTGTATATATTCCCTTTAATTATTTCAATATTTTGGGAATTAACTCTGATTTCATCTAGAAGTCTCACTTTTGTTCAGAAATAACTCCACAATACCACACACAAAAAAAGCCTCAATGAAATCCACTCATGAACTGTAAAAGCGCCTCGGCACAACTCAATTTATGGAGGTGTAATGCCATACCTAATGGCTATTTTTGACATAATTATTTAGCACTTTTTTTTTCCTCTCCAAAGTTGTAATTTTCTCAGAACTAGATCGTCCTGGTGTGTTATACACTTCATGTTACTTAAAACTCTATGGAATCTATTTTCCGCCCAGAATTTTGTCTGATCATTGTCTCAATATATGAAATATACTTTGCTTTTTACAGAGCGGAAGTACCTTTTGAGTGATTTCTTCCGTAATGTCAGCGACGTCCGTCAGTATCTCAAGGAAGAGGCAGGCCTAGATGGATCTGTTGTGGATTCGTTGCTACATGCTCAGCTGGATGTTTATCAAGTATGTTCATTTAAAATCCATCGTTATCCACCCAAATCCATCCAACCACCGATATCATTAATTAAAATCCATCATAATCTACCCAAATCCAACCAATCACAAAATCCTTCCAAATCCATCATAATCTACCCAAATCCAACCAACCACCAATATCATTAATTAAAATACACCATCATTTACGCAAATCCGACCAAACAGCGATATCATACAAATCCATCACAATGTACCCAAATTCAACCAACCACCGATATCATTCAAATCCATCATAATCTACCCAAATCCAACCAGACAGCGATATTATTAAAATCCATTACAATCTACCCAAATCCAACCAAACAGCGATAGTAAATCCATCATAATCTACCCAAATCCAACCAAACAGCGATATTATTCAAATCCATCATAATCTACCCAAATCCAACCAAACAGCGATATCATTCAAATCCATCATAATCTAGCCAAATCCAAAAGGTACCTTAAAATAGGAAATTGTAGACAAACTTTACGTTGTTCGAAAGCTGCTGATTTTGTCTACAACCTGCAAAAACAAGCAAGGCTTTAGACCCAAGACTTTTGGAGAAAATGCAAGCCAACGATATCATTCAAATCCACCACAATCTACCCAAATCCAACCAACCACCAATGTGCTCTGAGCCAGTGAGCCTTTGAAACTTTGGTTCTCAGATCTTCGTAAAGTTGCTTAACAGAGAATTGCTTTACAGCACAGAATGTCTACTTAATATGCATACCAGTAAATGTCATGTGATTTATATTGCACATGATCCTAGTTTTTCTTAGCTGCCTTTTGCTCAAAAGATTAAATTTGCAAATAAACAATTCAGCTGACTTAAAGATGTTTTTTCCACATGTCCATATTCAGGCATTCCAGCTGTCTTCGGATGAGCTGATCAATTTTTTTTATTCCCATATCTGCCATTGAAAATTGAAAAAAAGTCTTCTGAAGTCTTGAAATTTCCTTTTTTGGTGACTTACATGTAACAGTTTCATCCCTGTAAATTCCTGTTTGAAGTTTAACCAATCACTTTTTCAATTTCAGCTTTTGGAGTTGACAGGCTTCATTGATTTCAAAGGAATCGTGTGCAACGTCACTCGACTGCAAGATGTCTTGACATTCCCGCCAGAGGCTGATCTCAATGGAGTATCTCAAGCGCTGTGTAAAGTGCAAGATGATCAGATATCGATTATCGTCGACAAGTTACAGACGCAGCTGGATGTACCATATCTCATCAATGAGGTAAAGATTATCCAACATCGATATTGTCTGTGCAGTTTCTGTATACATTTTGTGAACTATGTACTAAATAAACACCGCAACAAAAGAAAGTCCACACTGTAATTTTGAGCCTGATCGTCTTATGAAAACGTTATTTATATAGATCTTTGGGGAATTTTCTTAGCTATGTTTTGATACCTTGTTTGCTACCAAAGACTGTAAATCGTCCAAGATTGACAATGGTTTATGATAAATGATGCAGTTGGTAAAGTCGCAGATTTAAAAGATTACGCTAGGAGAAATTGCTAAGCGTAGCCACACATGCCCGTAATTGGCCCCTATCGACTGCACAGGGCCCAAACAAAGCACGGGTAATTCAAATAGGCTACCTGCTCCCATGCTTACAAGCACTGTGCGATCGACATTCCCTTGCATTCATTTCGGGCAGTGTAACATTGTCACACCGCAATTTCCACTGACAATGTGGCACGCTTTTAAAAAAATACATCACAAATATCCATATATAGTTAGAGAGTATAGTGATAGTCCATCAGCTTTTCAACAAGGAAAACTCTTTCCAATTGGGTTAATATTTATTGAGTTATGGCCAATTGAAAACAAGTACCGCTTTTTGTCCACGGCGACTGATATTTTGACTGCCGCAATAAGAACACGGACCAAAACTTGCATTTCTGGAAAAAGGCTACCAAGTAGAGGGCAGAGTCAGAGCAGCAAAGTAAACATCTAAGAAGTTATCCAAACAGTTCTTTTCAGGACTACCATTACTTCCAAAAGGATAAATGACCATTGTTGCCCCCAAAATTGTTTTTAACAAAATAAAGAAAGATGAAAATATTAAAGAAAACAAAACTACCCTCACCCCAAATCCCTTACATTTCTAACAAATGACAATTGAGACCGTGGACAGATTGAAAAATCGGCACTTGTTTTGAATTGGCCACAACTCAATACATTTTTACCCGATTGGAAAGATTTTTTCGTTGTTGAAAAGCTAATGCACTATACTCTCTAACTGTGTATAGATATTTGCGATCTATTTTTTTAACAGCTGTGAAAAAAGAGACACTTTGAGGGTTGATATTTTTTAGACACCCTGTACAACCTTTGTGCAATAAAAACTAATATTGACAAAAAACTTAAATTGACTGAAGCAGGTTTAAATGCCACTTTATTCAACTTAATGGAAAAAAATTGCTTCCTTAAGTTGCCGCTAAGTAATATTTTTACCAGATTTTAACAAAAAGTGTCTTTTGTCATATTCAGTTCTCCGAGTTCCTGAAGGTTCTCGGTCAGACCGACTGGTCAGTTATTCTGGACAACGCCGGCTCACTTCTGGATCAGCTGCAAAACATCGGCAACTTGGGGAATCTTGTGGAGGGGCTCCCTAACTTGCTAGAGATTGTGAGGGCTGCACTCACATTGGTCAACCAGTTTGAGATGGGCACCCTTGAGAAACAACTAGAAATGTAAGCAGGGATCTTCTTGGCACCAGACGCTCACTAGTTTTCTATTTTTTTTAACTTTGAAGTATGTCTTCATGGGCATGTATGAAAGCTAAAATTTTATATCCGTTTAAATAGTCTGCAGTTATACATGTAAGGTTAAAAATAAAAATTAAAAATAAAATGTACCTAGTCTGTTTTTCCTCGTTGTTTATTTGACATTTTGGAGAAAAAAAAAAGAGCTGTATCCTCTCTGAGTGATCCCCGTTTGCTATTTCCCAGGTTTGCAGCATTGCTAATGTTGCTAGCATTGTGATTTTGGGTGTGATCCCTGGTTACATGGCATATACAGGCTTATGGTTTCTGACTAGCGCCCCTTGAACAAAGACACTGACAAAATGGGGAACTGACAACATAGGGCTGGATAGCTCAGTTGGTAGTGCATGAATGGCAATCCGGAGGTCGCAGGTTCAAACCCCGCTCCAGTCAATTTTTTAGATCAACTTTAGTAGGTTAATATTGCCTTCTAAACTTATTTACTTTTCCTTGAATTTGCAGAGTTGTTCAGTTGGTAGAAAGCATCGACAATGCTCAGCTGATCGATGCACTGTGGTGGACGGATGTGAAGAATGTCATATCAAAAGGACACGATCTTTTCAATGTCGTGACCAAGTACCTGAGTTACTTCAATGGTACGTCTCCATTTAGTCATTTTTAATTCATGCCACTCCATTTGTTTTTAAAGATATGGTAATGAGCCCATGAGCTCGTGTTGAGCAAGCAAATAAAAAATAGCAAGCCACGTCAGGACAAAATTTCATGGAAATTTCATGCTTATTAGAATACTGTATAGCAAAGTTATTTCCTTAGCAAAAAGAACATTGGAAAAACAGTCACTTACTGGGTGACATCAGAACTAAGCTTGAAATCCAATTTTCTATTTAAAATAGCAAGCGTTTTGATGCTTAGATAATTTCTGTGCTGAATATCTGCATGAAATTGAACTTTGTTCTTTCTAACTTTATTTTTTTCTTCTGGTGATTTGCTGCATTAGAAAACGTCATCCCAATCAAGGATCTGTTCAGAAATGAGACGACCATCCGACATCTTCTGGAGAAACAGTACGGCGTCACCATTGACGACATCAAGGCAATTCTGCAGCTTCAGTTGAAACCAGACAAAGTAAGTTTCCTATTAAGTCTGTGCATAAATTCACCCTGTATAGGGTAATATACAACAATTACTCAAAGGGGAGAGCGCGGTGCACATGATTCTTATGTTGGGTACATGTTTCTGTTACATGTGTTTGTACACATCCATTTTGAAAACTGTTGAATAGAACTTTTAACTTTGCGGTGCGCAGGTGGAGATGTGTTGCATGTGCTCGCAGTGTTGCATGTGCTCGCAGTGTATCTTCCTATGGCTTCTTGGCCGAACAGTGCCCCCTTGTGTATCAAAAGAACAGGTGTTACATTTCCCAAGTACGGCTCCTCCTTGTGAACACGAGATGACTCGTAACTGACCCTTGAAGTCTCAACTGTTATTAAAAAGTCAGAACCTTAATCGTTTTGATGTATTGAAACGGTATAACAGTCAATTGCTGTGATGTGGGACATTTTTTTTTACACCCTCGAGGATGCATGGCACCTTCAACTTCATCTCGGGTGCCATGCATCCATCAAATGTTAAAAAACCTCTTATTAAAACAAAACGTTAATTGCATGTGTACGGGGCGAGTCAAAAAATAGGAAACCCAAATGTCAGGACCATTTTTTTTATGAAGTTCTGCATGTAGCACTTTCAAAATCTAGGATATGAAAGCCCAATTAAATAAGCTTTCTTTTAGTACAAGAATCATTCAAATCACTCATGTACCTTTCAAGTTACGGAATTTTAAACACAAACACAGTTTTAAAGTTCTGTCCACGGATCACAAAAAAGGTAAGGTTCTTTCAGCAAAACGAAACAATTCACATACTGGCACATCCCTGTGTGAATTGTTTTGGGAGTTAAGGAAAGCTATCTGACCAAGAGGGCATGATCATCATGGAGTTCAACCCTCGAGTTCATGGACAGACGGACTATAAACAGATGGATGGATGATGCATTGTAAATGTAGTAATTTCTGTAAAAAGTTTCACTCACAAGCATAATGTTCACCATTGGGCAGTTTTGTTTACTGTTGCAAAATCGGTGACAAAAAACTATGTTCAGTTGTTATCAGGCAACATCCATTACATGACACACATGATAAAGTGGGAAACATTTTCTTAAACGGTCCTGAAATAGATCAGACATTTTGGGACAAAAAAACTGTGGCCCTATCCCTGTGATAAGAAAACCCCTTTGATTATATATTTTCTGACCTTTTTCTCAGATCCCTGAGTTGTTGCAACTCTTGATGAGCACGAGCCACCCATCAGAGCTCTTCTGCTCACCAGCAGCGCTGAACATCTCAGAATATCTCACGCTTCCTGGAGATTCATCCTTCAACATTGGAGCTTTGCAAGAAGCCCTGTGTAAACCAGTCGCAAATGGCAACAAAGTTTTGGATGTCTTGTTCAACAACACTGACATTTTGCTCTTTGTGGATCAGGTATGATGGAAAGCTAGACAATTTGTGACTTTATCCCACAAAAAGAATCTTAAGTGCACATTTTCATACTTAATTTTTTGGTATGCACAACTGAGGGAGCAGTTTCCTACTCTTTATTTTCATTTGTGACTCATTTTGACATCTTAAAGATGCATTTCTCGTGCTATTTTGAGTTTCACCCCGAAAAGTTTCACAGAACTTGAAGAAAAATTGTTAAACAAAATCGTTGGAATGTTGTAAATGTTTGACTTGTTTTGCCTTTTTGGCCAAAAAGGTATTTTGGAATATATTTTGGCTTGGGCCATTATCCGCATCCAGGCCCCAGCCGGTTTTAAACGTACTTGTTTATAAAAGCGGACCAACCACATATGGATTCCCTTATTCTAATTTATTAAAACATGAACCTCAACACATTTAGTTATGTCTTGCCATTCACTGACCACATTATATGTAATCACTGAATACTCAGTGCTGTTCGAGAGATTGCGAGGAAAACTGACAGGCTTACTCAGATGCGACTCGAACCCACGACTTCCTGCTTGCAAGTGCATATTTCTTAACTATTTGATTATCAAGCATGCTGTGGTCAGCTGGCCTGTTCAAATCTGTTATAGAAGAAAAGCTTATAAATAGAGAAAGTAAGAGGAAAAGTCAACAGGTGGTTCTAAAACAATTATGAAATTAGAAAGCTTTCAGAGAGCGCAAACCTCCGCCAAGGCTAAACAATTCCCCGCCATATTGTCAGTACACCCAAAAGAAATACTAACATAACTGGTGAAGAATCCTTTAAATCCTGGATCCAGACCCAGATCCGGATCACTTTCAAAATCTAATCGATTTGTACTTGTACCAAGGACCACCCCTAAACAATTTTCATGAAAATTTGTCCATATGTTAACATACAAACCAACAAACCAACAAATCAACGAATAAACCAACCAACAAACTAACCAAATCTGATGAAAACATAACCTCCTTGGCGGCCGTAATAACGAATGTGGATTAGTTGTGTTTTATTAACCCTTTGGTGCACAGGGCCATTGCTATAAATATGATCTGTGCATCTAATTCAAGTAATCTGTGTGCAAAACGGATAATTTTTCGAGACTGGAGGCAAAAACCCTTTGCCGTCCCCCCTCCCACATGAAACACTCCTTCAACAAGATAAATAGCTTGCCCACTCTGAGCAGTGCACAAAACTGTGTTTGTTCAACCTAATCAGATGCCCACTGTGGTGAAGTTCGTGATTGATTGAACCACTTTTAATTATCCATCAATTGAACAAATTGTTTTTTAATTAAACCAAAAAAACCATGCCATTACAGGTGAGTCAAGTCCTAAAGAGTCCTCCATCCCCCATCCAATGGGATGCTCTTCTGGATGACATCTTGGTAATCGTAGCAAGCATCCAGGACATGCCAGAGTTTCTGCAGAGCCTACCAGCTCTCCTGAGTGACTACTCTGGGTTGTTAGACCAATCCACCCTGCTGCAGAACAGTTGGATCCAGCTGCTTGCTGGTACCATACAAGGGAACATGACGGTAGAGGAGACCTTGCAATATTGGAGGTAGGAATGAAGAAAACAGAAACTGACTTACCTCAGATTGGTATTTTTATTTTTCTTAATTGGAGGTGAATTCTACATCGGGATATATTTTGGGGCGAAATTTGTCAATGTTGAAATTTGAATATACATCATACTTTATGTCTGGAACATTAAAGCTGTTGTTAAAGGCAGAGTATATCATTTTTCATTTGTGCATTTTTTTCGTCTGAAGCAACAAAAGTGCTCAAATCTAAAAGAAGGGTGCTTAACAACTGACCTGATGATGTTGTAGCTCAGTGCATGCTGTATATTCCGAGAAAACAAAAGCATGCTTGGTGCTTATTCTAGGATCTCGATTTCAATTCAAATTTTGCCAAGTCATGCTTTGTAGTTGCGCTCAGCGTCTGGGACACGTTCTCATTCAGCCAATTGCAGCTACGGTGTGTCATGCACTGAACAGACGAATTATAGCAACCGCGCGTGTGTCGTGTCAACGCTTGCGCGCACCCATTCATGGCTTCGCTGAATCAAATACGAACTACCAACAAAAAATTCCAAAAATACATCTTTAAAGACATCTTTGGAAATGACCTTCTTTTATTGTTTTCTTCAAAATGACAGCATGTCAGAAAGAATAATTTCACAGGGAGTTTAGTGCCATTACTATCTTTAAACCAAGTATGTTTTCAACAATGATTTCGTCAGTTACTTTTTGGATAGCCGCAAATGATATACATGTGCTCTATCTTTAAGTGGGATTTTATCAAATAATGGGGAATTGTCAATATAGAGCTGGATAGCTCAGTTGGTAGAGCGCCAGAATGGCAAAGGTCACAGGTTCAAACCCTGCTCCAGTCAATTTCTTTGAAATTGTTATAATGCAACTGTAGTCATTTCCCTTTTGTGGTTTATTTGAAAAGTTCAATTAGGGAGCAAGGGGTAATACTCATAAATTACTCATGTTTTTTTTAAGCATTCAACCAAATTAAAGGAATATCTGCACACACAAACAAGTTTGCGTAGCAAAAAGTCATCCTGGGATTTCTCAGTAGTCAAATGTTGTTGATCTGTCTTTCTATGCAGTGGAGAGCCATTCGTTTCCATCATTCAAGGTGTTCTATCTCAGACACCTGCATGGCAAGATATCAAGTACCAGCTAATTACGCAAAATATGGCCCTGGACATACAGCTGCGGATTCTGGACATGTTTACTGGTGAGTAGAGCAAAAATATACAAACAAACAAACAAAACAAAGCAAAATTCAAAAACATAAGTTCAAATCCAAAAGAAGCAAAATGAAGCTCTCATCAGATAGATTTTCTTTAAACAATGACCTTGGCCCAATGTCAAGGTGCTGCTATGCACACAATTTCATGGAGACCGTAAGCAGTAAGCACAGCAAAAAGCATGCGTACCTCGGAGGAAAAAGTTGCTTGATGGATGGAAAAAGTCATTGATGTAACAGTAGAAATCTCCATGGGTATACAACCGTTACCACGTCGACGTAATGAAATAGTGCTTAAGGTTTGCGCAATTTTCTGCTATAGTTAGCGTAGCCTTGGTCAAGGCATTCGACGATAGAGTCCAGTGATCAATGGTCGGACGCGAACAACACTAGATGTACGTTTTGCACTTGCATGTACTGCACGAAGCATGAACAGTGACCTCAAACCGCTAGTCTACAATATGCAAATCAGCTGGTGCTGAACGAACACCTGGGAATATTTCTTGGCTTATGTTTTCTTCGTTTTGTCGCTGGATTTCCAGCGACAACCTTGTATGAGAACAAAGATGAGATTATTAATCAGTATGTGGTCGTTGAGGCTCATTTTTACATGGATAGAAAGCTGGATGATGTGGCTACATTCTCCAACAATTTTGGAGTCTGCAGACCAAATATAACTCGATATAAATCCAGTGACAAAATAACGAAAATTCCCCGAAAAAGACCAGACCCACGGATGTTCCAAGGTGTTCTTTTAGCACCACCTGATTTATATCATAGACTAGCTGTGTGAGGTCGCTGTGCGCTCTTCGCACAGTATATGTGATTGCATAGCCTGGCTACTGTTTCGATGGCGGCCGACCATTGTCGAACGCCGTGACCAAGGCTTAGCACAATTTTTTCTGCTAACTGTTAAGTAGCACCATGAAATCTACTGAAAATACTTGACATTTTGTGAAAGATGAAAGTGACTAAAAAGCGGCTTTGGATAGTAAGGTGGAAACGAGTGAACGTGAATGGGACTGGACATTATCCGACACTAGGTGGCGCTGTTCATGGCAGCCTCTCTTACCAATGTGCGATAATTAAAAAATTATTAATGGGAGTGTCAGAATCCCCTCATGCCCCCCCCCCCCCAGCAACACCATGCAGTTACACCCATCCTTTTTGTTTGACTTTTCACAGGCGGCTTTTGCCCGGAGGGTTGGCATAGCAACCTCACCTCCTGTTATAAATATGTCCACGAGGTCGCACCAAACATGACGAGTTCTCTGATTGGCTGTTGGGAGCTCCATCGCCGTGCTCACCTGGTCACTGTCAACCATCAAACAGAGCAGAAATTCCTGGAAAGTATCGGGTATGTACATGTAAGACCTCATTAAAAAAAAAAAAAATGTTGCAGATACATGTACAACCTGAATATGGTGGGTCATTGCAAATATGTTGAAAAAAAAATGAATTTTGAGAAACGTTGTAATTTCTTACAAAATATAGAGAAATTTTAGAACATGCAGTGAATCCTATTTTAACAAAACACCCGAATATACCCCTGACATTCGGGTGCTTCATCAAGATTGTACCAGGATTTCCGATCTCTTTTATCTTGAGGTTTAATCTGCTTATTAGGGCAGTTGATCACAGGATGAATGCCTACCACTGGCAGGGAACAGTTAGTATCGCTTGACTTAATGACTTGCTGAGCATGTCCGAATCATTCTTTTGTGGCCTTAACGCACATGGATTTTTCATAAATTTAATATTCAACGTTATATTTGTTTTTGTTGAGTAATGAAACCGCATTATCTTCTTTTGATCGTTTCAATTGATGCACATGAAAGCAATGGAAATCTTGAATTTGTCGGACTGTAAGTGTGGTCGCTGTGGAACACAATTTACGTTCACGCATGCGTGCACATGATCTACAAAAAAAACGAGGACAGACACACAAAGGGAGAAGAAAGGATCCTTTCAGTCCCCGGGCGTTGGGTCTTTTGTTAAAAACAGTCTTCTGTAGTAGGTTCGTTGTGCTTAGTCTATGGAAGAGTGTTATATTAAAGGGACAAAGGGAAACACAAAGCATTGTCCTCGTGAGTATAGTAATTCAAAAGTGGGTGAACTGCAGAGTTCGAGTGTATGAATTCCTAACCAAAGAGTGTGGACTGGCCTCCTGTGGTCTAACTTATTGCCTTAAGGGATTAGCCAGATAATGTTACACTGGGCTCAGTCAAAGATAAACATCGTAATCCTGGTATAAAAAGGGACAATGCTTTTATAAGGGAAAATCACCTCATGGTCTCCCAGTAGAGCTCCAAAACCTGCAATGTTTTACAAGATTACAGTACATCTGGGCACAGTGTATAGTATTAACGGTGTGTAACATCCTATTTGCTTGTTTATATTTTGTGTCCTGACTGCGTTATAACTCCCATCCAATCAAGGGCAATAACTGGCTATTTTGCAAGAAAAGAAGGCATTACAATTAAAACATTTAGAAAAAAATTACGATTTGATGATGATAATTGTTGAACTCGATCAATGTTATCACACGTTTGGTACCAAGACGGTCACATAAAAAGTAAACGTGGACTGGCAAGACTTGCACGGTCTATTGACTTTGTACGGAACCGTGATAGTGGTTTTCCGGATACTACATTCTGTCCCCTTATCAAAAACCAGTTAAGATTTTATTTTTTTTTACCATTGTATGTTTCAAAATGTCTAACACAGAGAAGACGACCTTTCCTGGTTGGGTCTAATATCTTATGGTCCTGACTATTCCTTCTGGATTGATGGAACATATGTCATCTATGAGAACTGGTTCCCGATGGTCGGAACCACCGCCCAACCTCCTGTGTCTGTGCCAGGCCCGACGTGTGGCAAAGCCAACTTTGGCACGGACGGGCTGTGGCACCATGCTGACTGTGACATGCCAGCCAGTAGCTACATATGCGAGGCAGTACAAGGTGGGTTACCAGACCATGCAGTGCTTTAAAGCCTACATGATAACTTGCTTTTCATATATTTTGTTCGTTACCAATAACACCACTATTCAAAATCCAAAGAAAAATGTTCAAAAGCTAACCTTTGTGGGCCCCATAACATTTTGGATTCTAGAAGCTCTGTGGTACGATATGAGGTAATTTCTGACCACTTTAACCATCTTTTTGGGAGCAAATTTCATCATTGAAACATCATTTTCGAGTTTGGAGTCATTGAATCAGCTATTCTGAGCTATAAAATCAAATGAAGGCTATAGTTTTTATTCCGGGGACAAAAAAAGTTGGGGGGGGGTTGGGGACAAATGATGTATCTCTCCCCCCCATTGACACTCATGGCCCTTTGGTGTTGAAAACCACTGAGCACGTGGGCAATTACCACCTGCACCTCTCCAATGTATACTGTATGTTCCAGCTGTGTGCGTATTATACTCGTACACACATGTCCGACTTTTGTGCATGCATGTTGGACATAAATCACAGCTGCGATTGGTCAGATTGCCATGGGGTCCTTATTGAATCAGTCTGTTGATAAATAGCACACATGTAGGAACATGCCCACAAAACCAGTCCATCAGAAGAGAAGTTTTCATGAGCTCATCACATAGCGTCCTCTACCGTAAATGTTCAGAGCCAATAGAATGCATGTGTCTAGCTAGCTTGACGTCAGTTTGTCTTTTGCAGATCACAAGCTGGTCCAACTTCTGCGGGAGGATCCTATGAGCAAAATCACCCGAATGTTGCTGGATCTGGGCCCGCATGTTACTGAGGCAATCTTCCGGTCATTTATCAACGCGTCGTTCATTGAGGTAAGCAAAGACTACAAACATGAATTGGCTATTAAAACACAGTCACCCTCTGTGCAGGATCAAAGGAAAACAAATAAACAAACTACTAAACAACTTTAACTAGTGAACTTTGTAAAAAAAAATAAAAAAAAAAAAATTAACTCACTTTTTGAAAAAAATTCACTCCACAGCAAACTCAGCAGTCTTGTTCAAACCAATAAACGTCATTCCCAACTTTGTGTTGGTTGTAAGATGTTAACCAGAATTCTTCTGATTTTATCCTAACTTTTTTTCTACCGATTTAAATGATTCATTCTGGGGAGACATGTATATCGGTATGAAAAGTTTGTGTTTAAAGGGAAAATACAACATTTGCAAACATCAAAGAATAAAACTACCAAATCATTTTGAAACACCTTGCTGGACTGTTAGTGAATGACAGTCTAAAGCATCCTGTAAAATCATGGCACCTGGTATACTGTCATTTTCAAGAAAAGTGCTATTTTTGTATCAATTTCCAACGCTGGTCGGCCGACCAGCGTTGGAAAAAAACTGGCTTTTTTTCAAATACTGGCCCCAATTGACATATTGCACTTGTTTGCAATCGATTACACACCTATGAACGGGTACAAGCCAGCTAGACTGGTTCCCTGACCTTACAATTCCCCAATGTATGTAAACTGCTCTGTTTCTTCTTATATGGAGTCAGGGAACCAGACTACAGGAAAATGATTGTTTTTCTTGGTTTTTATAGCATTTTCGAATCCAAAACCTCAAAAAAGTCAGTGTAACTATATTTGCTATATATTTCCAACCCCCCAATTCCATCCATTTCTGAAAATTACAGCAAAAGCAAATGATGTATATTCCCTTTATAATGGTGGAGGCCCCTTCCTCGTGGTCTAGAGCATTGAATTCATGGTCTGCGGGTAATTCTGCAGGTTGTGGGTTCAAGTCTAGCCTAAAGTTATGGTGCGTGTGCCCTTGGGCCAGGCACTTTGCCACGCATTGCTTCTCCCCACCCAGGAGTAGATGGGTACCTGTGAGGGCAGAGATGGTTATTGTGGTTGATTTTAGCTGCTTTGCGCCAAAATGGCAGCATCGAGCTGTATACTCACCAGGGAGCTGAGATGGTATTAGTGGAATGTTTTCATTGGCCCAATGAACATGATAATAATAATGTAACACCTTGAGCACCAGTACTGGTGGATACGATCCAGGCGCTTTATAAATACACATTATTATTAAATAATATTTGACTTCTTGTCAATAGGCACTGGTGCAAATGCCTCCTAGCGAACAAGCGAGGGCACTGTGCTTGATCGACTTGAGTAGCTTGCCTCCCTCGGTTGATGTGGCCATGGTCAGACAGACGCTCTGCAATCTGAACGTGACAGAGATATTGGCTGAGCAGATGCAATACTGGCAGGTCCCTGCATTGCAGCAACAGGTGGGTAATTGATTGTTTATCTAGGCTGGGGTTTCTGTGCACCTGTTACCTTGAATTCAACAATGTGTGGTTAACCTAAGGGGACAGGGTTTGACGGCTCCCCTTGATGTTCTCACTTTAAGAAGCTCTGTGGCATCCTTAAGGTACTGTCGTGAGATGTGCTCAAGTGGAGCATTGAGCACCGATATTAGCCCGACATTTGCAATGTGATGTCTGCAAGGTTAATTTTTAGGAGGAACAATCTCCCCAAAAAATATTAAAAATTGTGCAACTGTTTTTTAGATGATTGGACCACATTCCAAAGATTTTATCAACTGTATATTCAGTTGAGTTGTTGAGGAGATTTTTATTATCCTAGATTCGTGCCACCTCTGTAGCACTGAGGGAGGCTAGTTTTACTATACCTCAAGTTAAAGCAGTGAATAATTTTTGTTTATATGCTTCACCCACAGAATCTGAATTAAACCAAAATTCAATAAAAAAAAATTTGACGACATAAGATGAACATTTAATCACACTTTTCCAAACTATCTCATCACGAAATGTTTGAACACAACTCTGTTGTGAGAATGAGAACAGAATGCAATGCACACACCCGTATGCATGTGAACACATACCTTTGTTTCCTATAGGTTGGATGCTAAGCGTATCACCTTTTTAACCATTAAAATTGTCTTTCTGAATGCAGTGTTGTCTTTTGGGCTGCAAAGTAAACATATCCATTGTTATATCGCGTGCTTGGATACTGTAACTTCATTGGTCTGGGATGGCCACGTGTCTGGACAAGAAAAATATATGTCATACAGTGAGAATGATTGGGTGCGTTTGGCGGGCGTGTGGAACCTGCTGGCACGCAACTTTGTGCAATGAGAACTGCAAGGCCAACCGCAGTCTCATGTCCGGCAGGACATCAAAACATTCAGTTATCAAAGGTTACATCGCAGTGATTTAATTGATTTCTCACACAGTAAGTTACAACCATTTATGTTTTTGAATTATTGGCACGATATAACAAAACAATTGTCGACTGCTGTGATGCGAGATATGCTGGTTTTAACCCCCTCGGGTGCCATGCGCCCCTCGGGTGTTAAAAACGTCATATCCAACATCACAGCAGTCAACAATTCGAAAGGCTCCCTGCCAATCAAGGGACAGAATTTGCAGATGAGGTGTTATAACTGAGTTTGTTTCTTGTGTACATTAGATCATGGATTACATAACGCTATTGACAGCTGGTCCATTCAACATCTCACCTGCGTACTCCCACTATGCCAATCTCTCTGCCCTGGTCCATAATTACAATCGTCTGAACGAGGCCTGGGCGGACGTCTTTGCGCGACCGGTGGACCTCCAGACGATCCTGGAGTGGTACGGCAATGTGGACAACCAGACCAAGGAATGGGAGGATATGATTGAGAGGGTTTGGAAGTCCCTGGCTGGCCCTAATATGCCCAGCTCAGCCAACGCGAGGTAAGCATCACTCACTAACCCAAGACCCGTATCCACATTCATGGATACATTATTTTTCTTCAGATTTTATCCAATTTGAAATTCTTTGATTGCAAAAGAGCATATGTGACCGGCTCCACAAAAAGGGTATTAAGTCGCGCTGAGCATTATTGTGTAATGGCCCGCTCAACATTGAGGTGGTCAACATTTTGTCAAAATGTGATGTTCATTTTTTTGTCATGAATGCCATCTTTAATACCTACAGCTTCAGGTTCATTTTGATGAGCAAAGTGGAAAAACAACCATTTTGTGTTCGTCGTTCTGTTGTTCTACAACAAAGCCAGCTATTTCAAAGCCTGTTTTCTCAGTTGTGTAATTTGAACTCCAAGGAAGTAATTAATATGCAAATATGTCGTATCCCTCTCCAGAACGGGAGGGGCTATGAAGCTCTTTTATATACCAAAGGAAAGCTTATATTGTGGGCTTTCCAACCATGTATATAACTCAATTTCACATATAGACTTCTGGTACTTCTCAAAACCATTTTTATTATTTAGAGGTTCAGAGTGACCAGAACCTAAAAGTATTATGAATGACTGAGGTTGACCCAAAAACATTTCAATTTGAGACAGGAAAATTTTATACATTGATTTTTCAGTGCCTAGATTCTGCACCCGATTTCATCCTAATTTACAATGCGCCGCTGCACTTCGACGCGTGGTATCCCTTTGATGCATCGCAGCTGCGACATGTCCTGCGATCCATTTAACAGTACACGTTGTAGGGCGATATGTCATTGGTGTATTTATAGCACAACTCAGTGACTGTTTTATGTACGGTATTTAGCCAGAGTACAGTAAATAGTCATCTGACATTCAACAAAGAGTCATCAAATCTCTTCTTGAAATGGTTTAACAAAATGTTAAACAAAATGCTGGACATGTGATGCAATTTCAAAGGAAAACAAGCTCTCAGTGGACTGTATAGCTACTTTGAAATTTTAACAATTTTAGCAATATTCCAGGTTAATTCATCAATTTTCAATGCATTTTCTATTTACAACAATTGACACACATTGTCTCAGTGTTGTAGTCTAGTGTATGTATTTTTATGGCATAAAACTGGCTAAGAAAATGACGCTTCTTATTTTGCAATGACCACTAGCTGGCGATGTGTTTTAAGCTGTTGTCAAGGAACTTACGACGCATCCTACACATCGCAAGTTTCATGAAATGGATCATACGACACGTTGCGCGTTGGAACGTATTACACGTCGTAACTCGGTTGCGACGCGTCTCAGCGCTTTGTGAAAGGTGCTGGAGTTGTTCAAACCGCACCTAATTTTTTTCAAAGGTTAAACTTTCCATGCAATTTTGATTTGAATCTTTGGACTAAATGAAGAGGGTTTGTTGAGGTATTTGCAAACTTTGCTCGAGTAGTATACTCCTCTTCAAAAAATGCTCAGATCACATTTTTGGTTTCTCTGTTTGAATTCTAAGCTTGGTGGATCTGCTGGACATGCTGAACATCCAGATTGAGCAGATACTGAGCCAGCTGGAGCCAGCCCTCAACAGTTCTATGGACTGGAGTGTAGTCAAGGAGCTGATTGCAATCGGTCAGAGCTTCCTGATTTCTCTACCAGGTAGGGTAGGCAACGGCAGGAAAGATTAATCCTTACTCACTGGACGTTTGCGCAGAGTGGTTCATCACAAGTCCATCACAAGTCCATCAGAAGTCTATCACAAGCCCATCACAAGTCAATCACAAGTCCATCACAAGTCAATCACAACTCAATCACAAGTCTATCACAAGTCAATCACAAGTCAAGCACAAGTCCATCACAAGTCAATCACAAGTCCATCACAAGTCCATCACAAGTCAATCACAAGTCTATCACAAGTCCATCACAAGTCAATCACAAGTCAAGCACAATTCAAGCACAAGCCAATCACAAGTCCATCACAAATCCATCAGAAGTTCATCACAAGTCCATCACAAGTCCATCAGAAGTCCATCATGAGTCCATCACAAGTCCATCATAAGTCCATCACAAGCCCATCACAATTAGTGTGTCACAAAGAGTCCATCACATTTAGTCCATCACCATTAGTCCATCACAGTTAGTCCATCACAAGTCCATCACATGACCATCACATGACCGTCACATGTCCATCAAATGTCCATTACATGTCCATCTCATGTCCATCACAAGTCCATCACAAAGTCAATCTCGAGTCCAATCTTAAAAACACCTTTGTTCAACGGTTTTCATAATAATTCTTTCAAATGTGTGTAGAAGACATGTCAAAGATTACCAATATCAATAAATCGGAAAATCAGAAAAAATGACTCCCATTCACTTTTTTACATGTTTCTCCACTACGGCCTAAGCCCAGTTGCATCTCATTTTGCCAGAACGCCTCACATATGTTGAAACTAAAGACTGTAGAAGGCACACCAGTGAAAGTGATTGTTTTTCGTTTTCCAGGAGATGAGGCATCACTGAACCACCTGTTCCAGAATGAGAGTTTGTTGATAGAGTTCTTATCTAATCAACTGAACCAATCTGCTGAGGAAATCCAGAGGCTGTACCAGGCTTTTGCAAAGGTGATGGCGGTGCACGTAAATGTTAATTAGCATTTTCCCGGGCTCAGTGATGCCTAACTTGAGAATATTGTGGACAATTAAGATGCCTCCTCTACTAAAAAAGTTTGTCCACAATGCGGAATTTAATGTTAATAGGAGTTATTGTATTGCAGATGAACGGAACTTTCCTGAAGTTGAGCAATAAGTTCTGGCGCGCTGGACAAGTTTCTCTGAAGATTTTAAGCCGCCTGACACTCACATGACAATGTTATAGGATTATGCAGATTCAGGATTAAATGAGTCATGCGTACTTCAAGCAGTACACATGCGAGCCAGTACATACGTGTGTTGTGTCCCTTCCACTGGGGCTTTCAAAAGTGCCCACACCATAATTACCCACTGGTCCTCAACGTTTTCTTCTACAGCTTGCCAATCCCTCCGATGGAACAGATGAGTGGGAACGTCTTCTGGAGGAACTTCTCCGCCTCACGTCTGATATCCAAGACCTACCCAGCCTCTTCCAAAGGCTGCCAGAACTCTTGGGCGTCGTCCAGCGACCGCTGAATTTCTCCGGCGAGTGGACCGGCCTGGCCGGCTTGATTCAAGGCAACATGACGGTGGCAGAATTCCTGCAGCACCAAAGGTGAGTGCCATTGGCTCATAGCCTGAACGACAGAGGGCGGTATTGTGGATGTTGAGGAGCGCACTGTTGCACTAGTGCATCATAGGAAAAGTCTTAAGTTTCCTCATCCATTTTCATAAGCGGTCCACAGTGTGCACATAGGTCATATTATCCAGTTCGTGTCGGAGGACGCGATTAGTTATAACTGGCTGTTTTTTGTACACAGGCACGGCTCATGGGTTAAAACGTCAAGGTTGCCTCGATTCACCTCCGAATCAGAGAAAAAAATTGTCAAATAACCTTTTCCTAATTAAAGTATTCAGCTTTAAACTGTAGGGTTTCTATAAAACAGAAAGCACGAGTTACAGATTTCATTTATTAATTAAATGGTTAAAGTGAAAGATTCTATTAAATTTGGTTAATGAAAGGAGATTGATGTTGATGCAATATTCTCAAATAAAGCATTAGATTGAGAAATAGAAGCCCATCTTTTTTTTCAAACCAGATCTTAATTTTAATTTTTCTTTACTATTTCCAGCACGGTGGATTTACTGGAAGCCTTGGACATGCAGCTCGGCATGCCATCACCGATGTGGTGGACAACGGTCAAAGATATCATCTTGCGAGGAGAGAGCGTGCTCAGTTCTCTACTCGCGCAGGTGGACAAATACCAAGGTGCGAATGTTGTCAACAGAAAATAAGAATGTAGCACACATTTGAGATGCCAGTGGCAGATTTGTTACACAAACTCTCAGAAAGCACTGGGCACAGGGTAATGTTGTGCGTCGGGTCAGGTTGACCAGCCCAAACCGACCCGAAACAGAGATATAAACCAAATCCGAACTGAATGCGATCTGAACTCCCCAAAACTGACCCAATTCGACCCGACAAAAATCAAGCAAAAACTGAACTGAACCATCGGGAAACTGCACCGACCTGAAAAAATCACTAAATATCTGGCTTGAGCAACTGCGTCTGCTTTTTGTGCCATGAGCTTACCCACGTTGCTCGAAAATTGTTGTCTCTCATAAAAAAAATCATACCCTACGGTACGTTGAAGACTCGTAACGTACCTGCTGGTGGACCTACACGTTATAGACTGTGTGTGATAGACCGCAAACCACATGCACATTCCTGTGGTGGGTTAATTGACGTTGGTCGTACCAGACTCTGTAACTCTGCAACAATATTGCAACACGTGAATTTCCGAACTGTTTCGGTTATTTTTTTGGTTTATTTTGATTTAGTTTGGGTTTTTCACAACATGGTTTAACCAAACCCGTCTTAATTGAACATCACAAACGCAAAACTGACCCAACCTGACCCGACTGAAATGGTGGAAAAACTGATCCGATCCGATCCGGCCAGCCGACTACGGCAAGGTTAGTGGTCGAGTGGTTAGGATGTACACACTAGGAAAGCAAGAGTGAGTAGATTTGAGTCTTGCTTATAAAGTACTTTGGTGAAAGGCAAAACCTAATTCATCTATTATTTTTCTATTCTAGGACCTCTGACTATTGGGAAGCTGTTCCGTAGTGACTCTGCTTTCAGAGATTTCTTCCAGAATCAACTGAACCTCACCCAAGCAGACGTTGAACTACTGAGAAAAACCAGCATCGATATGGACAAGGTACTCACCTCCCCACCCCTACCCATCCTCACTCTGTGTGTTACTACGTCAACCCCCCTCCCCTACCTGTTCTCATAATGAATGTGTTCGATTACTTCCCCTGCGCTTACTCGTGCAAGCGCAACAGTGTTCAATTTACCTCTCACGTGACTTCTTGAGCTTATTCGAGCATGGCTCAAGTAATTGACTCGCCGAGCTGGTTACTTGGGTAAGTATCCCATAAGGCCATGCAATAAACATGGCTGCCAACGTGACGTCCGGCGGGCGCCTCAGGACGTGTCTTAAACGGGCTTCAAGAGGTATGGCTATACCTCTATTGTCAGCGTGTCCCACGTATTTTCAATGGGCGCGGACCTATAGACCTAGCTCTAGACAGTTGATTTGGATGCAGCCTGTGTCATGTCAAAGTTCAACTGTCCAGCTCTTTCACAAAACTACCCGAAACCGTTCGTTTCTTAGCTCCACTGCGCATGTCTGTCAGGGGAGTAAGCTGGGGGAAGTAATCGAACGCACTCAATGTGTGTTATGGGTGCAGATCTGCTAATCGACTCCCATAGACCCCAATGGATATTATGCATACATGTATACTTCCAAGCATTATTAAAAATGCTCACAACTCTCCAAGGTGTTTGAGACCCATCAAATTAAAGTTTATTTCACAGTGTTTTCATTATCTATTCATTTTTTTTGGGGGGGGGGAGAGGGGAGGGGGGTTAACTGATAACTTTGGGCAGAAAATTCCATCAAAGATGATCACCCCTAAAAGCAGTCCTAAAGCCCATTGCTATTTTGAAAATGGACGCCTAAGCTCCATTGCCAGAAAGAGCAATTTTAGGGCCTAATTTCATCCAAATTTCTCAAAAAATACAAACTTGCAACTCTGCAACTCCTCCTCCCCTCTTTTTACAAATCCTCAAGTTCATGACCCTCAAAATGCTTTAATACCTGAGAACTCGAGGGCATACAAATGCCCACATAGGCAATTTGATGCATATTTACAGATCTGAACCCTTTATGGGGTCTCGGTCCACCTCTCCCACTCCAACACAGTATAACTGCAACTATACTTCTCATTATTCCCATTATTCTCATTATTCCCATACTTGGCTGTCCACCCCTCCATCCCTTCTATACTACAGGTTGAGTCATAAAAAGCGAAACCTAAATGTTGGGACCATTGTTTTAGTGAAGTTCTGCATGCAGCACTTTCAAAATCTAGGATATGAAAGCCCAATTCATAAGTTTTCTTTTAGTACAAAAAATCATTCCAATCACTCATTTACTTTTCAAGTTACGGAATTTTTAACACAACCACCGTTTTAAAGTACTTTCCACAGATCACAAGAAGGTAAGCATTCGTTCAGCAAAACAAACGAATCACATAGGGATGTGTGTGAATTGTGTTCGTTTTGCTGAAAGAACGCACACTTTTTTTTTGTGATCCGTGGACAGAACTTAAACGGTGGTTGTGTTTAGAATTCCGTAACTTGAAAAGCACATGAGTGATTTGAATGATTCTTGCACCAAAAGAAAGCTTATGAATTCGGCTTTTAAACCTTAGATTTTGAAAGTGCTACATAAAAAACTTCACTAAAACATTAGTCCCGACATTTGGGTTTTCACTTTTTTGACTCGCCCTGTATTTCTGTCTGTGTTTCTGTCAACCCCTCCCCCAAAGTCATGCTCACTATGTGTTATTGTCTCTGTCTGTGTCCATCATTGTGCAGGAATCCAACAGTACATTATTCTTGCTCAAACTTTCAACTGGCATTAAGTCATATATGCAAAGTAATAGTGGCTGGGCTCCATCTTCCTAAATCTTTCAAAATCCATCAAAACCTGTTGAATTTGAAGGATC